>CM060593.1:53715625-53818125 GCA_030578255.1 Tiaroga cobitis
GGGCTCCAGTGCGTCATCAAGTAGGGGCGTGTCCACGAGCTCAGGGGTTCCAGTGCGTCATCAAGTAGGGGCGTGTCCACGAGCTCAGGGGTTCCAGTGCGTCATCAAGTAGGGGCGTGTCCACGAGCTCATGGGCTCCAGTGCGTCATCAAGTAGGGGCGTGTCCACGAGCTCATGGGCTCCAGTGCGTCATCGAGCCCTGTTTTAGCCCCGCCCAAAAAATCCGTAAAAAAGCAATGGTAAAAAACTGTTTAACGGTCTAACTCCGCATTTCAGTACTTCACAGTTCACAGTCTTTGTAATATGTTTTAGCAATACATTTGTAGCATTTATAATGTGTTTAGAATTTTTTTGTAGAATTGCCTTTACAGGGACTTTAAGTAAGGCTTACATTTAAATGTGTCGTTGTTTTGTTTTGAGCTTATGCTCAATAGATAAAGGAATTAATAGAGATGGGCACAAAAATTACCACATTTTCTCCCATTTGTCGCGCCCCACTTGTCATGTTTCTATTCCCCACCACGCCCCGGCGCGCCCCACACTTTGAGAAACGCTGACATAAATATAGAATCAATTCTGAATGAGCATGTGAACGCCGTAAGCGTTAATCACAGGTTCGCGTTTAAAGTCTGATCATTTCAATGGAGGTGAATCAATCAAAACTAACTTTAGCTGGAAATAACATTATTCAAGAACCGCTATAATGCCAAAACAATCTCTGTTACCTTAAATTATATGTTTATCTCTGTAAAGCTGCTTTGGAACAATCCATTGTTAAAAGCGCTATATAAATGAAGATGACTTGACTTGACTTGACTTGACTCACTCACTCACTCCCACATTCACTCACTCACTCACACTGACTCACACACACACACCAGATTACCTCATGAGGTAATGACGTAAATGACTTCTCACCTGTGTGTGTGTGTGTGCGCAGGGAAGGAGGCGCGCAAGAGAGAGCTGAAGAAGGTAAGCACACGACCTCTGACCCCGAGTCAGAGAGTAAAGCTTCAGTCAGTGGTATTCATGAGCCGGCTGCGTGTTAAAAGGTCCCCTGACATGGGGTTATTTTATTATTTTATAATGTTTTCTGGGTTGCCCTTATAATGTTAGTATGTTTTTTAGATCAAAAATAGTCATAATTTAGAAATAAAAGGCATTTTTCCTAGCCTGATTTTAGCCTCTGATTTGAACGCTCTGTTTGAAGGGGCGTCTCTGTGTGGGATTCAGTGGAACCGCGGTTCCACTGCTGTGATTGGCTGTGGGATTCAGTGGAACCGCCCACTGCTGTGATTGGCTGTGGGATTCAGTGGAACCGCCCACTGCTGTGATTGGCTGACATGCTTGCATATGAAATAGCTACGTAATACATGTGAAACTCTCTCGAATACTTTTACTACAGCTATTATACGTTTTTACTATTACAGCTATCGAGATTAACGAATCGTGAGGTGTTTTTAAAGTATTTAGATCTATTCCCATCACATAAAATGTTGCCGTGATGAGCATTGAGCAGCAGATGACAGTGTGTTGACAGGGTTCCCGCGGGGTCTTAAAAAGCCTTAAAAGCATTGAATTTATGAATTTGGAAATAATACCTTAAAAAGTCTTTAAAAAGTCTTGAATTTTTATGTCTGGGTCTTAAAAATTGTGTTGTATGTCAGTGTTCATTTCATTGACTAAAATAATAACTTTTCTTCAACGACAGTTTTCACTGACGAAAACGAGACGCTGCCTAAATAAAACCTAGTTTTGAATGACAAAAACTATGACGAAAATCTATTGACATTTTCGTCAACGAATAAAAACTAGATGAAAATGTTAGATAGTGTCGATCTGGGAAGCGATCCAGTCAGAACTGATGTCCTGCGTGTGTGGTAGATAAACACATTTGTACTGTAACGTGCTGATCTACCCCGCGCTCTCATAAAAGGTTAAAAATGTAAACCAACCCGAAGCGTGGAGCCGTGCACATATACACCTATACAGGGCGCGGGTACTGCACTGAGCTCTCTTTCCTGTCTGAATGGACAAACACACACAACATTATGTCTAAATGTCCGGTTTGGAGAGTATTCATGTAAACTATGTCGGTTTTGTCTTCAACAGTTGTATCGGGTGTGCATCAGTGCAATCGTGTCGGCATGTGGACATGAGCCGATGTCTTAAAGTGACAGTGGCAATAAACATAATGCGGTCTGTGTCATTAATTTTGATCAAGCAACAAAAGAAAAAGAGAAAAGCATTTACTGTTTGTTAATAGCTTTAATAAGGATTAATTATATTTAATTCATACAAATAATTGTCTGCTTGAAAGAATAAAGAATTATGTATGTAGGTTGTTATAAAGAATGCATATATCATTCATTTTTAAAGAAGACTGTGTTTTACTTTAGGAAAAGTGGTTTTATTTAATTTTAAGATATTTTTTTTAAGTCACTGTAGTTAAATCTGTATCTGTATTGCTTGTTGAAACTTAAAAATCATTCATATTAATTGGTTAATATATGTTTTCTCCGGGAAGTATGTGGGTTTGGAAATTTTAGAGACATTCTAAATTAACACATTACAATTGACCTAAACCCAGTATATTTTAGTCGACTAAATCTACTGTAGATTTAGTTTACAGTAGATTTCAAAAATAAAAAAAAAACCTCAAATCTAAAATCACTAAAATCTTATTGTATTTCGTCAACTAAAACTAGACTAAAACTAAAACAATTCAGATGACTAAAATATGACTAAAATTAGTTTGTCATATTTTTAGTCAAAAGACTGAGACTAAAACTAAATCAAAATTTGCTGTCAAAATTAACACTGCTGTATGTAACTTCTCCGTATTGTATTTTTCCTCAAAAGTTTCATTTGTCAACCACGATTATTATTATTATTTTCGATGTTTATTGTTCAGGGGTCTCTCAGTTCCCCATATTCCCAGCATAGAATAAGTAGCTAGCTAATGTTAAAACACAACTTAACATTGTTCGGCAAACTTTCTTTTGGCCTACTGAAATGTTTTATTTTTCACACCTGCTTGGCTTATCATCTTTTACCCATTCCACATTTGAAAAATAAATGAACACAAGTTGAAGGATTTTGTTTTTCTTTGCTGGTAGGGACGTGAAATAGGTATTAATTTTTTATATAAATGGTCTTAAAAAGGTCTTAAAAAGACTTGAATTTAACTTGAAGAAACCTTGCAGGAACCCTGGTTGACCGTGAGAATGAAGATCTTATCATTGCAACGCAGTTTCTGCACTCTCTCTAATGCTTTCACCAATGCAAACTCGATGATGTACATACAGTAAGAGCTTCGTTGTGCAGTGTAACGTGAGTCATTGAGTTCATAACGAGTTGTCCAGATAAACTCGCGCTGTGTGGAAAGATTGTTCTTTGATCACTTTCTGTATAATTTGTTCACAATTTAAATACGATTATTTTCATCCTACTAAAAGAAACGATGTGAAGTTGATATTTTAGTCTCTGGCTTGACTGATGCATAAACAGTATTGAACGATTCTGAGAGAAAGATTACCTGTCTGAACTTGAACACATTCATCGAGGCCAGCTCTGTATTGGCCCAAGTTGAGGAAACAGTCATCTGTGAAATGTTTGGACCATACACAACTTTGGGAAGTTGTGTCGGCGCATTTCCAGAGAAAATAAAATTAACCCATTGTTTCTTCAGAGGCTCGGATGAAGGAACTAAAAAATACTGTTGTGTTCATTTGTACATCCGAACACTGATCAACTGCCATGCTTCGCTCGTTTGCAAGCCATGATATCTCTCGAGGAAAAACTCTAATCGCGCTCGCACTTCCTAGCTCATTTTCTCATGGGCGAG
Organism: Tiaroga cobitis; assembly: GCA_030578255.1. Taxonomy (NCBI): domain Eukaryota; kingdom Metazoa; phylum Chordata; class Actinopteri; order Cypriniformes; family Leuciscidae; genus Tiaroga; species Tiaroga cobitis. The sequence continues at coordinate 53,719,473 of CM060593.1, forward strand.
CCAAACTCTCTGGGTGGTAAAGCAGAGAAAGGGGAGGTTACCGTTCCTCCGTATGACGTCATATAGAGGAGATTCAGGATCAGCGCGTCTGAGCTTTCGTTTTCTCAAAGGCAGAGAGAGATAGCCAAAGCTCGGTTTACACCGACTGACATGTCTAGCCACTGGGGGATCATATACAGGCTAGGGGAACTCATATTAATGTTACAAAACCTCAGAAAGTGAAGATTTCATGTCATGGGACCTTTAATATAGTTCACACTACTCTGTTATTACAGTTAACTATATTACAGGTAATATCATCATAACACATTATCATCAGCTGGAGGTAAACGTGTGTGTGTGTTGTAGAACAAGAAGCAGAGGATGATGGTCCGAGCGGCTGTACTGAAGATGAAGGACCCGCGGCAGATCATCAGAGACATGGAAAAACTCGATGAGATGGGTGAGTGTGTGTGTGTGTGTGTTTGCTCAGATCAGACGTCTGACTCTACTCTCCAGGTCTTGGTCATGTGACGTTCGCCAGGAGTGTCTGAATTCAGCTGAGTTTCATGAGTGGTTGTGCTGGAGACACGGCACTGAGGGTGTGTGTGTGTGTTTCAGAGTTCAACCCTGTGCAGCAGCCGCTGCTGAACGAGAAGGTGTTGCGCGACAAGCGTAAGAAGCTGCGCGAGACGTTCGAGCGAATCGTGCGCCTGTACGAGCGAGAGAACCCAGAGACGTATAAGGATCTGCGTAAGCTGGAGGTCGAGTACGAGACCAAGAGAGGCCAGCTCTCGCTCTACTTCGACTCCGTCAAGGTGTGTGTCCAGCACACACACACACACACACACACACACACTTCATGTGCTTTAGTCTGGCCGCTGGTGATGCTGTAAAGATGCAGAATAACATGATATATGATGTTATTAATGCTGGTGTCTGTGGTGTGTGTGTCTGTGGTGTGTGTTTGTCTGTGGTGTGTGTTTGTCTGTGGTGTGTGTTTGTCTGTGGTGTGTGTTTGTCTGTGGTGTGTGTTTGTCTGTGGTGTGTGTTTGTCTGTGGTGTGTGTGTCTGTGGTGTGTGTGCCTGTCTATGGTGTGTGTGCCTGTGGTGTGTGTGCCTGTGGCGTGTGTGCCTGTGGTGTGTGTGCCTGTGGTGTGTGTGCCTGTGGTGTGTGTGCCTGTGGTGTGTGTGCCTGTGGTGTGTGTGCCTGTGGTGTGTGTGCCTGTGGTGTGTGTGCCTGTCTGTGGTGTGTGTCTGTCTGTGGTGTGTGTCTGTCTGTGGTGTGTGTGTGCCTGTGGTGTGTGTGCGTCTGTGGGGTGTGTGTGCCTGTGGTGGTGTGTGCGTCTGTGGTGTGTGTGTGTGCCTGTGGTGTGTGTGCCTGTGGTTTGTGTGTGCCTGTGGTTTGTGTGTGCCTGTGGTGTGTGCGTGTGTGTGTGGGTGTCTGTGGTGTGTGTGTGTGTGTCTGTGGTGTGTGTGTGTGTGTGTGCCTGTGGTGTGTGCATCTGTGGTGTGTGTGTGCCTGTGGTGTGTGTGTGTGTCTGTGTTGTGTGTGCCTGTGGTGTGTGTGTGTGCCTGTGCCTGTGGTGTGTGTGTCTGTGGTGTGTGTGTGGCTGTGGTGTGTGTGTGTGTGTGTGTCTGTGGTGTGTGTGCCTGTGGTTTGTGTGTGCCTATGGTGTGTGTGCGTGTGTGTGTGTCTGTGGTGTGTGTGCCTGTGGTGTGTGTGTGTGTGTCTGTGGTGTGTGTGTGTGTGTCTGTTGTGTGTGTGTGTGCCTGTGGTGTGTGTGTGGTGTGTGTGTCCACAGAATGCAGAGTCGGTGGAGGTGGACAGTATTCCTCTGCCAGACATGCCTCACGCTCCCTCCAGCATCCTCATCCAGGACATCCCACTACCCGGAGCCCAGCCACCCTCCATCCTGAAGAAGAGCTCAGCACTCGGGTCAGAACACACACACAAACACACACATATCCCACATGCAGGTCCTCCATCTGGTCAGGATACGGCCTGGATCCGGCTGACTACATCATGCGTTGTGGTCGTGTCTAGGCGCAGGTCCTCCATCTGGTCTGGATACGGCCCGGATCCGGCTGACTACATCATGCGTTGTGATCTTCTCTAGGCGCAGGTCCTCCATCTGGTCTAGATACGGCCTGGATCCGGCTGAATACATCATGCGTTGTGGTCGTGTCTAGGCGCAGGTCCACCATCTGATCTGGATACGGCCCGGATCCGGCTGACTACATCATGCGTTGTGGTCGTGTCTAGGTGCAGGTCCACCATCTGATCTGGATACGGCCTGGATCCGGCTGAATACATCATGCGTTGTGGTCGTGTCTAGGCGCAGGTCCTCCATCTGGTCTGGATATGGCCTGGATCCGGCTGACTACATCATGGGTTGTGGTCGTGTCTAGGCGCAGGTCCTCCATCTGGTCTGGATACGGCCTGGATCCGGCTGACTACATCATGCGTTGTGGTCGTGTCTAGGTGCAGGTCCTCCATCTGATCTGGATACGGCCCGGATCCGGCTGACTACATCATGCGTTGTGGTCGTGTCTAGGCGCAGGTCCTCCATCTGGTCTGGATACGGCCTGGATCCGGCTGACTACATCATGCGTTGTGGTCGTGTCTAGGTGCAGGTCCTCCATCTGATCTGGATACGGCCCGGATCCGGCTGACTACATCATGCGTTGTGGTCGTGTCTAGGCGCAGGTCCTCCATCTGGTCTGGATACGGCCTGGATCCGGCTGACTACATCATGCGTTGTGGTCTTGTCTAGGTGCAGGTCCACCATCTGATCTGGTTATGGCTGAATATAAGCAATCAGAAAAGAGAGATGAGGTTTTTTTTTCTTTTCTGGGCGATCTTCGTTCTCAAGTTCTCGTACGTGACAGTGACGATCGATCATGAGTACTCTGGTCGATCATGAGTACTCTGAAACACGTTATTACAATATCAAATATGTTCAGCTAAGCGTCTGCGTCAGGACTGTGTGTTGATGTGTGTTTCAGGAAAGGTTCAGTGCTCTCTGCTGCTGCTCTGGCTGGAGTTCCTCGCCTGCCGCCGGGACGCAAACCACCAGGACCCCCTCCAGGACCCCCGCCACCACAGATCCTGCAGCTGTACGCCAGCACACGCCGCACAGGTACACACTACAAACACGCCACACACCAGATACACCCACGCAACATGCCAGATACACGCAACACGCCAGATACACACTACACGCCGCACAGGTACACGCTACACACACGCTACACACACCAGATACACGCTACACACACACTACACGGCACACGCCGCACAGGTACACACTACATGCCAGATACACGCTACATGCCAGATTCACGCTACATGCCAGATACACGCTACACGCCAGATACACGCTACACGCCAGCCACACGCTACACTCCAGCCACACGCTACACTCCAGCCACACGCTACACTCCAGCCACACGCACCACTCCAGCCACACGCTACACTCCAGCCACACGCTACACTCCAGCCACATGCTACACTCCAGCCACACGCTACACTCCAGCCACACGCTACACGCACCACTCCAGCCACACGCACCACTCCAGCCACACGCTACACGCACCACTCCAGCCACACGCACCACTCCAGCCACACGCTACACGCACCACTCCAGCCACACGCACCACTCCAGCCACACGCACCACTCCAGCCACACGCACCACTCCAGCCACACGCAACACGCACCACTCCAGCCACACGCACCACTCCAGCCACACGCACCACTCCAGCCACACGCTACACGCACCACTCCAGCCACACGCACCACTCCAGCCACACGCACCACTCCAGCCACACGCACCACTCCAGCCACACGCAACACGCACCACTCCAGCCACACGCACCACTCCAGCCACACGCACCACTCCAGCCACACGCTACACGCACCACTCCAGCCACACGCACCACTCCAGCCACACGCACCACTCCAGCCACACGCACCACTCCAGCCACACGCAACACGCACCACTCCAGCCACACGCACCACTCCAGCCACACGCACCACTCCAGCCACACGCACCACTCCAGCCACACGCACCACTCCAGCCACACGCACCACTCCAGCCACACGCACCACTCCAGCCACACGCACCACTCCAGCCACACGCACCACTCCAGCCACACGCTACACGCACCACTCCAGCCACACGCACCACTCCAGCCACACGCACCACTCCAGCCACACGCTACACTGCAGCCACACGCACCACTCCAGCCACACGCTACACTCCAGCCACACGCACCACTCCAGCCACACGCTACACTCCAGCCACACGCTACACTCCAGCCACACGCACCACTCCAGCCACAGCCACACGCACCACTCCAGCCACACGCACCACTCCAGCCACACGCACCACTCCAGCCACACGCACCACTCCAGCCACACGCACCACTCCAGCCACACGCACCACTCCAGCCACACGCTACACGCACCACTCCAGCCACACGCACCACTCCAGCCACACGCACCACTCCAGCCACACGCTACACTCCAGCCACACGCACCACTCCAGCCACACGCTACACTCCAGCCACACGCACCACTCCAGCCACACGCACCACTCCAGCCACACGCTACACTCCAGCCACACGCACCACTCCAGCCACACGCTACACGCACCACTCCAGCCACACGCACCACTCCAGCCACACGCAACACTCCAGCCACACGCACCACTCCAGCCACAGCCACACGCACCACTCCAGCCACACGCACCACTCCAGCCACAGCCACACGCTACACGCACCACTCCAGCCACACGCACCACTCCAGCCACAGCCACACGCACCACTCCAGCCACAGCCACACGCACCACTCCAGCCACACGCTACACTCCAGCCACACGCACCACTCCAGCCACAGCCACACGCACCACTCCAGCCACACGCACCACTCCAGCCACAGCCACACGCTACACGCACCACTCCAGCCACACGCACCACTCCAGCCACAGCCACACGCACCACTCCAGCCACACGCACCACTCCAGCCACACGCTACACTCCAGCCACACGCACCACTCCAGCCACACGCACCACTCCAGCCACACGCACCACTCCAGCCACACGCACCACTCCAGCCACACGCACCACTCCAGTGTAAGGGGGTGTACAGTTAAAGACCCAGAACCAGATATGAAGAATGAAGACCCGGAGTCAGAATTATAAAAAATTAAAGAAAAGTTTTACTGAAAATAGTTTGCAGTTTCATCAGCAGAAGTCAGCTTCAAGACTCACACAGGAGTTCGTAGGCCGCCTCCCTTACAGTTACAAAGATCACAGCAGTTATACCATTTCCAAGGTCTAAGCTACGTCATTGCTTACAGGTTGAATGATTCTCATTGGCTAAGAAACATTAAGAGCCTAAACAATTTAACACATGTGAGGAGATAGGAGTGCCTATCGCCATTAGTAAAGATAGTTGTCGTCCACTCAATAGATTTAGGTCTGTGGTGGCCTCGCCGGTTAGAGCAGGGCGCCGGGTTGTCTGGTCCGAACGTCCAGAACCTACATAGAATGTCATACGCACACACACAAATAACAGACACTAGCAAATAACAGCTCCCATCAAGGCTGAAGAGAGTCTGAGCTCCTTACTATCAGTTAAGTATACCAAAACATAATGCTAAAACATTCACTCGTTTGGGAGAAAAACAGATAACTGGCATTTACTCCCAAGGAAGGAAATATACTGGAAAGAATACACTTTAATACAACAATTAAAGTTCAATAGTAACGCTCAATATAGCTTGACCATCTGTCCAGCGAAGGATCATATGTGTCCACGCTGCCTTTAGGACCCTCTAACCTTTCTTCTGATACCAGAGAAAGAGACAAACGGCCTTGTGGGTTACATGGCCTTCGTGTCCTGCGTGTACTACGTGCAATCTCAAAGTAAGATTGGAATGCATGTAAAAGAAACTGGTTATTTCCATCACATGCATTTAAGAAAATATAATTTCACAAGCACAAAGAATATAAAAATAAGTATGTGATAATGAATATATTTGATTATTGATTTTTTATAAGGAAGTATATAAGCATCCAAAAGGATTTATGATTATAGATGTATTTGAAGAGGCAAGGGATTTTGACCAACCCTTCAGTCCCCCGTTTTAGACCAATGTGGGGTCCAATACCGCCACGTCTGGTCTAACCAGTGAGGTCACTACGGAAGGGAGGAGTGGTGACGCATGCTCCCCTGACGGGTCACACTTGTCGCTTCACCTCGTCACGGACATGCTGGATACTAAAAATTCCAGTCCCCATTAAGAGGTTCTCCCACCTTCCACTCACAACAGGACATCAATGTAATTCTTCCTCAGTTTATCAGTCAGGTTAAAATTTTTATAAAACACATAACTGATTACGAAACAAGTACATATTTATTCTCTGGAAGCCAGGCTACATAAGCAAGCACTGTTGCTGTATTCCTAGCATGGCCTAGATCCACAGTCACTACTCAGATCCTAAATGAAGACATTGTCTATAATCATGAATACCAGAATATATGCACTAGGTTTTTATTTTTATTTTTATAAAACTATGATTTCCAAATCCTTTTATTATAAACAAAGTTGGATGGTGAATCCATTATTTTCACTACCCCTTTTATAGACCCTTTAGGTTCAAAACACAATGGTTATCTAACTAAAAATAAACAACAACAAAAATAAAATATTAATAATTAAGACCCATAATAATCGATGTAAGAACTTTAAGTCTTTACTGAAATCATCTTTCAGTTTACGGTCACATAGCATGTACCATTTTAATTGTATAACATCTTATACCCTTTTTTGTTTGTTTCAAAAATAGAAATAAAATAAAACAAATTCATATCATCATTTCAGTCTAAAATATAGAATTGTTCCCCATTCTGCTTAATAAAGCTTTTGTTCATTCCTTATCTTTATATCACATTAATCCCTGTTAATCATACAATGCCTTATTATTTTTATTTTGAAACTCACTTTTCATACCATTTAAACTTAATTTGACTTCCATACAGTATTTGTCTATCAAATAGTTAGTCTAAAGATTATTAGAACATTGTAAGTATATTACAAACAAAAAAAATAAATAAAAATAATATTAGCAGTATTGTCTCAGTCCCACTTATCTTTACAGTTTCACAGAAAACAAAATATTATGTTACTCAGATCCCAACCCCTAAGACAGCCATATAGCTGTTTTCTTAGACATCTAATGTCATACATCCATTTAATGGATTGAGAAATAAAACCTTTCCTTTTTAGAAGTTATATTCACTCCTCCTTTGTTCGCCCTCCGGCCTTTCAATAAAAATGAGGGAGCTCACTCTGGATAATTTGGATAGTGACTTAGCCAATGTGTCACTTTGTCTCTCTGCCGTCAAGTCTATATATATATGTATGTTTTTTTTTCCTACGCTTATCCTTATGATCCCGCCTAGTTGTCTATTTAAATTTAGACCCTCAGTTGAATTTAGACAAGAGTTTTACCCCATGATGGACGGCAATCTTCTTTATAACTCCAATTTATATAAAATACTAATCCAGAGAGTAATTCAGTTCAACATCATAAATGACAAAAGATTTCATAGTTACCAATAGCAGACAGAGCTGGAAAACCACTCCAATTAAAGCTCGTCCCATGTTCTGCATTGTCTTTTCATCAGATTGATTTAGAATTATCAACTTTTTTAAAGTTTGTCATTTTACTTAACCCATCTGTAATGATAAAACACTAATTCCAGAAGTTAATGACACAATATCCTTAAAATCAGGAAATAATAGTACCCCAAACTAACACATACAAGACATGACGTGCAGTCACCAACAAATACACACATTCATACCTGACTATGAACTGCTCATATTCATATATTTTATATTGTTGCTAAAAGATTAAAATTTTAAATAAGATTTTAACCTTTCCATTTTCCTGTAGCTTCTATCTAATTTTACATGGTCCCTAAACCAGTTTCAAAGCATGCCTGTTCATTATTCATTTGATTTTAACAAGGTCAGCTGGGTTGTTTTGGTTCATTAACATTATTTTGTTTAAGCTTGCTCTAGCAGGCCGATAACAGAAAGACAGACACAGTTACCATCCTTTCCTTCACTCAAGCAGTCTCTCTCACTATGAACCTTTGACCATTCACCTTTGTTAGCCAGACTTTTCTTGAATCTACAAAAACTGTCTTCATCTTTAGTCACCACCATGTCTAACGACCTTCAGAAGTTAAAACTATGTTAGACATACTAGTTCAAACTCAACACTATAATTTTCCTTGCCCATAAGGCAACCGACATCAAAAAGTTTTATTACTGTCTCCACAACAACTAATGGGAATCACTTCATGGCCCCGACTGAACCCCGAAAGCCCATTCCTGTTAGCTCTTTATCTATAACCTCCATCAGGGTGTTTTTTTTTTTCCCCTGGCATATTTGCAGACGCTTGTCACAATGAAAAACAAGCCATACAACTAATGCGGTTTCTTCTGGTGAGTGGTATAGAGGAGCTTTGCTTTATTGGGGAGACATGCCGTAACTCGTCACCGCGTCATCTCCCCTTAACGGCATAAGGACGCTGCTGGCCTCACAGCTCCTGCTCAACTCTCATACCTGTCTCACATAAAACATCTCCATTCAGGAAATGCCCAGTGACTTTACGTGAGCCCTCTGGCTTAGGTTGCCCCCTGTCTGGCCAAAGAAGGTCTTACCCGTCATAGAGATGGTCACTCGTGCCCACTGGTGACCGCTTTTTTTCCATCACAGAATCTTTGACCGTTTTCTTCAACAAAATCTGTTGTTCTCTGGAGCTTAGGAAAGACACAATCAAGAGTCACCAGGGCCATTCGGACTGCCTAATAGTTGTAACACAGGGAGACAGGTTAATAACAACAGTATTTAATCACTTAAATCCATTAACCATCTTAAAAGCAGCAACCTAGCTACTCAGTGGATTTAGATCACAACCGTACATTCAGTGTAGAGTTTCTGTAGCCGAAGGCGTCGGCCCACCCCCGTTTCATGGTGGGGACTAAGATCAGACAAAGAAGTTACTGGTCCTAAAATAACCTAATCAAAGATGTCACTTCTATAGTTTAAGGTCTGTATTATTATTTTAAAGACTTCTTTAAAGTCATTCAGTTTTACATTTAAAACATTTACAAATACAAATTGCCCTTTATGGCAATTGTTTCTTTAAACATCTCTGTGTCTATGATTCTTCAACTGAAACACTGTGTTTTAATTCAAATAGCTTATTATCACTAATGACAGGCTCAGATAACAGCTTTTAGCTGACATTGAATGAGAGAGACTCTGAGACATTCAGGACTGGCACACTGCACTCTCATAAACTTCTAACATCAAACTTTTATCTACCATCCTATAACTCTATCCCAGCTTAAGGCATATTTGCCAGAAATTACATGTGTTTCCAAATAAACATAATTTTTATAGTTGTCTTTATTTAGACATTACAAATTTCCACTCAGATTGAGTCTCTGTTGCACTGGCAGTTTCAGCCACAGTACACATCAGATCCAGATAAGCAAACTGTTTCATTACAGCCAATAACAAACTTATCTTTTGAAAGCAAAACATCAGCTTCTAGTTCTTTCATGGTCAACTTTTCAAGCTGTTTGTTTAATCAGCATTCAGCAACTGTTAATCCAGTCCTGCTTATGCTTATTTGATCTTCAATAAAAATAATGATTTTAGTTCTCAATAACGTTTCACATTTCTGAATCTCAATTTAAATGTCAAGTTCTCAACCATAGTTTAATATTTGACTTAAGTTTTCTCTTGGAGTTTATGCATCTCCAATTAGGATTCACACTAACTTTGACGAGGCTAGACCTATCTGCTTGTGATACTTTTGCAGTTATTGTAAATCATCTGTGAGATAAGTCTCTCTATATCATCTAAAACCTTTTTAAAATGTTTAATTATAACACAATCATCCTTTTAGTTACTTTGATAAATTTTGCAACTCACATTTGTTGGAGTCATTAATTTTACATCAACTAGTGTTCATCAATTCAATTGTAAAAATTACTATTATAGATCTTTTCTTCAACAAGATTCACTTTAAGACTTCAATCTTTTGACCTTGTTTTTTATCTCTTATTTTTCAGACGAAAAATGTTAATGTCTTCATTTAAACACTGATCAACTTTCAAACCCACATTAATACCAGGAATTTGTCACTATCACATTTTTAAACACCTTCTGTCGGCTCCACTTACTGCACACTCTTGAAGCAGTGTGTGTCCCATTCAGGAATGCAAACAGAGCCACTGATAAGCAGTTCTCTGTATTCTTTTACAGTCCACCAGTGGCGGATTTAATCATAATAGCCAAATCATAATCTTCATCATTATCATTGGCAGAACATTAATTTTCATAAGCTGCATGGAAATGCTCAAAATATTGTAAGTTGTTTAAATTTCCAATCAGAATCAAAATACTGACTACCATTTACTTAATAATTTCTGCAAATTTCTTTGAAGTGAGGGCTTCAGAGCACAGCTGCTAACAGCGTTTGCTTTCCTGTCTCACTATTTGTTTCAGGACTGCCATATCTTAATCATGGTTCATACTCACCTGAAGTTATTGCAGAAATGGAGGCGGCGATCTTTTAACAACACAGCTTGGCTTCTGCGTGATGAAACTGCAAAGTATACTCCAAAATCACAGTTACATATACTGGTCCACGCCAATTTGGGTCACAACTTCTTTTTTTTTTCTTTTTTTTTTTCTCTCGGAATCGTTCCTGATGCATCCCTGGCAAACAACCCTATTATTGTTAGTATCCCTAACTGCCTGATTCACTTCACTAAGTTCGGGGATCCCCTATCTGAGATGGAAGAGATTGAGCAGGTTTTCGGTGCCACTGGACCTACAATCCAGGGACGTACTCTGCTGGGGTGTTGCTATACCAACAATGCCCAATGGGGCCCCCACAGAGCACGCTTCGCTTGCGCTGTCTGCTCTTGTTAAAACTTTAAACAATGCTATCAGCGACTTCCTTTTATACTTTAACCTTCAGTATAATTAATCTTCACTCTCCTCATCGGAGTGAAGCTCTCCCGCTCCCCTTCAAAATCTCTCCCAATCAGATAGCCCTAACCAAATAATAAAATTACTACCTTGTTTGTTGATTAGCCAGGGATGTCACCAAAGAATAATTGCCGCATCCTCCACCATAACTGTAAGGGGGTGTACAGTTAAAGACCCAGAACCAGATATGAAGAATGAAGACCCGGAGTCAGAATTATAAAAAATTAAAGAAAAGTTTTACTGAAAATAGTTTGCAGTTTCATCAGCAGAAGTCAGCTTCAAGACTCACACAGGAGTTCGTAGGCCGCCTCCCTTACAGTTACAAAGATCACAGCAGTTATACCATTTCCAAGGTCTAAGCTACGTCATTGCTTACAGGTTGAATGATTCTCATTGGCTAAGAAACATTAAGAGCCTAAACAATTTAACACATGTGAGGAGATAGGAGTGCCTATCGCCATTAGTAAAGATAGTTGTCGTCCACTCAATAGATTTAGGTCTGTGGTGGCCTCGCCGGTTAGAGCAGGGCGCCGGGTTGTCTGGTCCGAACGTCCAGAACCTACATAGAATGTCATACGCACACACACAAATAACAGACACTAGCAAATAACAGCTCCCATCAAGGCTGAAGAGAGTCTGAGCTCCTTACTATCAGTTAAGTATACCAAAACATAATGCTAAAACATTCACTCGTTTGGGAGAAAAACAGATAACTGGCATTTACTCCCAAGGAAGGAAATATACTGGAAAGAATACACTTTAATACAACAATTAAAGTTCAATAGTAACGCTCAATATAGCTTGACCATCTGTCCAGCGAAGGATCATATGTGTCCACGCTGCCTTTAGGACCCTCTAACCTTTCTTCTGATACCAGAGAAAGAGACAAACGGCCTTGTGGGTTACATGGCCTTCGTGTCCTGCGTGTACTACGTGCAATCTCAAAGTAAGATTGGAATGCATGTAAAAGAAACTGGTTATTTCCATCACATGCATTTAAGAAAATATAATTTCACAAGCACAAAGAATATAAAAATAAGTATGTGATAATGAATATATTTGATTATTGATTTTTTATAAGGAAGTATATAAGCATCCAAAAGGATTTATGATTATAGATGTATTTGAAGAGGCAAGGGATTTTGACCAACCCTTCACCAGCCACACGCACCACTCCAGCCACACGCACCACTCCAGCCACACGCACCACTCCAGCCACACGCACCACTCCAGCCACACGCTACACTCCAGCCACACGCTACACTCCAGCCACACGCTACACTCCAGCCACACGCTACACTCCAGCCACACGCTACACTCCAGCCACATGCACCACTCCAGCCACACGCACCACTCCAGCCACACGCACCACTCCAGCCACACGCACCACTCCAGCCACACGCTACACTCCAGCCACACGCACCACTCCAGCCACACGCACCACTCCAGCCACACGCACCACTCCAGCCACACGCACCACTCCAGCCACACGCACCACTCCAGCCACACGCACCACTCCAGCCACACGCACCACTCCAGCCACACGCACCACTCCAGCCACACGCACCACTCCAGCCACACGCTACACTCCAGCCACACGCACCACTCCAGCCACACGCAACACTCCAGCCACACGCCAGATACACGCTAGCCACACGCCAGATACACGCTACACTTCAGCCACACGCACCACTCCAGCTACACTCCAGATACACACTCCAGCCACACGCTACACTCCAGCCACACGCTACACTCCAGCCACACGCTACACTCCAGCCACACACAACATGCCAGGTTCACACTACACACAGCACATGCACATCAGATGCACACCACATGCTACACGCCAGATACACGCTAACACTGAGCTAAGGTCTTTAGCTTAAATTCTTTTACCAATTCAAACTTTCTTCAGGTTTTTTGTTGATCGTGTTTTATGTGTTGTGTGTGTGTTATTCCCCGCTCACTGTTGTGTGTTTATGTCAGAGGGCAGCGGTGGCTCAGACACTGAAATGATGGACACTGGAGCACGAAACTCTGACAGCGAGAGCGACACAGACGACGACAGCGACTCTCAGGACGACAGCGGCGGAGAGAGAGACAGTACAGATGCTGGCGTGCGAGTGACGGCTGATCGCCACGACGACCGCGATGAGGAGAGAGACCGGGGCGAGAAACACACAGGTGGCCTTCACTAACTGCAGCCATGGTGTACAGATATGAGTGCTGTAACTCCAAGCTCTTTCCCCAGAATTGGGTACAAACATAAACTAAAAAAAACATGTTTTCTGAAGGGAACGTGACTGGTACTTACAATTAACATAATTTAATACTAAAGTGTTTTCTTATGAGATATTTGAGTCAGTTTTTATAAAGGCATCTTTACTTTTGACCGTTGGGATCAAATAGGTAATCCGATACTGATAAAGATATGAATGTTGCACTGTGTTTGTTTCCCTCAGGTCGCAGTGTGCGGTTCGCAGACATGCCTCCGCCCAAAGACAAGAGGAAGAGGAGGGTGGTGAAGACGAAGAGCATCACACCGCTGCAGGCCATGATGCTGCGGATGGCAGGTGTGTGTGTGTCGGTCAGCACTGATGAAGAGCGTGAGCTCGCTCTCAGACAGGAGTGGCATACAGACGTGTGTGTGTGTGTGTTCAGGTCAGTCTGTCCCGGAAGAAGAGGAGGAGGAGGATGAAGAGGAGTACTCGGACTCTGAGGAGTCGGATGCTGAGGACCAGGTCTCTGCCGAAGCCGCTCAGTCATTGGTCAATCCCAGACTTTCTGTTCCATCGGCACCAATGGCAGCGCAGCAGCCTCCTCCACACATGCAGGCTCCACCAATCACAGGGCCTCCTCCTTTAGGACCGCCTCCTGCTCCCCCAATGAGGCCGCCAGGCCCGCCGTCCGGCCCGCCTCCAGGCCCGCCTCCCGGTGCGTTACACCACTCATCATCATTATGCTAATGAGCAGCTCATTAACACTGGAGTCCTTAATAAAGCACTAAATGAAGTAGTGAAAGTAATGTTAGTGATTGTGTTGTGATGCAGGCGCTCCCCCGTTCCTGAGGCCTCCTGGACTCCCCGGGTCCCTCAGGGGCCCGATGCCTCGCCTGCTGCCTCCAGGACCCCCCCCGGGCCGCCCCCCCGGCCCTCCCCCGGGCCCCCCGCCGGGCCTGCCTCCAGGACCCCCACCCCGAGGGCCCCCGCCCCGCCTGCCGCCTCCGGCCCCGCCAGGTGTGTGTGTGTGTGTGTGTGTGTGTGTGTGTGTGAACGACTCATAATAATGGCCACACTGATGCTTTAATATGTTGTTGCTGGTTTGCAGGAATGCCTCCACCCCCCCCCTCCGCCCCGCTCCGGCCCTCCCCGCATGGCGCCGCCACCCTCTCTGTTCCCGCCTCCGCTCACTCCCAACGTGCTCAGCGCTCCGCCCAGCCTCCGCCAGAAGACTCCTGCAGCTCCGCCCCCCTCCGGCGACGCCCCCCTCCCGCCTCCCCCCAGAGGCTCCGCCCTACAGATGCCGCCGCCTCCTGGCACCTCCGCCCATCCGCTCGCCCCCACCATCGAGAAGCGGGCCACCGTCGCGGGCGGCTCCGGCCCGGCCTCGGCCCAGCCGGGGGGCGCCACCATCTCCGCCAAGCCCCAGATCATCAACCCCAAGACGGAGGTGACGCGCTTCGTGCCCACGGCGCTCCGCGTGCGCAGGGACCGGGCCGGCGGGCCGGAGAGAGCCAGCCGGAGGGAGGAGGAGCCTCGACACCAGGCCGCCGCCCACTCGAGCCAGCCGGACCGGCCCGCGCCACCCAGCATGAAGACCAAGGACCAGATGTACGAGGCCTTCATGCGGGAGATGGAGGGCCTGCTCTAGCTGCGCTCACTAACCGCTGCATGTCCGTACGCAGTGGTGCTCGCTTTAGAAGCTCTTTTGTACCTTTTCTCTCTCCAGCGTCACATGATTTTGTTTTATCTGTAAACAGGAATAAAAATGTCAAACCCCTGCCGAGTCGCTTTGGTAATGATGTTGGTAAATTATGTTGTCTATTACCACCTGACCTCGGATAGAGCCGTTCAGGACTGACAGTGGAGTGGCATCTGTGTTCAGAAGAACGGTTTCCTGAGGAGCCACTGAAGGTGGAGTAATAACTCGACAAGTAAACAGTATTCTGCTTAATCCTACATACATTAGTGTCTGAACTCCTTTATTCAAATGCTATTAATGTGTTGAAAGATTTTGTACGCATATTGTGTTGGGATTTTTTTAAACTTTTTGAACAATTCTTCTAAAAAAAATGCTTCGTTATAATTTGGTTGTTTAAATAAATTAAACGTGAGCTTTGCTTGTCACATTAGGATAAATAGAAATGCTATTTTTAAGTCAATGAGGAAAGATGATGAAATTTGACGTAGAAGTAGGCTATATCTATAGACGAATCCGGCGAAACTACCGGAAGTAAGCGGGCGCCATAACTGAGCTGTTGCTGGGTAGCGTTGCGCCATTGCCTCCTATTGTTTTAGTTGCAACTTGCGTCCACTGGAATAAACATTTGTTTTGATTGTCAAAACATTTGGTAACTAAATAGAATTTTATGAAGTTTAGTGACAACATGTTACAATGTTTACATTGTACAATGACTGGTAGGATACAGTTTTTATTATTGCTTGACAAAGATTTCAAGTTTTCAATTCCATTCTTTTGATTTGATTCAGATTTTGATTCAATATTGACTAATTTGGATACATGTTTATTTTAAATTGTATTTTAAAAAAATAATCTCACCTAATGCTGTAAACATAGAGGGCCCAATCTGCTGGCATTATTAAAGGTTTAAAATAACAAATTAAATTAAATATAATGCAGTTTTTGTTATAACAATTGTTTGATTACATACGTAAAAAATATAATAAATAGGCCTATGTAATATAGTGCTCAGCAAAATCTCCTCTCTAGCTATTTTTTCTATTCAATTAACATGCTATGGTCATTAAATGGCTTTCCTGAGCTGAATGTAACGTTATGTGACATAATTGTTTGTTCTCCTGCTGTATATTGACCTCTTTCCATGGTTTAAAAAGACTAATTGGTCGATATTATGTATACTTTCTAGCTGTACCTTGCCTTTTGCAATGTGAAAATGAGATAAATAATGGACACAAATGAAAAACATGAATTCGTTTATTTGATGTCATTCATTTAATTATTGTTGCCAAATGGACAGATCTTTTTATAGTTTCCTCGTTAGCTAACGTTAGTCTAGCTAGCTTGCCAAGCTATTTTCATAAATAATCTGTAAGATCGTTTGTACCTTCATCTGTGACTGGAGGCCACTGTCTAACATCATCAACCCAAGAAGTCATTCTGCCTGGCTGTAGCTGTCATCGAGGCCGCGTTATCACGGAGGTTTGTTTACATACCGGCTCAGTAATGGCGTCGCCACAAGATGGCAGCCTACACAAAACGCTCGTCGGATTCGTGTACGTAGACTTACCATGTTCCGTACAACAACGATGTTCCGTACAGATTAACTTTAACCGCCGATCGCTGAATAAATACTTCTAGGTCACTCACAAAATGCATATCTGTGTCGTCTTCATTTCTCCCTCTTTCATCCCCGATCAAAACAGAGACACTCCAGCTGTTTGTTCCAGTGATATTTCAGTAAGTTTGCCAGGTCCGCCCAATTCGCTTGAAAATGACCCATGGGCAAGCTATACTTCAGACAGCGGCTTGGGTGGGGAGTCAACTAGAGCAGTGAAAATGTACATTTGAATTTCATTTATGCTTTCCCAGTATAACAGTCTTTATTAAATGAATATTATGTGATCACAAATTGTTAAATATATTACCCTTTTGTTGACTAAATGCTGTGAAAAGGGAATTTTTAAACGTTGCGGCAGATGACCGTTTTGGCGTCACTCTCAGGCAGCAAAAAAGGCAGCACGTCTGTCAGCAGTGCAGTGATGCTGTTTATATTCATAAAGGGTCAATTAAGTTAATATTAACGTAAATTGTTACATGATTGAATATTTTAACATTAAAATTGATCAGTTGATCAGTTAATTTTCCATTTTCGCCGTTGAAAATAAGTTATGCGCTCTGTACGGAACACCATTATAAGCCTGTACGGAACATCGTTAACGCTTATCATCTTCCGTACACAGGTGGAGGAGGTAGTTTTCCCCACTTTTCTCAAAAACTATTGGTCCAAAAGACATCAATCAAAGTGTGGACCAATCAATGGGTATTCCCCCGGAGAATGATCACACAAACATGCTAGTCTTGCTCTCAGAAACGGAGGAGTGGTCGCTAGGCGATGATAGGCGAAAAGTGTACGGAACATGGTTAGTCTACGTTATATAATGTTGTTTGGTTTGAACAGAACTCAAGTACAGAGTCCCCATAATAGTTTCTCATTTAGGGTTTTGTGTCATTATTTGAAGTAATTTTCATGCAATTCATAATCGATAAACACACAATGGTGTTAAAATCTAGTCTGGCTGTTCTTTCCATAGACAGTAAAGGTTCTTTCTCACACACGCGCGCGCTGTTTGCGCGATCCTCCGTCACTTCCGCTCGAGGGCGGGGCTTCAGCAACACGTGTGTAACCCGCCGTAAACATGGCGGATCCTAGAGAAGCGTCTTCAGATGAAGAGAAGAAACACACACACAGAGCCGAAGACACACACGCCGAAGACATGAAGCCGAGCGAAGACACACACACCGAAGACATGGAGCCGAGCGAAGACACACACCCTGAAGACATGGAGCCGAGCGAAGACACACACACCGAAGAGACACACAAGAGCTTCAGAGACCTGGTGAGACACGCGCACACAGTCATCTTCATCGCACTCGGTTATTACTGTTAACACGGGCTGTTTACTTTAGTGCCCATTACTTTAGTGATGCGAAACGGCTCTTTCTGAATCAGAGAGGCTTTGAACGTTAATTACTGTGTTGATTTCACGAAACTCTGGTGCGCGTTCCCGCCGCCTGCTGGTCGACTCGAGAAGCGCGCGCACATCAGTCCGTTTAATACTGTGTAATTCACCTAATTAACAACTCGAGAAGCGCAGTGTGCAGTTTCTGCGTACATTATACTTTTGTATATTGGATAATAATTTTATATTTCTAAAATGATATTGTTATTATAATATAATAATAATTGTATATTGGCTTACTGTGACTGATAAGAAGCTTTATTGTTGTTGTACACAGTTGAGTGAACACACACACGTATGAACACACACTGAGAGTGTTTGTGCTGTTTCTGGGCGTCACTGAGGATCTGTGCGAAGCCTGGGTTAGGGTTAGTTGTTGTACACACGCATACATGAACACACACACACACACACACACACGTATGAACACACACTGAGAGTGTTTGTGCTGTTTCTGGGCGTCACTGAGGTTCTGTGCGAAGCCTGGGTTAGGGTTAGTTGTCGTACACACGCATACATGAAAACACACACACACACACACGCATGAACACACACTGAGAGTGTTTGTGCTGTTTCAGGGGCGTCACTGAAGTTCTGTGCGAAAGCCTGTGTTAGGGTTAGTTGTCGTACACACGCATACATGAACACACGCACACGTATGAACACACACTGAGAGTGTTTGTGCTGTTTCAGGGGCGTCACTGAAGTTCTGTGCGAAAGCCTGGGTTAGGGTTAGTTGTCGTGTACACACGAGGGATGCACCGATCCGATACTCAGTATCGATATCGGCTTCGATACTGCCATTTTTGCCGGATCGGGTATCGATCAGACGAGGCCGATCCAAATCCGATATTGTGCGTGTTATTGTTAATCACCACAAAAGGCACAAAACATTCTAAGTACCATAAAGTTTTCGTTCACTCTATTATAAGTGTTCTGAAGGCATTATGTGAGATAGAAATTAATATTTATGCCATTAAATTCAAGATCACGTAAACTTTTCCCTCCGCTGCGGCTGTCAGTCATTCTCCATTCAGCATCAAACAGCGCGTCGCGGTCGGTCAACGATGAAACTCTCTTCAAGATGATCCAATGTTACTATTATTCAGACATGAAAATCACTCACCTTTCGGCGAAATTCGCCATTTTGAAACCAAAATAGGTGACCTACGTGAATCGTGTAGATTCGATGAGAAAATGTTTGGAGGGGGGGGGGGGTATAATATATATGAAGCCATACTATAGTATAATGTGAGATAGAAATGAATATTTAAGTCATTAAATTCAAGTTCACGTAAACTTTTCCCTCAGCTGCGGCTGTCAGTAATTCTCCATTCAGCGTTCAAACAGCACCGCGCGTCGTCAGTCATTCTCCATTCAGCGTTCAAACAGCACCGCGCGTCGTCAGTCATTCTCCATTCAGCGTTCAAACAGCACCGCGCGTCGTCAGTCATTCAGCATTCAAACAGCACCGCGCGTCGTCAGTCATTCTCCATTCAGCGTTCAAACAGCACAGCGCGTCGTCAGTCATTCTCCATTCAGCGTTCAAACAGCACCGCGCGTCGTCAGTCATTCAGCGTTCAAACAGCACAGCGCGTCGTCAGTCATTCTCCATTCAGCGTTCAAACAGCACCGCGCGTCGTCAGTCATTCAGCGTTCAAACAGCACCGCGCGTCGTCAGTCATTCTCCATTCAGCGTTCAAACAGCACCGCGCGTCGTCAGTCATTCTCCATTCAGCGTTCAAACAGCACAGCGCGTCGTCAGTCATTCAGCGTTCAAACAGCACCGCGCGTCGTCAGTCATTCAGCATTCAAACAGCACCGCGCGTCGTCAGTCATTCTCCATTCAGCGTTCAAACAGCACAGCGCGTCGTCAGTCATTCTCCATTCAGCGTTCAAACAGCACAGCGCGTCGTCAGTCATTCTCCATTCAGCGTTCAAACAGCACAGCGCGTCGTCAGTCATTCAGCGTTCAAACAGCACAGCGCGTCGTCAGTCATTCAGCGTTCAAACAGCACAGCGCGTCGTCAGTCATTCTCCATTCAGCGTTCAAACAGCACCGCGCGTCGTCAGTCATTCTCCATTCAGCGTTCAAACAGCACCGCGCGTCGTCAGTCATTCAGCGTTCAAACAGCACAGCGCGTCGTCAGTCATTCTCCATTCAGCGTTCAAACAGCACCGCGCGTCGTCAGGCATTCAGCGTTCAAACAGCACCGCGCGTCGTCAGTCATTCAGCGTTCAAACAGCACCGCGCGTCGTCAGTCATTCTCCATTCAGCATTCAAACAGCACCGCGCGTCGTCAGTCATTCTCCATTCAGCGTTCAAACAGCACAGCGCGTCGTCAGTCATTCTCCATTCAGCGTTCAAACAGCAAAGCGCGTCGTCAGTCATTCTCCATTCAGCGTTCAAACAGCACCGCGCGTCGTCAGTCATTCTCCATTCAGCGTTCAAACAGTACAGCGCGTCGTCAGTCATTCAGCGTTCAAACAGCACAGCGCGTCGTCAGTCATTCAGCGTTCAAACAGCACAGCGCGTCGTCAGTCATTCAGCGTTCAAACAGCACCGCGCGTCGTCAGTCATTCTCCATTCAGCGTTCAAACAGCACCGCGCGTCGTCAGTCATTCAGCGTTCAAACAGCACAGCGCGTCGTCAGTCATTCAGCGTTCAAACAGCACCGCGCGTCGTCAGTCATTCTCCATTCAGCGTTCAAACAGCACAGCGCGTCGTCAGTCATTCTCCATTCAGCGTTCAAACAGCACAGCGCGTCGTCAGTCATTCTCCATTCAGCGTTCAAACAGCACAGCGCGTCGTCAGTCATTCTCCATTCAGCGTTCAAACAGCACCGCGCGTCGTCAGTCATTCTCCATTCAGCGTTCAAACAGTACAGCGCGTCGTCAGTCATTCAGCGTTCAAACAGCACAGCGCGTCGTCAGTCATTCAGCGTTCAAACAGCACCGCGCGTCGTCAGTCATTCTCCATTCAGCGTTCAAACAGCACCGCGCGTCGTCAGTCATTCAGCGTTCAAACAGCACAGCGCGTCGTCAGTCATTCAGCGTTCAAACAGCACCGCGCGTCGTCAGTCATTCTCCATTCAGCGTTCAAACAGCACAGCGCGTCGTCAGTCATTCAGCGTTCAAACAGCACAGCGCATCGTCAGTCATTCAGCGTTCAAACAGCACAGCGCGTCGTCAGTCATTCAGCGTTCAAACAGCACCGCGCGTCGTCAGTCATTCAGCGTTCAAACAGCACCGCGCGTCGTCAGTCATTCTCCATTCAGCGTTCAAACAGCACAGCGCGTCGTCAGTCATTCAGCGTTCAAACAGCACAGCGCGTCGTCAGTCATTCAGCGTTCAAACAGCACCGCGCGTCGTCAGTCATTCTCCATTCAGCGTTCAAACAGCACAGCGCGTCGTCAGTCATTCAGCGTTCAAACAGCACCGCGCGTCGTCAGTCATTCTCCATTCAGCGTTCAAACAGCACCGCGCGTCGTCAGTCATTCTCCATTCAGCGTTCAAACAGCACAGCGCGTCGTCAGTCATTCTCCATTCAGCGTTCAAACAGCACCGCGCGTCGTCAGTCATTCAGCGTTCAAACAGCACCGCGCGTCGTCAGTCATTCAGCATTCAAACAGCACCGCGCGTCGTCAGTCATTCTCCATTCAGCGTTCAAACAGCACCGCGCGTCGTCAGTCATTCAGCATTCAAACAGCACCGCGTGTCGTCAGTCATTCTCCATTCAGCGTTCAAACAGCACAGCGCGTCGTCAGTCATTCAGCATTCAGCGTTCAAACAGCACCGCGTGTCGTCAGTCATTCTCCATTCAGCGTTCAAACAGCACCGCGCGTCGTCAGTCATTCTCCATTCAGCGTTCAAACAGCACAGCGCGTCGTCAGTCATTCAGCGTTCAAACAGCACCGCGCGTCGTCAGTCATTCAGCATTGAAACAGCACCGCGCGTCGTCAGTCATTCTCCATTCAGCATTCAAACAGCACCGCGCGTCGTCAGTCATTCAGCATTCAAACAGCACAGCGCGTCGTCAGTCATTCAGCGTTCAAACAGCACCGCGCGTCGTCAGTCATTCAGCGTTCAAACAGCACAGCGCGTCGTCAGTCATTCTCCATTCAGCGTTCAAACAGCACAGCGCGTCGTCAGTCATTCAGCATTCAAACAGCACCGCGCGTCGTCAGTCATTCTCCATTCAGCGTTCAAACAGCACCGCGCGTCGTCAGTCATTCAGCATTCAAACAGCACAGCGCGTCGTCAGTCATTCAGCGTTCAAACAGCACCGCGCGTCGTCAGTCATTCAGCGTTCAAACAGCACAGCGCGTCGTCAGTCATTCTCCATTCAGCGTTCAAACAGCACAGCGCGTCGTCAGTCATTCTCCATTCAGCGTTCAAACAGCACCGCGCGTCGTCAGTCATTCTCCATTCAGCGTTCAAACAGCACAGCGCGTCGTCAGTCATTCAGCGTTCAAACAGCACCGCGCGTCGTCAGTCATTCAGCGTTCAAACAGCACCGCGCGTCGTCAGTCATTCAGCGTTCAAACAGCACCGCGCGTCGTCAGTCATTCTCCATTCAGCGTTCAAACAGCACCGCGCGTCGTCAGTCATTCTCCATTCAGCGTTCAAACAGCACCGCGCGTCGTCAGTCATTCTCCATTCAGCGTTCAAACAGCACCGCGCGTCGTTAGTCATTCTCCATTCAGCGTTCAAACAGCACTGCGCGTCGTCAGTCATTCTCCATTCAGCGTTCAAACAGCACCGCGCGTCGTCAGTCATTCTCCATTCAGCGTTCAAACAGCACCGCGCGTCGTCAGTCATTCTCCATTCAGCGTTCAAACAGCACCGCGCGTCGTCAGTCATTCAGCGTTCAAACAGCACCGCGCGTCGTCAGTCATTCTCCATTCAGCGTTCAAACAGCACCGCGCGTCGTCAGTCATTCTCCATTCAGCGTTCAAACAGCACAGCGCGTCGTCAGTCATTCAGCGTTCAAACAGCACCGCGCGTCGTCAGTCATTCAGCGTTCAAACAGCACCGCGCGTCGTCAGTCATTCAGCGTTCAAACAGCACCGCGCGTCGTCAGTCATTCTCCATTCAGCGTTCAAACAGCACCGCGCGTCGTCAGTCATTCTCCATTCAGCGTTCAAACAGCACCGCGCGTCGTCAGTCATTCAGCGTTCAAACAGCACCGCGCGTCGTCAGTCATTCTCCATTCAGCATTCAAACAGCACAGCGCGTCGTCAGTCATTCAGCGTTCAAACAGCACCGCGCGTCGTCAGTCATTCAGCGTTCAAACAGCACCGCGCGTCGTCAGTCATTCAGCGTTCAAACAGCACCGCGCGTCGTCAGTCATTCAGCGTTCAAACAGCACCGCGCGTCGTCAGTCATTCAGCGTTCAAACAGCACCGCGCGTCGTCAGTCATTCAGCGTTCAAACAGCACCGCGCGTCGTCAGTCATTCAGCGTTCAAACAGCACCGCGCGTCGTCAGTCATTCAGCGTTCAAACAGCACAGCGCGTCGTCAGTCATTCAGCGTTCAAACAGCACCGCGCTTCGTCAGTCATTCAGCGTTCAAACAGCACCGCGCGTCGTCAGTCATTCTCCATTCAGCGTTCAAACAGCACAGCGCGTCGTCAGTCATTCTCCATTCAGCGTTCAAACAGCACAGCGCGTCGTCAGTCATTCTCCATTCAGCGTTCAAACAGCACAGCGCGTCGTCAGTCATTCAGCGTTCAAACAGCACCGCGCGTCGTCAGGCATTCAGCGTTCAAACAGCACCGCGCGTCGTCAGTCATTCAGCGTTCAAACAGCACCGCGCGTCGTCAGTCATTCTCCATTCAGCGTTCAAACAGCACCGCGCGTCGTCAGTCATTCTCCATTCAGCGTTCAAACAGCACAGCGCGTCGTCAGTCATTCTCCATTCAGCGTTCAAACAGCACCGCGCGTCGTCAGTCATTCTCCATTCAGCGTTCAAACAGCACCGCGCGTCGTCAGTCATTCTCCATTCAGCGTTCAAACAGCACAGCGCGTCGTCAGTCATTCTCCATTCAGCGTTCAAACAGCACAGCGCGTCGTCAGTCATTCTCCATTCAGCGTTCAAACAGCACCGCGCGTCGTCAGTCATTCTCCATTCAGCGTTCAAACAGCACCGCGCGTCGTCAGTCATTCTCCATTCAGCGTTCAAACAGCACCGCGCGTCGTCAGTCATTCAGCGTTCAAACAGCACCGCGCGTCGTCAGTCATTCAGCGTTCAAACAGCACCGCGCGTCGTCAGTCATTCTCCATTCAGCGTTCAAACAGCACCGCGCGTCGTCAGTCATTCTCCATTCAACGTTCAAACAGCACAGCGCGTCGTCAGTCATTCAGCGTTCAAACAGCACCGCGCGTCGTCAGTCATTCAGCGTTCAAACAGCACAGCGCGTCGTCAGTCATTCAGCGTTCAAACAGCACCGCGCGTCGTCAGTCATTCTCCATTCAGCGTTCAAACAGCACCGCGCGTCGTCAGTCATTCAGCGTTCAAACAGCACCGCGCGTCGTCAGTCATTCTCCATTCAGCGTTCAAACAGCACAGCGCGTCGTCAGTCATTCAGCATTCAAACAGCACCGCGCGTCGTCAGTCATTCTCCATTCAGCGTTCAAACAGCACAGCGCGTCGTCAGTCATTCTCCATTCAGCGTTCAAACAGCACCGCGCGTCGTCAGTCATTCAGCGTTCAAACAGCACAGCGCGTCGTCAGTCATTCAGCGTTCAAACAGCACAGCGCGTCGTCAGTCATTCAGCGTTCAAACAGCACCGCGCGTCGTCAGTCATTCAGCGTTCAAACAGCACCGCGCGTCGTCAGTCATTCTCCATTCAGCGTTCAAACAGCACAGCGCGTCGTCAGTCATTCTCCATTCAGCGTTCAAACAGCACAGCGCGTCGTCAGTCATTCAGCGTTCAAACAGCACCGCGCGTCGTCAGTCATTCTCCATTCAGCGTTCAAACAGCACAGCGCGTCGTCAGTCATTCAGCGTTCAAACAGCACCGCGCGTCGTCAGTCATTCAGCGTTCAAACAGCACCGCGCGTCGTCAGTCATTCTCCATTCAGCGTTCAAACAGCACAGCGCGTCGTCAGTCATTCAGCGTTCAAACAGCACCGCGCGTCGTCAGTCATTCAGCGTTCAAACAGCACCGCGCGTCGTCAGTCATTCTCCATTCAGCGTTCAAACAGCACAGCGCGTCGTCAGTCATTCTCCATTCAGCGTTCAAACAGCACAGCGCGTCGTCAGTCATTCAGCGTTCAAACAGCACCGCGCGTCGTCAGTCATTCTCCATTCAGCGTTCAAACAGCACAGCGCGTCGTCAGTCATTCAGCGTTCAAACAGCACCGCGCGTCGTCAGTCATTCAGCGTTCAAACAGCACCGCGCGTCGTCAGTCATTCTCCATTCAGCGTTCAAACAGCACAGCGCGTCGTCAGTCATTCAGCGTTCAAACAGCACCGCGCGTCGTCAGTCATTCAGCGTTCAAACAGCACCGCGCGTCGTCAGTCATTCTCCATTCAGCGTTCAAACAGCACAGCGCGTCGTCAGTCATTCTCCATTCAGCGTTCAAACAGCACAGCGCGTCGTCAGTCATTCTCCATTCAGCGTTCAAACAGCACCGCGCGTCGTCAGTCATTCAGCGTTCAAACAGCACCGCGCGTCGTCAGTCATTCAGCGTTCAAACAGCACCGCGCGTCGTCAGTCATTCAGCGTTCAAACAGCACCGCGCGTCGTCAGTCATTCAGCGTTCAAACAGCACAGCGCGTCGTCAGTCATTCAGCGTTCATACAGCACCGCGCGTCGTCAGTCATTCTCCATTCAGCGTTCAAACAGCACCGCGCGTCGTCAGTCATTCAGCGTTCAAACAGCACAGCGCGTCGTCAGTCATTCAGCGTTCAAACAGCACAGCGCGTCGTCAGTCATTCAGCGTTCAAACAGCACCGCGCGTCGTCAGTCATTCAGCGTTCAAACAGCACCGCGCGTCGTCAGTCATTCAGCATTCAAACAGCACAGCGCGTCGTCAGTCATTCAGCATTCAAACAGCACCGCGCGTCGTCAGTCATTCTCCATTCAGCGTTCAAACAGCACAGCGCGTCGTCAGTCATTCAGCGTTCAAACAGCACCGCGCGTCGTCAGTCATTCTCCATTCAGCGTTCAAACAGCACAGCGCGTCGTCAGTCATTCAGCGTTCAAACAGCACCGCGCGTCGTCAGTCATTCAGCGTTCAAACAGCACCGCGCGTCGTCAGTCATTCAGCATTCAAACAGCACCGCGCGTCGTCAGTCATTCTCCATTCAGCGTTCAAACAGCACAGCGCGTCGTCAGTCATTCAGCATTCAAACAGCACAGCGCGTCGTCAGTCATTCAGCATTCAAACAGCACCGCGCGTCGTCAGTCATTCTCCATTCAGCGTTCAAACAGCACAGCGCGTCGTCAGTCATTCAGCGTTCAAACAGCACCGCGCGTCGTCAGTCATTCAGCGTTCAAACAGCACCGCGCGTCGTCAGTCATTCTCCATTCAGCGTTCAAACAGCACAGCGCGTCGTCAGTCATTCAGCGTTCAAACAGCACCGCGCGTCGTCAGTCATTCAGCGTTCAAACAGCACCGCGCGTCGTCAGTCATTCAGCGTTCAAACAGCACAGTGCGTCGTCAGTCATTCAGCGTTCAAACAGCACCGCGCGTCGTCAGTCATTCTCCATTCAGCGTTCAAACAGCACAGCGCGTCGTCAGTCATTCTCCATTCAGCGTTCAAACAGCACAGCGCGTCGTCAGTCATTCTCCATTCAGCGTTCAAACAGCACCGTGCGTCGTCAGTCATTCAGCGTTCAAACAGCACCGCGCGTCGTCAGTCATTCAGCATTCAAACAGCACCGCGCGTCGTCAGTCATTCTCCATTCAGCGTTCAAACAGCACAGCGCGTCGTCAGTCATTCTCCATTCAGCGTTCAAACAGCACAGCGCGTTGTCAGTCATTCTCCATTCAGCGTTCAAACAGCACCGCGCGTCGTCAGTCATTCAGCGTTCAAACAGCACCGCGCGTCGTCAGTCATTCAGCATTCAAACAGCACTGCGCGTCGTCAGTAATTCTCCATTCAGCGTTCAAACAGCACCGCGCGTCGTCAGTCATTCAGCATTCAAACAGCACCGCGCGTCGTCAGTAATTCTCCATTCAGCGTTCAAACAGCACCGCGCGTCGTCAGTCATTCTCCATTCAGCGTTCAAACAGCACAGCGCGTCGTCAGTCATTCAGCGTTCAAACAGCACCGTGCGTCGTCAGTCATTCAGCGTTCAAACAGCACCGCGCGTCGTCAGTCATTCAGCATTCAAACAGCACCGCGCGTCGTCAGTCATTCTCCATTCAGCGTTCAAACAGCACCGCGCGTCGTCAGTCATTCAGCGTTCAAACAGCACAGCGCGTCGTCAGTCATTCAGCGTTCAAACAGCACCGCGCGTCGTCAGTCATTCTCCATTCAGCGTTCAAACAGCACAGCGCGTCGTCAGTCATTCAGCGTTCAAACAGCACAGCGCGTCGTCAGTCATTCTCCATTCAGCGTTCAAACAGCACCGTGCGTCGTCAGTCATTCAGCGTTCAAACAGCACCGCGCGTCGTCAGTCATTCAGCGTTCAAACAGCACCGCGCGTCGTCAGTCATTCAGCATTCAAACAGCACAGCGCGTCGTCAGTCATTCTCCATTCAGCATTCAAACAGCACAGCGCGTCGTCAGTCATTCTCCATTCAGCGTTCAAACAGCACCGTGCGTCGTCAGTCATTCAGCGTTCAAACAGCACCGCGCGTCGTCAGTCATTCAGCATTCAAACAGCACAGCGCGTCGTCAGTCATTCTCCATTCAGCATTCAAACAGCACCGCGCGTCGTCAGTCATTCAGCGTTCAAACAGCACAGCGCGTCGTCAGTCATTCTCCATTCAGCATTCAAACAGCACCGCGCGTCGTCAGTCATTCAGCGTTCAAACAGCACCGCGCGTCGTCAGTCATTCAGCGTTCAAACAGCACAGCGCGTCGTCAGTCATTCAGCATTCAAACAGCACCGCGCGTCGTCAGTCATTCTCCATTCAGCGTTCAAACAGCACCGCGCGTCGTCAGTCATTCTCCATTCAGCGTTCAAACAGCACCGCGCGTCGTCAGTCATTCTCCATTCAGCGTTCAAACAGCACAGCGCGTCGTCAGTCATTCAGCGTTCAAACAGCACCGCGCGTCGTCAGTAATTCTCCATTCAGCGTTCAAACAGCACCGCGCGTCGTCAGTCATTCTCCATTCAGCGTTCAAACAGCACCGCGCGTCGTCAGTCATTCTCCATTCAGCGTTCAAACAGCACCGCGCGTCGTCAGTCATTCTCCATTCAGCATTCAAACAGCACCGCGCGTCGTCAGTCATTCAGCGTTCAAACAGCACCGCGCGTCGTCAGTCATTCAGCGTTCAAACAGCACCGCGCGTCGTCAGTCATTCAGCATTCAAACAGCACCGCGCGTCCTCAGTCATTCAGCGTTCAAACAGCACTGCGCGTCGTCAGTCATTCAGCGTTCAAACAGCACAGCGCGTCGTCAGTCATTCAGCGTTCAAACAGCACCGCGCGTCGTCAGTCATTCAGCGTTCAAACAGTACAGCGCGTCGTCAGTCATTCAGCGTTCAAACAGCACCGCGCGTCGTCAGTCATTCAGCGTTCAAACAGTACAGCGCGTCGTCAGTCATTCAGCGTTCAAACAGCACCGCGCGTCGTCAGTCATTCAGCATTCAAACAGCACAGCGCGTCGTCAGTAATTCTCCATTCAGCGTTCAAACAGCACCGCGCGTCGTCAGTAATTCTCCATTCAGCGTTCAAACAGCACTGCGCGTCGTCAGTAATTCTCCATTCAGCGTTCAAACAGCACCACGCGTCCTCAGTCATTCAGCGTTCAAACAGCACAGCGCGTCGTCAGTCATTCAGCGTTCAAACAGCACTGCGCGTCGTCAGTCATTCAGCGTTCAAACAGCACAGCGCGTCGTCAGTCATTCAGCATTCAAACAGCACAGCGCGTCGTCAGTCATTCAGCATTCAAACAGCACAGCGCGTCGTCAGTCATTCAGCATTCAAACAGCACAGCGCGTCGCGTTCGGCAACGATGAACTCTCTCCAAGATAATTAAATGTTAATATTATTATACTTGATCTGTAGATAAAGCTCAGTGGTTTCGCATAAATTGACTATCTTGCTGTAGTACCTCAATCATTTTCCTTTACCGCGTGTCTAGATCACAACACTGGAGAGCACTATCATTGTTCTTCACGCGCACAGTAACTGAAATTTAAAACTGTTAAAAGAAAAGGCTCAATAAACTATTGCATAGATAGATACTGTATAATACACTATGCATCGATATGTATTTCCTTTGTGCTTTGAACTTTTCACTGCGTCCTCGAAGAGCTGCGCTCTGTGACTCGTGTTGCCTCAAGCGCATCATTCAGCGCTCGGGATGCGCATAAGCGCTGTGTGCAGGACTCTATTGGAGTCTTTCATAATCATATCATAATACTTTTGCGCAATGAAAGATTATTAATAGTATTTTTTGTTCTGTTCTGCCCTATCTATCATATGTTGCTGCCTCATTAAACAGCTGTGCTATACATTTGTGCTATATATATATTCTTAATTTTATAGTAGACTATAAAATAATTTATCTTTTTTGATTTTTATCGTTTTTTTCATGAATGTATTTTACAACAATACAAAGAGCAATGTGTAACGTTTTACCAGATTTAGTGCTACACTTATTGTCTCTTATTTGTTCCCCACTAAATATTTTTTTTTTCACTAAATGTTCTGATTTTATAAAATTATTGTTTTTCTAGACTATATTTTACTGAGTTACCCACTAATCTAGTTTATAATATAATTTTTGTCATAGTTTATGATCATATTTTTTGTTGTTGTTGTTTTTCTTTATAATGAAGTTGTCTGTATTAAGTAGATTGTGTTTAACACACAAAAGAGTGATTATCAGTTCAACACACAGTTATAGAAATTCTACTTGATTTTTTTTTTTTTAACTGCGTTGGTAACGGATCGGTATCGGTCTTTTAAAAAAAATATTATTATTATTAGCTAACGCTACGGAGGCCATAATATTTTTGACTAATGGCTGAAGTTAAGTTTCTCCTGCTCTCCCCAGGTTGGCAAAAAATGCATCTCAAAATGTATCAGATTGATGCTTTAAAATATGGAATATTTAAAATGTTCTTACGGGGGAGCATGCCCCCGGACCCCCCTAGAGGGGTTATATTCTTCTCACCTTTTTCACCCCTGACCCGTTTTCATGCCTGATTATTATACTTGATCTGTAGATAAAGGTCTATTGTTTCGCATAAAACAACTTTATCTTGCTGGACTTTATTGCTGTAACTTAATCATGTTACTTTCCGGGTGTCTGTTAGATCACAACAGTACAGTAAGAGCATTATAACTGTTATTCACGCGCACCGCACAGTAACTGAAATTTAAAACTGCTAAAAGAAAAGGCTCAATAAACTATTACATAAATAGAGATTGTATAATACACTACGCATCAATATGTATTTCCTTTGTGCTTTGAACTTTTCAATGCGGACTCGACGCGCTGTGACTCCCTGTGGCTTCAAGCGCATCATTCTGCGCTCGGGATGCGCATAAGCGCTTTGTGCCGCGATGTATTGGAGCCTTTCATATCAATGCAGTGACGCAATAAAAGATTATTAATAGCCTTTCTTGTTCTGTCCTATCTATCATATGTTGCTGCCTCATTAAACAGCTGTGCTATACATTTAAAACATTTCTCAATTTTATAGTAGCCTAGGCCCTAAGCTATATCTAAAATAATTTATCTTTTTGATTTTTGTTATCTTGTTTTTCATGAATGTATTTTACAACAATGCAAAGAGCAATGTGTATTATCCACTAATCTAGTTTATAATAGCATTTTTGTCATAGATTATGATCATATATTTTTTTGATTCGTTGTTTTTCTTTATAATGAAGTTGTCTGTATAAAGTAGATTGTGTTTAACACACAAAAGAGTGATTATCAGTTCAACACACAGAGTTATAAAAATTCTACTTGATTTAAAAAACAACTGCGCTGGTATCGGATCGGTATCGGTCGATACTCAGAATTTTTGGTATCGGATCGATTCTGAAAAAGATGGTATCGGTGCATCCCTAGTACACACACACACACACACACTTAGAGTGTTTGTGCTGTTTCAGGGTTAGGGTTAGTTGTACACAGTTGAGTGAACTAGTGGTCGACCGATGTGGGTTTTTTGATGGCCGATGCCGATATCTTAGAGAGCAGGGTGGCCGATATTTTATATTTAGGCTATATATATATCAGTCCTGTCAATCGATTAAAAAAATTAACTTGATTAATCACACATTTTTTCTGTGATTAATCGCAATTAAAAATGTTTTCATATATTTTATAATGTAATAATTTCACAGTTAATATCCAAATGAATGTGGAAACAACATAAAGACTACCCTGGTTAAAACCAGACAATTCTCAGTTGTATCTGAGTTATGGTCTGGCAAAGCGTCATAGACAAATCATTTCCAGAGGGGCGTCACAAACGGACGTCGCGGATAGACCTAAACCCAATCAGAGCGATGAAGGAGATGACGTATGCAGAGCGGCGGAGAAACATCTCCGTGTTGTTCTTTTGCTCGGTTTTTAACAAAAAGGAAACGTTCAAATCGCTTAAAACAGACGCGATGGCTGATTCGAACGAGTGATGTTCGACGGTGGCATCCATCTTTGTAATGTAGGGTAAAATCTGCTTCAGAATCCCAGTGCTGTCGCCATCGTGTAAAGCCCGCCCCAACGCTTCTGATTGGTGTCTCGATTTCGACGGATTGGAAATGGTCTTGAATGAGCTCTTTGCCAGACTAACTTTCAGAGCAAATTTAAATTTGCCGGAAGTTGTCTGGGTTTTCCCAGGCTACATAAAGACAATATATATTAAATACTTGTTTAATGGCATCTTTTATATGAATGAAGGCCAGTATCACTGATACTAATACAGCTATTGATGTCTGGATAAAAATTATTATTCATTAATCATTTTTATCCCCCCCATTTTAAACATTAATTATAGCCATCCAACATTAGTGTAATTGGAAGCTATACATTTTTTTTTCATTCATTAGGTTTCAAAACAACTTTTAATTTAAGTGAACTTTAAACAATCCTCACATAAACCCATAATAAATGTCATATTAGCCTGTGCCCTTCCTGTCTAACAGGTAGGGATACAGAAAATGCATAAAGTTGTCAAACAGTCTGCACGGCATAAATTAAAAAATTAAATAGATTTATCCTTATTAAAGCTACAAAAGTTCTTTAGTGAGGAGCAGTGAGTGATTTTCTCTGATTAACTTTACGGACAGACAGAATTAGTTCGCTGTCCCTTTAAGAGCAGCAGCTGCTGTGGATCTCACACGCTCCTCATTCTCTCATAACTCTGCACGTTCATTTACTGAGACTTTAACTCATTTAAGACCGCTCTTTTGTTATGAGGATACTCTACAAAACTGACATTTAGGCGTAATTGTGTGTGTTATGGTTGAAGCGGGAAAAAGAACTGTGTTCAGGTGCGCTGGTGTGTGTGTGTGCGTGTGTTTGTGTGTCTGTACCTGTACACTCACGGGCAGTGCGGTATCTTTTGTCTGTCACGCTCTAATGGTTTAAAAGCATTTGAATGAATAAGAGCAGGATATAATGTAACGCTAGTCAAAGGATGACAGAAATTAACGGATGCTGCGTTAATTGCGTTAAATATTTTAACGCGTTAAACTGGACAAAAATTAATCGCATGCGTTAACGTTGACAGCCCTAATATATATACACATACACACACACACTTTATATTTATATAAATCAATATTTAATAAATTAGATCAATTTAATAAATATTTAAAAATATTTAAAATAAACATACTTAGGCCCTATACTTTAGATGGCAACTTCTTGAATCTGCAATCCTATTACAGTATTTTTCACAAATAAAGTAATGTTACAGCCAGCTCGTTTCGACCGTACATAACTTATACAAGTATGCTGAAGTAATGACTTGCAAGATTTTATTAGTCTTCAAAAATACAAATAACTTAATATAACGAAGTCTAGGGTAGGGATGCTAACCGATGACCGTTTGACCGATGGTTGACCGTCTCAACGTTAACCGATCAAAGTTGTCGGTAGTCGGTTAAAAAATAAAAAGTGATCTCTAAATTAGGCTATTATAGACAGTGGACTAAAGCTACTACAGTTAGCCATCTCATTCCAAGATATTTTTGTGTGAAGTGAACAAATCCCTCACACTCAATTTTTCATAACTCGCCTGTTTGTACTTAATAAACCAATAAAAACATCTGGCGCGAGGTCACAGCGTTTGGGTTCGCGCGCTCACAGGGTTTGCGAAAAGTAAAGGCTACGGGCTAAAACACTCGAGGTTAGAGCCAGGGCAGACGACAGGATGAAGCGTGCAAAGAAACGTAGTGTGTGGGACAATTTCACCAAAAAGAATGACACAGTAAGTTGCAACTTGTGTGATACAGTGCTTATACAGTAGTAATACTGTAGAAATACATTACATCTACATTTCAGTGGTAACAGATAAGGTGATGATGATCATCATCTTTCTTTATTATTGTTAGCAATAACGTTACCTCAAACTAAGCGGAGTCTCTTCGGAGCTGTCATTTTCTTAAATGAGACGCTGCAATGTTTCAAATGAGCTTCTAACGCTAGACTAACGCCTTTATTTTCAACGCGATCACCTTGTACCCAAACCATTTCGAAACTAAGGAGCCATTTGTCCTCCGATTACATACAAGCTCCTCGGCGCCGCGTTTGCGGGACTCATGTTTCGCGCTGCAGGGGATTTTAAAAAAGTGACGTGAGTGGAAGCGCAGCGCCGGGGCAGTGTGTGTGTGTGTGTGTGTGTGTGAGCGGGAGGCAGAGAGAGATGCGACAGAGTTGCGAAATTGCAGGCGCGGCTCGAAATGGCTGTTATTTCAAATAGCGTGGCTAGACATGTGCCGGTATTCGGTAATGCGATAAATCGCGGTAATGAATATGCACGATATTGTTATCGCGGCCACTTCAAAATACCGTGAAAAATAATAGATTTGAATTTAGACTTTTAGAACACGCATTAGCTAATTTTCTATCAACCGCTTAAACACTGCGTATATGCTCCGCAAAACACGTGCGCACTCTGATATAAACAATCCCCACATGTATAAGCACTGTGTGCACGCGGCGCAGAGCGCACTCTAGTCTAATGTAAACAATCCTCACATGGAGTAGAAGCATGGCGGAAGGAGGAACGCTGCCGACGATTTACCCCCCGCAGGGCTGCCAACTCTCACGCATTCAACTTGAGACTCAAGCGCCTTTCAGACAGGACGCAGAATACTCGCGGGGACGTTTTGTTGCTGCGTCGACCAAAGCACGCCGGGGTCAAAGTTAAAAATAGTTCAACTTTTTATTTGCAAAATAGCAAATCGCGTTCTGTCTGAAAGCCGCTTTACGGAATTGACACTTTTCACACGCTCTCACGCAGAGAAAAATCGCGGAGCAAAGAGGAGACTGACACCGACAGACTAGACAGAGCAGGTTATACTTTTGATATGAAAAAAAAGGTTCTGTCCATTGTGACAGATCGCTGCGCCTCAGTTCAAGTAAACCGATCATCTGTTACTTTTTATTTAAAGATACAGTACAACTTACCTTAAGGTTTATGCCTCATACAAAATGTCGATCAATCAGTGTTTTTCACGGAAAGAGGTCAATAAAACTGCAGGAGAACAGTTATGTCACAGAACGTTACATTTACCTCAGGAAAGCCATTTAATGACCAGCACTTTAGTTGACTAGAAAAAATGGTCATTTTGCTAAATATGTGTTACCATGTTTTGAAAATCACAATTACACATTGTGATGCAAGTTGTTTTTTTAGATACCCGCAATCCCGCAAAGTTTCTCTTGAGCAATTAAAATATCGTGATAATACCGTATACCGTGATAAAAGCTCATTCAATTATTCGCAGCACGAAAATTTGATACCGGCACATGCCTAATTTGTTTACAGCCCATACCAACCCTTTTCTCCTCCCCATCTGGATTATGATTTTTCCCCTTTGATTTTGAACCCTAGACTAGGGATGGCGAAAACTAAAAATTTTCTTGACCGACCACCGAGCCTCATTAGCCGGTTGAAACCGGTTAACCGATTAGTTTAAAATATGCCACGCTTAGGCATGTGCCGGTATCAAATTTTCGTGCTGCGATTAATTGAATGAGCTTTTATCACGGTATACGGTATTATCACGATATTTTAATTGCTCAAGAGAAACTTTGCAGGATTGCGGGTATCTAAAAAAACAACTTGCATCACAATGTGTAATTGTGATTTTCAAAACATCGTAACTAAACAGAATTTTATTAAGTTTAGTGACAACGTGTTACAATGTTTACATGGTACAATGACTGGTAGGTTACTGTTTGTATTATTCAAATAAATTATTGTATTTGATTTTAATCTTAATTCAATATTGACTCATTTGGATAAATATTAGGTAGGCTACAGTCTGCATGTTAATTTTTCTCAAGAAAAAAATATATCTCACATAATGCTGTAAACAGCGAGAAATTAAATATAATGCGGTTTTCATTATAATAACAATCATGTAATGACAAGTAAACATATAATTAATATGTAATAAAGTGCACATATTTAGCAAAATGACAATTTTTTCTAGTCAACTAAAGTGCTGGTCATTAAATGGCTTTCCTGAGGTAAATGTAACGTTCTGTGACATAACTGTTCTCCTGCAGTTTTATTGACCTCTTTCCGTGAAAAACACTGATTGATCGACATTTTGTATGAGGCATAAACCTTAAGGTAAGTTGTACTGTATCTTTAAATAAAAAGTAACAGATGATCGGTTTACTTGAACTGAGGCGCAGCGATCTGTCACAATGGACAGAACCTTTTTTTTTCATATCAAAAGTATAACCTGCTCTGTCTAGTCTGTCGGTGTCAGTCTCCTCTTTGCTCCGCGATTTTTCTCTGCGTGAGAGCGTGTGAAAAGTGTCAATTCCGTAAAGCGGCTTTCAGACAGAACGCGATTTGCTATTTTGCAAATAAAAAGTTGAACTATTTTTAACTTTGACCCCGGCGTGCTTTGGTCGACGCAGCAACAAAACGTCCCCGCGAGTATTCTGCGTCCTGTCTGAAAGGCGCTTGAGTCTCAAGTTGAATGCGTGAGAGTTGGCAGCCCTGCGGGGGGTAAATCGTCGGCAGCGTTCCTCCTTCCGCCATGCTTCTACTCCATGTGAGGATTGTTTACATTAGACTAGAGTGCGCTCTGCGCCGCGTGCACACAGTGCTTATACATGTGGGGATTGTTTACATCAGAGTGCGCACGTGTTTTGCGGAGCATATACGCAGTGTTTAAGCGGTTGATAGAAAATTAGCTAATGCGTGTTCTAAAAGTCTAAATTCAAATCTATTATTTTTCACGGTATTTTGAAGTGGCCGCGATAACAATATCGTGCATATTCATTACCGCGATTTATCGCATTACCGAATACCGGCACATGTCTAAAACAAATAAAGGTTCGCAAAACAAGTGACTTCTCCAGAGGCTGCCAATCCCCTGGACGAAGTGAAGAGGAGTGGTTGAGTCCAATGTTTTATCCTCTCCATAATTAAGTGGTGAACAGGGGTGAGCGATCTCCCACGCTCTCCTGGAAGAACACCGCCACCAGCAGGCGAGCAAGTAGAACGCAGGGTCATAACAGAAATTGTTTAAAAATATATGAATAAAAAGTAAACACTGTAACAGGGCACTACTCAGTAATCTGGTAATTTCATGCGCATTGATAATCATATTTTTTCAAATAAAGACTTTTTTTTACTTCGACTTTTGACAAGGTAACGCTAATTTTACATACAGCACACATGAATATGACGCATTGGGACACTGGATATAGCACAGCATGTTTTAAAATGAAGGATTTAAAGCGTTTCGATGGCATCTCCTGTGAAGCTGATCTTCTGTTCGCATCACTCGCTTCGCACGGACCGTCACTCGCAGGAACACGTTTATGCCGGCTACAAATGCACACTTCACAAGATCTCACAGCTGGATTCCATAAATCTGCAAGCTTTGTGAAATTAAATGTTTATTAGATATTCAGAGATTTGTTTAAATTATGTAGATGCGCATTTGCTGAATGTTGACACTAAATAAAAGGATTTGAGCCTGATTGTTTGCCTTTTCTGTTACAAATAGTATAAAAGCAAACGCATCACTTTTTCGCATACCATTTACTTTCTTTGATTACCAGTTCTGTCTAACAAAGTATTAGATATGACTGACAGAGATTGTAAACTAATGAAGATGGAGAATGTGAGAGAGCGCTGTGAGATCAGGCGCTGCCGTTCTCTTCTCAGGCGCTGGTGTTCTCAGCGCCGCCCATCAAAATAAAAGTCCCACTTCCAACACATCGGCCAATCAGAAGAACTTATCGGCCGATGCAGATACTTAAAAAAAGCCAAATAATAGCCGATATATCGGTCGACCACTAGAGTGAACATACACACACACTAGGGCTGGAACGGTACGCATAAGTCACGGTTCGCTTCGTACCTCGGTTCAGACGTCACGGTTCGGTGCGATTTCGGTACAGTGGAGGGAAAAGCAAAACAAAAATGCAGAAGGCAATTTTTTTTTATTGTACATGTCTCAGCTGTACCACCTAGTGGTCATACAGTCTCTCCCCTGAGCTATAGATGCAACAGCCTTAAGTGTGTAAGGTAAGATGTACACGGTAAACAATAACTACCCCACATCATCTCCAGACTCCGTCAGTAACTTGTAAACTAACTAGGACAATCAGCTATAAAACAGAAAATACAGCATCTCTTATTTCTGAAAGTGTAAATTAGAATAATAACAAGAAAAAATATGCTAAGTGTGACAGGCATACCTGTGCCAAGTGCCTACTGGCAAATTTGGTAACTTCAGAATAAAGATTAAGGAGTCAAAAAAAAAAAAAAATATGACCACATTATAGTTAAATGCATTTACACCATGGCTTGCTGTGGTAAACATAAACTGTCCCATAATCCATATTTCTAATGGGTGAAGTAAAAATAAAAATGTGGTCCATCATCTCCTATAAAATATAAAAGAAAAGAACAATATGTGCTGTATCACAAAATGTACCTCTTAACCTGTTAAGCTTCACCAGAGCGCCGGGGCACTGAAGCGTGTTTTTTTTTTAATAGTTCAAAGGTACTATCATATTTAATGTTATTACCTTGACAAACTATACATCATTAAAAAGATATAATACTCAAGTTTCAGTATTTGACCACTATTCTATTCTGAGAAACTTATAGTGACAGTTATGTCTTAATTTGTGTCAGGAGTTATGTAATTAAAAAATGAGTCGTTACCTTTAATATGAATTGTGAGCGTCAGCCGCTTCCATTCAGAAAAAAACTCCTGTGCGATCGTCATGACAGAGCTTGACAAAACAACGTCCCTCAGGGCTTTTAGCTCAACAATGTGCAGATGTGGAGAAATATTGATAGATTCTCATAGGTTTACATCATATTTCTATAGACAGGAATAATGTTTATTGAATTTATACCCAAATGCGTCGATGTAATTATGAGCGCTGGATACTCTGATGTACTGTGTTTTCAATTCATACTGGCAGCCTGAGGGCGCCGGCGCTCTATGCACAGTAATAGTCCATATATGGAACACACGAAGAAGTGCCATAATCATGTGACATTCCAGGAAGTCCCTGACACAAACAAAGCTTCCAGAGATCGCTGTAACATGCAGATAAAGATGTTTTGAAGACAATAAACATGATTGCAATGATATTTGATTTACCTGTGTTCTTCGAGCCATGTCAGGTATTTTCATAATAATAGATTATATTTATAATGTAATGCTAATCGATATAGACTTTATCATTGTGCAGAATACTATAAAATAATATATTTTCTGTCTTATTTTTTCATCTGAAGCCAAATCAGATCACAGAAGGTTATTTAAAACACTCGACTTGTGTTATAAAGTAAGTTTGGAGCACATACATGGTTTTAATCTCATAAATTGTTGTGTATTGATGGTGTGCTAAGCTAACATTCTAGCTTGCTCTGTGCACCTGCCACCTAGCTGTTATTTTTATGAATTTTTCTAAATATAAATGCTTACTGAAATGTTTCTTTTTTCAAAAAGGGCATTTGATACAGTTGCAAATGTGAAGTGAGAACTTTGATAAAAGAGATTAGGGATTGAAACTAGTAATAGTAATTATAATGCAGACAAAAGAAAAGCATATTTAGAGCCATAACCAGGCTGGAGAGGTGTGAATGTGTGCAGGGGAGACTGACACTGAATGGGGCTCGTTTGCACCACAAAACAATAGAGACAATAGACTGAATAGATGCTAGAAGATGACAATAAACATCAGTTTGCATTTTAGAGTCTAATCAAAATAAATTCATATGACATGATCTTGAAAAACATTTAACTAAATGCAGAGTTTTAGACTTATCATCTTCAAATTTTAAATATAACATGGTCAGACATGTGGCTTTAGTTGCAGTGCATTTCTAGATTGATACAATGCCAACTTCAATTTTATTTTCATGAAGATGTTTCATAAAAATACATTTCTAATAACTTTACAAAACTTTGAAGACATTTAAAAAAAAAATTAATTATGACTAATTAATTCCACATTTACAATAAACTGCCAGGTGTTAGCTTTCAAATTAGATCTTACTTGTGCTTTTAGTACAAAGGGTTCATGAACTGCATCTGTTTCAGTTTGGGTATGCCATTTCTGGGGATTTTTCAAAAGTGGGGTTGAAGCTTAACAGGTTAAAGGTAGCTTCATTTGTATTTTTAAGGTTTTTTTTTTTTCAGAAACACAAGTATGTCCACACTTTCACTAGTGAGGGTCGATCTTGTGGCAGTGACTGTCACCTGCCGTTGAAAAAACCCTCACTTGGGACGGAGGTGGCAGGTACTGCCAGGTAGCATTTGGCCAACTTGGCTAGATTTGGAAATGTTGTTTCATTGGACTTCCACCAGCCAAGTGGGTCAGATTCCAAAGAAGTGCTTTCCTTGGCTATGTAGGCATATACCTCCTCCTTCACCTTCTGCTTCAAATCAGGATGGTTCATCTGACTAGTTGCAAAGAGGGAGCCACAGACTTCTGCCATGGCTGACTTCTTTGGAGGAGGTGGGGAGGATGATGTCTCGGACTCTGGCATCTCTGCTAAGGAAGTAGCCTGTGATGTTGATGGCCTGTCCTGTGTTGTCTCTGTGGTCTCAGTCTGAAGTATTATAAAACAAAGACAATGATTGGGTTTTATCAGTGAACACTGTAACAGCAATATATTGGGTTTAGGACATGACACAAGTGAGGGATTTAAAAACAAAAAAAAACAACCTTAGCATTAAAGTTTCAAGTTTAATTTATATAGCACATTTAAAACAGCCACAAGACTGACCAAAGTGCTGTACAACACAACTAAATGCAGATCCTAAATATACACACTTTAATACACACAAATATAATATACACATTTAAATGTGTGTAACAAATTATTTAAAAAAAATCTATACGCCAAAGAAGACAAATACGTTTTTAAAAAAGACTTAGAAATATGCATTAAATAGATACCTGCTCTGTTCTGCTCATAACTTCTGTGATGAAATCTTCAAAGACATTCTGGTGATGGGCAGGATCCAAATGAGGGAGTGATTTGAACCTGGGGTCCAATGCAGTGCATTTATTAAAGAAATCCTGGAGATCTGGGTCAATGTATCGGATTTGCAAGTTCTCTCTGATAGCATTATTCATTTCCCTGACGATGGGAGCATGGTTGTCATTTCTCTCCATAGACTTGATTATCATTGTTTTAAGTGGTAGGATCATTGAAACCGACGGAGTTGTTTCTGTGCTCAAAATTGTTGTGATGGTCTTCAAAGGTTTCATAATCCTAACCACACTCTCTGCGAAGCTCACCTCCTGATCTGACAGACGTGAGCCGTCCTGCTTGTTCTTTACGGAGTTGCCTGTTAATGCAGAGTAAATGGCAACTTGTTGTTCCAGATAGCGCTCGACCATTTCGTAGCTGGAGTTCCAGCGTGTCGACACATCATATATGAGGCAGTGTTTTGGCAAGTCGAGGGCCAGCTGTTTACGCTCCAAAACATACGCAGCCGTTGTGCTACGATGAAAAAAAGTAACAATCTTTCTGATTTTTCCTAATAATCTAGATACCTGGTTGACTGCCAGTGCTTTTTGTGTGGCTAAATTTAGGGTATGGGCAAAGCATGCTACATGCGGACCCAGCCCTGCTTCTCTGACGGCATTAACAATGTTTTTTGCATTGTTTGTGGTCACTGAAATAGTTTTTCCAGGCCTCTCTAGTTTCCACTCTGCCATGACCTCCTGTAGCTTCTCAGCTAGGTGAGTAGTTGTGTGCTGCTCATACAGGGGCCGCGTCTGTAGAACTGATGCTTTCATTTTCCACTCAGAGTCAATAAAATGAGCAGTCACCGTTAAATAGCTTTCCGTAGCACGAGAAGTCCAACCATCAGTTGTTAGTGAAACGGAGGGTGCAGCTGACAACTCTTGCTCCATCAACATACGTGTTTGGTTGTATATGGAAGGGACTACAGTTTGCCTCGTGTGTACGGGATGGCATTTTGTAACGAGGTTCGAGTACGTGCAGCAAATACTTGAAGCCAGGTTCCTCTACGAGTGAATACGGGCGAATTGAAGATGACATGTAAATTCCGATTGCTTCAGTGATTTTTTTTGGCCCTATTTGTATGTGTATCTAAAGGCTGGTTAAGCACTGCTGGTTAAGCACTGTAGGGAGGAGCAGTTGAACAGGTTTTTTTTGTCTCGTTCCAGTGATGTTCAAATCTGCGTGATGGCGTCGGATATGCGTTAGCATGTTAGATGTATTTCCACTCACATACCCAACAACCGCTGAACAATGCCGACACAGTCCTCGTCTTTTCCACCACTCTCTCGCCTGTACTACTGTAACTGACTGGAAAGCCGAAGTTTTCCCAAACTTGCAATCTTAAAGAAGCCGGCGGATCCTCTAACTCTTGTGGATCACCGCCACTTGCCATACTCGCTGTCTCTGACTCACTCACTCACTCACTGGACCGTCGACCTAACAAAAAACGGCAGAGTGCCAGAGAATGTTGACGGGCTCTGATAGAGTGCATAGGCGGAGCTCGGCTGCATCGGCACCAATCAGAGCTTCAGAGCTAAAGCGGGGTTACAGATTAGGTGTCCCTAAAGAACCGCGTATTTAACGGTAGTTCCGCATTACGTTAATTATTTTGCACGCACGTTTTTTTATTTTTTATTTTTATTTTTTATGTATGTTTAAATGTATGCACCGAACCGTGACCTCCGTACCGATTCGGTACGAGTATATGTACCGTTCCAACAGTGTTTGTGCTGTTTCAGGGCGTCACTGAGGTTCTGTGTGAAGCCTGTGATCAGCTGGGCTGGAAGAAACCCACCAAGATCCAGATCGAGGCCATTCCTGTGGCTCTGGAGGGTGAGCAGACACACACACACACACACACACACACACACTCTCTCTCTCTTACACACACACAGACACACACACTCTTACACACACACACACTCTCTCTCTCTCTTTCTCTCTCTCTCTCACACACACACAGTGTGTGTGTGTGTGAGTGAGTGTCTGAGTGTATCAGTGTGTGTGAGAGCAGGTCGTGACGTGATCGGTCTGGCGGAGACTCTCTCTCTAACGTGTGTGTGTGCGCAGGCCGTGATGTGATCGGTCTGGTGGAGACACACTCTCTCTCTAACACGTGTGTGTGTGTGTGTGTGTGCACTGTGCAGGCCGTGATGTGATCGGTCTGGCGGAGTCACTCTCTCTCTCTCTCTCTCTCTCTCTCTCTCTCTCTCTCTCTCTCTCTCTCTCTCTCTCTCTCTCTCTCTCTAACACTTGTGTGTGTGTGTGTGTGTGTGTGTGTGTGTGTGTGTGCAGGCCGTGATGTGATCGGTCTGGCGGAGACGGGCTCGGGGAAGACGGGGGCGTTCGCTCTGCCGATCCTCCAGTCTCTGCTGGCGTCGGCTCAGCGCCTCCACTCGCTCGTCCTCACGCCCACCCGAGAGCTGGCCTTCCAGATCGCAGAGCAGTTCGACGCGCTCGGCTCCAGCATCGGCGTCAAGACCGGTGCGCCTTCCCAGCATGCACTTGCTCGACACCCTTCCCAACATGCTCTCGCTCAACACACCCTTCCCAGCATGCACTCGCTCGACGCCCTTCCCAGCATGCACTCGCTCAACACACCCTTCCCATCATGCACTCGCTCGACGCCCTTCCCAGCATGCATTCGCTCAACACGCCCTTCCTAGCATGCACTCGCTCAACACCCTTCCCAGCATGCACTCGCTTGACACGCCCTTCCCAGTATGCTCTCGCTCGACACGCCCTTCCCAGCATACACTCGCTCAACACACCCTTCCCAGCATGCACTCGCTCAACACACCCTTCCCAGCATGCTCTCGCTCAACACACCCTTTCCAGAATGCACTCGCTCGACACGCCCTTCTCAGCATGCACTCGCTCGACACCCTTCCCATCATGCACTCGCTCAACACCCTTCCCATCATGCACTCGCTCAACACCCTTCCCATCATGCACTCGCTCAACACCCTTCCCAGCATGCTCTCGCTCAACACACCCTTCCCAGAATGCACTCGCTCGACACGCCCTTCTCAGCATGCACTCGCTCGACACCCTTCCCATCAT
Source organism: Tiaroga cobitis (assembly GCA_030578255.1). Taxonomy (NCBI): domain Eukaryota; kingdom Metazoa; phylum Chordata; class Actinopteri; order Cypriniformes; family Leuciscidae; genus Tiaroga; species Tiaroga cobitis. The sequence continues at coordinate 53,763,400 of CM060593.1, forward strand.
GCACTCGCTCAACACCCTTCCAAGCATGCACTCACTCAACACACCTTCCCAGCATGCACTCTCTCGACACACTCTTCTCAGCATGCACTCGCTCGACACCCTTCCCATCATGCACTCGCTCAACACCCTTCCAAGCATGCACTCGCTCAACACACCTTCCCAGCATGCACTTGCTCAACACCCTTCCCAGCATGCACTCGCTCAACACACCCTTCCCAGCATGCACTGTGATCGCTCAACACATCCTTTCCAGCATGCACTGTGGTCGCTCAACACACCCTTCCCTGCATGCACTGTGATCGCTCAGCACACCCTTCCCAGCATGCACTGTGACCGCTCAACACTTACCCTTCCCAGCATGCACTTACTGTTAAAACGGCTCTTTATATCACAGCTTCTCTATCTGTCCATAATAGAGCTGCATGTGTGGTCAGGTCATGTGATGCAGTAAATGTTGTGAATGCACTCTCATCAGTGTGTGTGTGTTTCAGCGGTTGTCGTGGGAGGGATTGATATGATGTCTCAGGCTCTGGTTCTGGCCAAGAAACCTCACGTGGTCATCGGTAAGAGCTTACAAGCCTGTGATGTTCAGACGCATCACAGGATCATCTGTGCTGGATGTTAGAGTCATGGGTAATAATCCTGCTCTGCCTCGCAGCGACTCCGGGCCGCTTGATCGATCACCTGGAGAACACCAAAGGGTTCAACCTGAGAGCTCTCAAATATCTGGTGATGGACGAGGCCGACCGCATTCTCAACATGGACTTTGAGTCTGAGGTACAGACACACACACATACACAAACACACACACATACCAATATATATATACATACATAATTATACAGTTGTAATCAAAATTATTAAACCCCCATCGCAAATCAGGTTTATTGGCTAAATGTACAGGCTTTCAGCTGTTTACAATGAACAAATCAATCAAAAGTAAGTGAAATAGCTCAACACAACAATTGTTTCAAGTGGTTTCTCCAAATTCTTCTGCAGTCTCAAAGTTATTCACCCTCTGAATAGAATCCCTCACAACAGCACAAATCTGCAGATCAGGTGCCCTTACTAATCAAGGGCTTCATTAGCTGCACCAGGTGTGCTTGAGTTAGAACACATGAAATATCTGAACTGGTGAGGCTTGTTGAGTGTCACGTTTGACTGCATGTAGAAATAAGTCAAAAGAATGGTCCTACAAGTAAAGAGAAGATATTATTGTCCTTCACAAACAAGGAACAGAATACAGAAAGATAGTGAAGGCACTAAATGTTCCTCGAGACACCGATGGAAGCATAATTCACAAGTCCAAAGTTAAAGGACCAGTGATTGCACTCCCTGGACGGGCAGAAGGAAGCTATTAACGGTTCAGAAAACCCTGGAGTGACTGCAGAAGACCTTCAGCAAGACCTGGTGGCCACTGAGGTTTCAGCTGCACAGTAAAGCTCGTGCTAAACACATGCCACAACTCCAGGACTACACCACTACTGACCCAGAAGCTTGAGAATAGTGCTCAAAATCAGATAAATGAGCCACAGAAGCTTCAGGATTCTGTTCTGTGGAGCGATGAGACAACTTTCCGTCCCTCTGGTGTGTCTGAGGAAGAATGAAGCATAAGCTGATATGAACACGGTCTACAGTTCAGCATGATGGATCAGTGATGCTCTGTGGGGGATCTATATCCTCCGGCACTGGAAACCTGCAGCGTGAGGAAGAAGAGATGATTTACTGAAATATCAGGAGATCCTGAGAGAACATCTCGTCAGTGAGGAAGCTGAAGCTTGACCTTCAACAGGACAATGATCCCAAGTGCTAAAGATGCTTGCCATGAAGGGGTTGAATAATTGAGACTGCAGAAGTCATTAAGGCAAGGCAAGTTTATTTATATAGCACATTTCATACACAATGGTAATTCAAAGATAAAAATACAAATAAAAATAAATAACCATAATTAAAACAGTTTAGAATAAAGAAATTAAAATAATCAAAACAAATAAGAATAATTAAAACAGTTTAGATTAAAAAATAAAATAAAGTACAGTAAAAACAGTCGGACGAACAGTGGCACAGTGCTCATTCAGTAAATGCATAGCTAAACAGATGTGTTTTGAGTCTGGATTTGAATGTGACTACTGTAGGAGCACATCTGATCTCCTCTGGAAGCTGGTTCCAGCTGCGGCTGGCATAATAGCTAAAAGCAGACTCTCCTTGCTTAGAGTGAACCCTTGGTATTTCTAGCTGATGTGATCCTAATGATCTGAGTGATCTGTTGGGTCTGTCTAGAAAGTCTGTCTAGCTTTGCCTAGTTCCATATTGAAAGCATGGATGCTGTCTTTGTAGATGTTATAATGGACTACAAGTTTTGTCTTCCGCCACATGCGCTCTGCTTTTCTGCATGTTCTTTTCATATTTTGCACAGCTGTTGTGTTTCTCCAAGGTGCTTTTTGTCTAACACTCTTCCTGACTTTCACAGGAGCAATATCATCAATTACACTTTTGACTTTTGAGTTAAAGGAATCAAGGAGAAAATCAACAGAGTCAGCAGATATGCTTGGTTTTAAAGATATAGCCTTCGTAAATAGCACACTAGTGTTCTCATTTAAGCACCTCTTCTTGACAGACACAGATCTAGCTTCAATGGCAGGAGAGATCAATATATCAAAGAAAATACAGAAATGATCAGACAGTGCTACATCCTTAATAACAATCGATGAGATGTTTAAACCCTTACTGATAAGTAAATCTAGAGTGTGTCCACGATTATGTGTGGGTCCATGTACATGCTGAGTCAGATCAAAAGTTTTTAAAACAGTTTTGATTTCTTTTGCCATATTGTTTTCTGCATTATCTATGTGAATGTTTAAATCTCCAGTAATAGCAAAACAGTCAAACTCTGAGGAAATTGTTGATAACAGTTCTGTAAAGTCCTCAGCAAAGGCTGGAGAGTATTTTGGAGGCCTGTAAATAATGGTAAGTAAAATACGTGGGGCACCTTTTAACACAATACCCAGATATTCAAAAGAGGGGTAGTTACCAAATGATGTTTGCTTACATTGATAGACATCTTTAAAAAGAGTAGCGACTCCCCCTCCTCTCCTAGCAGCTCTGCAGACACTCATAAAAGTAAAGTTAGGAGGGGATGTTTCATTTAGGACTGTTGCACTGCAGCTGTCTTCTAGCCAAGTTTCATTTAGAAGCATACAATCCAGGTTGTATGTGGTTATTAAGTCATTGACTAGAAGTGATTTATTTTTAAGTGAGCGGATGTTTAAAAGTGCTAACTTAACAGTCTTACTTTTTGTTACTTTTGTCTTAGTTTGGCGTGTAATAGGCACTAGATTAGATGGGTTTGCTGTACGGCTTTTGAGGGCCTTAGACTTTCTATCATGTAATCGAACAGCAATAGGGAAAGATACAGGCACACTGGGTTCCCGCTTGTTCTGTAAACATTTGAGAAAGTTACTGTTATCATAGCGAGGACCCGGCACATATCACTGAGAGCTGGTATCAGTTGTTTTTGGTTCACCTCGAGCCGATGGAGGAGGGTGTGGGCCCTGGCGTTTTTGCAGAGGCCGAAGAGCTCTCACAAGCGGAGAGCGAGCTGGGCCCGCAGGCTTTCGTGGTTTTGGGGCCTGACTTTTTTTGGTTGATGTCTGGGGGCTTGCAGATAGTTTGGTTCCAGCAAACACCAGTTTTTCCATTTTCTCTGAGAAACACAGAAGATGCTGTGGAGATGCTGGAGATAGGGATAACGTGTCTGGCGATAGGGTAGAGGCTGGAGGGGGCTGTTTCTCTGGTGTTATTGGAGGCTGTAAAATGCTGTCCTGGTTTTCCAGCAAGTCGTCCTTGGGTGCTGAATGTTGGAGCAGTTCTAGTATGTCACAGTCTGTCTGTGGTGAGCTCTGGGCAGGGCTCAGCTGAGATTGTGTCCGTGAGCAGAGGTTGTTTTGGCTGAGTGGTGTTATCATTGTCCTTGCTTGACGTGTCAGCCGCATGTCCATCCAGGTGCTGAAGTGATGTCCTGTGGTCATTCATACTGTGTCCAGGTGTGTGTGTGCCATTCAGGTTGAGTGTATTGGCACACACTGCAGAAGGATGATTGAGGGAGAAGTAGATATTGTCCTTTAGCACTCTTGAACCAAGTTTGTTTGGGTGGAGCCCATCCTGTTGAAACAGTTGCCTCTGACTCCAGAAAAGATTGAAGTTGTCAATGAAGTTTACTCCTTTTATATTGCAGGTTTTTTGGAGCCATGTATTAAGCCCAAGCAACCGTGAAAATCTGTTTGTTCCTCTTGCTGGGAGTGGTCCACTGATGAATGTTTGTACTTTCAGTCTTTTGAGTGTTTCAAAAAGTTCATTGAAATCCTTCTTAATGAGTTCTGACTGCTCTTTATGAATATCATTTTTCCCCACATGAATGATGAGTCGATTTGCAGTCTTATGTTTTATCAGAATGTTCTCAAGTTCCCTGTTTACATCAGAAGTCGTTGCTTGTGGAAGGCAGCACGTAGTTGTATCCCTGCTAATAATATTTCTGATTATGGAGTCACCCACTATCAGAGTCCTGTGCTTGGCTGCGCTCTGAGCTGAGTGCCGCTGTCTGCTTGACCTTGAGCGCCAGTTAGTATCAGTGTTAGCTACTGGCTGATTCAGTCTTTGTTCAAACACATTCATCATGTTTGGGGATTCCTCATTTACATTCACTAATACTTCAAATCTGTTCTCAAGATGTATAGGCGGTGGTAGGAGACCAGTATTTGCAATCCTTGTCAGAGCCGTATCTGGGGTAGAGGAGGCTACTGTGGCAATATGTGATGCTCGTGACAATCTGATGTCTCGAGTGCCTTTGGGTCTCGCTCCCTGTTTGTGCCACCGATTTGTAAGTCGATCGGCTTGTTTCCCTACACTCAGTATGGCCGGTCGAGGAGGACTAGATTCATGGGACTCACCGGCTGTATGCTGAGGGCGTCCATGACGAAGCTCTGTTGTGTGTTCCGTCTGGTTTGGTGGTCCCACAAATAACTTTGTTTCAAAAGCTACAATCCTTTGTAAAAGTCTGTGGCAGTTAGTGCAGCAAGTAGATTCCAGAAGAGGCATTTTCTCTTATCCTTTAGAATGTAGGCAGTTGTGTTTTCCTCCCCGGAATGTAAGCAGTGGGAGGCTGGTTGAATAAAAGTATTCTGCTTTTTTTTTGTAGTAATCCAAGCGTTTGAGCACTGTGTTGATTAGCTGAAGTTAAAATTAGGTGATAAAAGGAGATGAAATATAAAAATATAAAAGCGATAGAGCAAAGCGCGGAGCGGTAAGCAAGAGCGTCCGAACAGTAGCAGAGCAGGAAGAGAAAAAACAAAGTTGCATTAAGTTGCATTTCCAGTTGAATTTGGGGAAACCACTTGAAACATTTGTTGTTGAGCTATTTAAATTTCTTTAGTTTGATTTGTTCATTGCAAACAGCTAAAAATCTGTCAATTTTGCCAATAAACCTGATTTGCAATGGGGGTTAAATCATTTTGATGCATGTAGAGCTGAATGATCTGATGACAGAAGGTGAGCTCAGATGTTTGTGTCTCAGGTGGATAAAGTCCTGAAGGTCATTCCGCGCGACAGACGCACATTCCTGTTTTCGGCCACCATGACTAAAAAGGTAAAGGTCTGGATGTGTGTGAAGCGGCCGCTGATGCAGTCGAGCGTCTGTTGATGTGCTCTGGTTTCAGCCTGCTGATGTGCTCTGGTCTCACTGGTTTCAGGTGCAGAAGCTTCAGCGAGCTGCTCTACGGGACCCCGTCAAGTGCAGCGTTTCCACCAAATACGCCACCGTCGACAAACTGCAGCAGTACTACATATTCATCCCATCAAAGTACAAGGTTCCTTCAGCTCCTCCGTCCTTCTGTTGTCACTCTCCTCAGACGTGTGTATCAGACGTGTTTCAGCCCTCATGAACGCTCGTGTGTGTGTGTGTGTTGTTAGGACTGTTATCTGGTCTCTATCCTCAATGAACTGGCCGGAAACTCCTTCATGGTTTTCTGCGGCACTTGTAATAATGCCCAGCGTGTGGCGCTGCTGCTCAGGAACCTGGGAATCACTGCCATCCCACTGCACGGTCAGATGAGTCAGGTACTCGCACACATACACACACAAACACACGGCCATCAAGCTGCACGGTCAGATGAGTCAGGTACACACACGGCCATCCCACTGCGCGGTCAGATGAGTCAGGTACTCACACTCACACACACACACATACACACGACCATCCCACTGCACGATCAGATGAGTCAGGTACTCACACACACATTTATACACAATTATATGTTTATCTATGTAAAGCTGCTTTTAAACAATCCATTGTTAAAAGCCCTATATAAATGAAGATGACACGGCCATCCCACTGCACGGTCAGATGAGTCAGGTACTCACACACACACACAGCCATCCCACTGCATGATCAGATGAATCAGATACTCACACACACGGCCATCCCACTGCACGGTCAGATGAGTCAGGTACTCACACACACACACAGCCATCCCACTGCACGATCAGATGAGTCAGATACTCACACACACGGCCATCCCACTGCACGGTCAGATGAGTCAGGTACACACACACACACACTCACACCGCTTGTGTGTCACGTTTCCAGTGTTTCTGTGTGTCATGGACTGACGTGTGTGTCTCCACCTTCAGAACAAGCGTCTCGGCGCACTCAACAAGTTCAAGTCCAAGTCCCGCTCGGTGCTGCTGGCCACGGATGTGGCGTCCCGTGGGCTGGACATCCCTCACGTCGACTGCGTCATCAACTTTGACATTCCCACACACTCCAAGGTAAACAAGCAACTTCAACATTCCCACACACTCAGGTACACGAGCAACTTCAACATTCCCACACACTCGAAGGTACATAAGCAACTTCAACATTCCCACACACTCAGGTACACGAGCAACTTCAACATTCCCACACACTCAGGTAAACGAGCAACTTCAACATTCCCACACTCTCAGGTAAACAAGCAAATTCAACATTCCCACACACTCCAAGGTACACGAGCAACTTCAACATCCCCACACACTCCAAGGTACACGAGCAACTTCAACATCCCCACACACTCCAAGGTACACGAGCAACTTCCACATCCCCACACACTCCAAGGTACACGAGCAACTTCCACATCCCCACACACTCCAAGGTACACGAGCAACTTCAACATCCCCACACACTCCAAGACACATAAGCAACTTCCACATCCCCACACACTCCAAGGTACACGAGCAACTTCAACATTCCCACACACTCAGGTACACGAGCAACTTCAACATCCCCACACACTCCAAGGTACGCGAGCAACTTCCACATCCCCACACACTCCAAGGTACACGAGCAACTTCAACATCCCCACACACTCCAAGGTACACGAGCAACTTCAACATCCCCACACACTCCAAGGTACACAAGCAACTTCAACATCCCCAAACACTCGAAGGTACACGAGCAACTTCCACATCCCCACACACTCCAAGGTACACAAGCAACTTCCACATCCCCAAACACTCCAAGGTACACGAGCAACTTCCACATCCCCACACACTCCAAGGTACACGAGCAACTTCCACATCCCCACACACTCCAAGGTACACAAGCAACTTCAACATCCCCACACACTCCAAGGTACACAAGCAACTTCCACATCCCCACACACTCCAAGGTACACAAGCAACTTCAACATCCCCAAACACTCGAAGGTACACGAGCAACTTCGACATCCCCACACACTTCAAGGTACACGAGCAACTTCCACATCCCCACGCACTCCAAGGTACACGAGCAACTTCCACATCCCCACACACTCCAAGGTACACGAGCAACTTCCACATCCCCACACACTCCAAGGTACACAAGCAACTTCAACATCCCCACACACTCCAAGGTACACAAGCAACTTCCACATCCCCACACACTCCAAGGTACACAAGCAACTTCAACATCCCCAAACACTCGAAGGTACACGAGCAACTTCGACATCCCCACACACTCCAAGGTACACAAGCAACTTCCACATCCCCACACACTCAGATACACGAGCAACTTCGATATCCCCACACACTCCAAGGTACACAAGCAACTTCGACATTGACATTTGATTTACTTGATTAAAACCGTTTGAAGAAGTGTTGGCCTGTGTGTTTGCTAATGCTAGCTGTGTTTTCTGCAGGACTACATCCACCGCGTGGGCCGCACAGCGAGAGCAGGGAGATCTGGGAAATCCATAACCTTCGTCACACAGTCAGTCACTCCTCCCTCCTTCAGTCGCTCAGTGATTCTGCTGATTGTTGTGGGCTCAGGCCTCAGAGACTTTGTTAGCGTTCAGGAGAATCGTTACTAGCTTCATCTTCAGTCTTTCCATACACCTATATGTATGTCAATTTTGGGATGTCGCATATAAAACCACTGGATGGAAACGCAGAGATAAATTCTTTAAAAGTGCAGAGATAAATCCTTTAAAAGTGCATAGGAAACATCACATTTTGTGCACAAGTTAAATTCTCAATTTTGGATGGAAACAAAACTATTATTGGCTTAAGAACTGATGAAGCTTGATGATTTTTAAGCTTTATTCAGGAAAGTCTTGATTAATTCCCTCTTCAGAGCGACTAAGCAACTGTTGATCGTTGTGTTTGTGTGTGTGTGTAGGTATGACGTGGAGCTGTTCCAGCGCATCGAGACGCTGATCGGGAAGAAACTGCCCGCCTTCCCCACACAGGAAGAGGAAGTGATGATGCTGGTGGAGCGAGTGAGCGAGGCTCAGCGATTCGCACGCATCGTACGTCCTCCTGCCATGTGATCAGCTACTGCGGAGTGTGTTTGTGTGTGTGTGTGTGACGGCTGTGTTTCTTCTGTCAGGAGATGAAGGAGAGCAGCGAGAAGAGGAAGCGGCCCAGAGCGGTCGAGGAAGAGGACGGCGAGCAGTCGAGTGGCGTGAGGAAGATGGTCAAGGGCGGCTCCTTCAGAGGAACTCGAGGAACTCGCGGTGGCGGCTTCAAGAGAGGACGATGAAGATCACTGCTGTAGTTTCTCCCTGTGAATCTAATAAATGCCGCATTCTCTTCTCCACTTTGAGTGAACTGTCCCTTTAAGATAATATAAATATGTGCATTATGAATTTCTTTGAACCTGCTTCCCCCTTTTGCAGAGGACAGACCACAACGTTACTTATTTTAGAGGCGTTTCTCAATGGCAAGTATGCCAAGTCAAGACTTGTGTTTATGGCGGGTCGGACTTGGCGAGTTTGGCTTCGGAGAAGAACCCTGGAGTCCGGAGATTCAGCGAACAGAACAACAGCGCTCTGTCACTGGTCTCGACAGGAGTCTGACTGAACACACGATGATTGCAGTTGTGCTTTTATAAAGAGGCTGAAGTGGCGAATCTGTCAGGAGGAGACAGTGGAGATGTGCCTTATTAGCATGTGTCTCCAGCTTTGTGCGTCTATCTAATCCTTATGCTTTTCTCGTCACCTACCCATGTATTTATAAATGTGACTGGACAGTTTACTTGCTATAACCCTAAATAAAAAGTAACCGGTTTAACATTTGTATTATTTGACATTTTTGGTGTAAGCTGTAGTATGTGGACTTGCTAAATGCAACATCCAGAGGTTGTCGCTCGGTTAGGGTTATTAATGTTAGTCACATTAATGAAGTGCCTCATCGGTGTCATGTACATCATTGACCAGCTCAGACTTCAACTGATTCTGTTTATTTCATTTCTGTGATACATTCATATTTGATCCTGCAGCAAGTCTTCAGACTCTGGGAGCAATGATGGTAAAAACAAAGTGATACTTTTAAATCTTAAACTAAAACCGCCATTAGGTGGTAAGTCACTACCTTAATGAGCGAGTCTTTTCTAACCCTTTCTAAATTCCCACACTTGTGGTCTTTGCACTTGATTAATTACATGAACACTTGGGCTGCGTTCGGAATCACATACTCAATGAGTAGGTACTTAATTTCAATGAGTACGTACTTAACGAGCGCTAAAAGAGTAGGTACTTTATAGCCAAATCTCGTTGAGTATGAATGCGATCCGGACATCTGCCATGTTGACGTTATCATGTGACCTACGACGCGTCATCACAAGCGCAACAACTTAAAATATATGAACGACATTCATATATTTAATTTATCTATCTGTAAATATCTTGATATTGATGAAACTTGCTCATTTTGTGGGAGTATTGTTGAAGAAACAGCTGCCGATTTATTTTGTGAATACATTTAGGGTTGATTTAAGTTGTTATATTTTATGTGACCGACAGTTTTATCCTTAGGCTATAACGATGTCATTTTTTATTGAAACCCCCAAATCGTCATCTCTTGAAAATGTTAATTTCTTTATTTTATACCTTATACCAAAAAAGTTTCTCCTTTAAGTTTTCCTCTTTTTCTTGATGAATTTACCTCTCTTTTCATCCCTCAGACTTAAAACAACAAAAACATTTTTTATGTATTATGAAGAACTATTTAAAGATATTTAGCCTTGTTATTGTTCTTTTTTGCTGTGTATAAATATCGTATTATGATGTACACAAACCAATGATATTTATGTTTTCTGTTGTCATCATGATTGTTCATTGTTAGATACAACTATGGTATCTTTCCATGATCTTGTATGTAATAAGTTTATATTATATGAGCGACAGGTGCACTAACACTTCTTCAGTAACTCGACAGCACAACCTAGAACAGTTTTCCTCTGCGTTTGTAATGTCTGCACAAAGGAGACGGGCCGCTGCTCCAAGATCTCTCCTTTGGAGAAAACTGTCGATTTTATACTCGAAAAATGAAGTATCACTCCTTAAAAATGTATATTACCTCAGAATGAAGTGCATTGTTCGCCCACCCCAAAACTTAAAATAATAACATTAAAAGCTGACCAATACTTATTGGTCAATACATACTTTTTTATATACTAAAAATATGATTTAATAAAACAAGCTAAATGTAATTCATTTTGTCATATGACATACTTATGCATGAATACATTTATATTGATAAATGCAGTGAAACATCAATTGTTAGTCAAGCAATGAATTAATGCATACATGAATTATTCATTTACTCGTCTGGGGAAATGAACAAAGTAGAAAGGAAAAACAAAACTTAAACAAACAAATAAAAGAAAGATCCCCGGAGAGGAGATCACGAAGAAGAGAAGTTACATGATGAAGCCACCAGAAGGAAGAGAGAGGGCTGATCTTGAGGCTCAGTGATTTTAAAGCGTGAAGATGTCACACCCTCTGGAGGTGTGTGAGCCAAAACTGCCCCTTTGGAGGGAGTTTTATGACTCTTTGTCTACTTGCCAGGCATTTGAATGTTCAATTTCATTGGGTGTTTACGAAAAGAATCTACAAGATTCTTATAATACTAATGCGCCATAAAGTTAGCAAAATGTAATGTAAATTAACAAATGGGGGACGAAGATTGGAGTTTATAGAGACTAAACATGCTACACATATGATTTTGGGTTAATCATAGTATGCGAGTCATGTCTCAAACATTAACCCATTAGAGTTTACAAGAAACATAGGCCAAACAACATAAAGGAAAATCATGAGATGGAACATTAGATACATGTTAATACATGTATCACATGGTTATATATATATATATATATATAGAGAGAGAGAGAGAGATAGAGAGAGAGAGAATATATGGGATTAAAAGGGTTAATTTCTTCTCAGCAAAAATTAAGAAAGTGTCTCACTCTCTGGAAATTCCATTGGGTCGTAAAATTCATCAGTCTTGTAACAGAACACCGCGTTCTGCCAGTGTTGACTTCATTTGTGGGGGAAGTTGTCAGGGGATCTGAACAGAGGACTCAAATGCAGAGTTTATTAATACAACCTCCAAGGTTAGTGACAAAAGTGCTCAAAAGTTAAGGTGAGATAAGGGATCTCCAGATCTGTCCATAAGGCTTGATGAACACACCGTCTGAGAAGACCACCTCAGAAGCAGCGCACAGCTTGGATGGGAAACGAGACGAGAGAATGAACAGCCAGGAGACGATCAGCAATAACTCCTCGTCTAAGCGTCCTGAGCACAATGGTGAACAAGGTAAGACAAGAAACACAACAGTACAGATCCACATGAGACAACACCCACAACAATCTACTGACAAACAGGGGCAGATACAGCAGAGAATATAAAGGAAAATGAAACAAGCGACAGGTGAGGGAAATCAACTTGTAATCTGTGTGCAGCTGCACAGAATCAGCACTGATTGCCCAGGTCACAAGCTGCAGAAAATGACAGGACAAACACAGACAACAGGAAGAAGCCGATGATGCACCCTGAACCGTGACAGAAGTCTCATAGTGAGTCCGTGTATGTTTGTGAAAGTGTAAGATTGTGTGTGAAGCTGGCTCATCGCTGGTTTTATGGGTGTTGTTTTAACTCGCGTTCGCTATGAAAGTGTCAATGTCAACGTCATTAGGAACAGACTTCGGCGCTCGCTAGTGAATTACTAGACGCGAGTCAAAGGTTAAAAGCTTTTCAACTGTAGATTTGAATGAGTCCCAACTGACACAGTCCAGATACCCTACAAATTACTAACCCTATTATTGTAATAATTTTAATAATAATTATATTATATATTTTATTATATATATATAATTATGTTATGTTTTTCACTATTGATTTTTTTTCTCCATTGTGGCCGATTTGTAGAGAATTTGTGTTTGTCAATTTCCCATTAATTTCCTATGGTCGGTCAAAATTCATTGGTTTGTATGTGTATAAAAAGTGTGTTTGTGTGAGAGTGTGTCTGTTTTGCACTCTTGGTGTTTTAGAGTGTTACCCCTTCATTGTTGAACACTTTTTTTCTGCATCGTGGCCGATTTGTAGATTGTACACACAAAAGTTCTCAGACTTTTTGTGTCTTTGTCAATTTCCCATTCGTTTCCTATGGTCGGTCATTTTTGACTGAAGAGCACAAGTGTGACTATTTGTTTTACGACCACTTAGCCTGCTCGGATCATGACCTCAATTTATTTTTGTGTTCACATACCCATTGCCACAGATGCCAATAAAGACATCAAGAGAACACAGCCTGGCCAATAAAACCCAAAGGGTGCCGACCAATCGAGGGTCAACGCACAGAAATAAAGAAGCCTTGTAAAACAATGAGCAGCCAGGGACACGATAACACAAGAGAAGCCAGGTGGAGAGCTGGGAATTATCATCCATTATTAAATGAGTTCATTTCATCTATAAAGCAGTTCATCAGAGAACAGTGATGTCATCCCATTCAGTTCTCATCCAATAGTGTCAGCACAGTCAGTAATATTGTTGAATATTCAGTGGTATAGGTACAAGTATCAGTACAGTATACTTTAATTCTGAAAGAAACCGTGTCGAGAGCACAGATCAGTGGTCGACAGCAACTGTTGCTATAGTAACGAACACAACTTCCATGCGCACCTGATTGACAGATAAACTGTTGTGTGCTCTTATTTCAGGGACAGAAGAAGCATTTACATACAAGTGTGTCAGGACTGATCACACGCTGAGCTGTGTTTTTTTGTAAATGCTTTGTTCATGTACATGTTGTGCACAAAGAATAAAGATTCTATTCTCCTTCCTCTTCTTTCTCTCTGTTAGATTCACGGTCCGGGTCGGGGAGGAGGAGGAGGAGTTCCCGGAGGGGTCCGGCAGCAACAAGAGGGCCACTGCCGGAGAGGGTGAGAGAACGGCTGAAACCACAGAAAGAGTGTGATGAGCGAGAGAGAAACAGGAACAAGAGGAGAAATGGAAGCTCTAGAAAGATGGAAACTGCAGTAGAGATGAAGTCCCAGATCCGGCCGTGAAACAACCAGATGTGTTTCTGACCTCCTGTGGCGTTTAGGTGCGGCTCGAGCTGAAAGCCACTGATATGAACCGGTGAGCGGTTCCTGCGCTGAGGTCAAAGGTCGAGCCTACAGTCCAACTGTGTCACATCGAGACTCTTCACTGAAGTCTCCTTTAATATTAGGGATGAAGCGCTCTCGTTTGCTCACACTGGAGTTCAGCTTTATGCTTTGCAGTAAATTCTTCATATTCCAGTCTGGAAATATAACAATTCAGTACTGATCGGCTGATAATTATGTCAATGGTCCCCTTCAGATGATATTTTATTAATTAGTGAACCGTCACCAGTTATTGTAAACTAGTCTCTGTGAGATGATTGACACTGACAGCTAGTGAAAACCCACATAGCAGAGACTCGTTCAGAAACAGAAAAATGCACTAATGCACGATCCGTATGGTTTCTATAGGAGACGCTTCAGCCGTTTAAGACAGAACTAGAGTCAGATGTTCACTAGCCATACGTTTTGATGTAATCTCGAGTTTCTCTCTGTCCTAGCAGAGACTCGATGGACGGCCCCGGCTGCAGGAGTGCCCCACCCGGCAGTCTCTCTCTGGCCTGCGCGTTACACAGCCGCTCGTGGGGAGGAGCTGGAGGTGGTGCTGGTGGAGAGGACAGGGCCCCCAAACGGACACACACACACACATCTGGACCTCATCTCATTAGCCGCTTAGTTACTTTATAGATTTGTTTATTTACCTTATTTACAGCACATTTGTCTAATGTTAACAGTGTTGACAACAGGACAACGTTATCCTATAATAATGCCACACATACATCACTCAGATGTCTTTTTCATGTTGTGATGTGCTCATCTGCAATATGTCAATACTTACAATATTTTCCTTTCAGATGTAAATAGACATTTTAAATAGCGTGTTTAAGATGTATATGGTTATGTAAATCCACTTTAGAGACGTTACGTGTGCTTAGAGCTCCCCTGTTAGCTAGCTATATAAAACGTGTTTTTACAGCAAAATCACAACTATACTATACTGTCTAACTACTTTACACCTTCAACAGTTAAAACATTTACTCTATAGTAGTTTAACACATAAGGAACCGTGTTTACTCACATTTGAAAACCCCCAGCGTTGCTGATCTCTGTGATGTTTGATAATGACGTATGCTCTCGCGTGGCCTCCTGGGATAGAAGAGTATCCATCGGTAACACGGTTATTTATAATGGAGGACCATACTTATGTGGAGCCACAGGACCGGAGATTGCAAAAAAGTCTCCGGTTACTATCGTAACCTTGATTCCCTGAGAGACATTACGTTGTGTGACGTATATGGGAACTGTATAAAATCCCGCAGTGAGAACAGCCCATTACAGGGTCAAGCTACACCACCCGTATGACAGACAGCTCTTACAGCCAATAGCCGCGCTGCTAGGGATACCCGTTATCTGATAGGCGACACTAGACCAATTGCGTGCCTGCTTACACCTTATCAAAATTTGAGATTGGGATTGAGATACTTTACATGCGTCCTATGGCTGAAGTACTTACTAATGGGAAAGTTTCCAGGACATTTAATATTCTAAGGGCACTCGTCAAGGGTGCCCCCATCACCTCTTCTTTTTGTCTTAGCAATCGAGCCACTTGCCGTAGCAGTAACGTCTCATGGTTACATACAGGGCATCAGATAAAACACTACAGATATAAATATTTCTTTATACGCAGACAATGTCATATTATACATAACACTCCATACTAGGGCTGTTTTCGACTAAGGATTTTCATAGTCGAATCTGATTCGTTAGATTTTGACGTAGTCGACTGATAGTCGAACCTTTTTTTTTTAAGATAGCAGCTAGATTTTTTCCATTTCAAACAAAAGACCTAAAAAAAAACTAAACGAAAAACATGGTGTGTAACAAATACCTTTTATTTATTTAAAGCCAGATGAACAAAATGATGAACTGGGGTTTTAAAAACTGGGGTTTTAGGCCCCAAACTGTTTATTCTTTATCTAAATGATATTTTCAAAGTATGAAATGTACTTAAATTTACTGTTTTTGCTGATGATACAAATGTTTTATGTTGCGGGGACAATCTGCAACAGATGATGGAAGTGGTAACATTTAGTCATTTAGCAGACGCTTTTATCCAAAGCGACTTACAATTGAGGACTAAACCAAGCGAGTCATCGTGGAGAGGCAAAAACAACGCAAGAAGTGCTCAAAATACAAAGTTCAGACATTGCTCGGAGTAGCATAAGCCAGGCAAGCGAGGATTTAAAGGAAAGGATTTTTTTTAATTTTTTATTTTTTTATTTTTTTATTTTTTTTTATTATGTTAAGTGCTCCCGGAAGAGATGAGTTTTCAGTTGCCTTTTGAATGCTGTCAGGGATTCTGCATTCCGGATGACGGTGGAGAGATCATTCCACCAGCATGGAACCGTGAATGAGAATGAGAATGTTCTGGAGAGTGATTTTGAGAATGAACCGTGAATGAGAATGTTCTGGAGAGTGATTTTGTGCCCCGCTGTGATGGTACCACAAGCCGTCGCTCATTGACCGATCGTAGGCTTCTGGTAGGGATGTACACTTGTAGTAGTGAGTGGAAGTAGGAGGGGGCTGAACCTCCTACTTCTAGGAGGTTCTAGGATCCGTGGATCGATTAAAGAGCTAGGATCGATTTGTCCCTAAACTAGGATCGATTGATCGATTGCTCCTGTCTGATCGCTGATCGATTGCTCCTGTCTGCCTCGCTGTCTGCTGTGTGTTTGTTTGCTTCGAGGCTGTAAGCTTCGCCTGAGCCTCGTATTTCTTTATGTTTTGAGCCATCATTTACTATCTAGTTGTTTATACTACTAAATACAGCTTACCCAACATCTCAGATTAACCTTACATCTCTAGCTTCCGTTATTGTTAACACAGCACGCTAGTAACTCGCTAACGTTAGCCTGCTAACGCGCCACCCGTGCGCTCATTTATTTATTTATTTTCTCTCGCGCGCCCGTGCCCGCGCCTTTGAGTTCATAAAGTCCAGGTAAGTAAGAAATCAGTCAACAAACACGGTGAGTAATGTCTTCTTGTCCTGTTATTGTCACCTGTGTCACATGTCATATGTTTAGTATAGCCTTCTCCGATGGCAATATAGGATTTATATGTGATAAATGCAAGGAGACAGTCAGGCTGACGGAGAAGATTTCAGAACTAGAGACACGCATCCAAACTTTAATTGAGGATGGTAAGAATGCTAGATCTTTAGATAGTGTTTTGGATGCGCCTAGCATAGTGAACTCTTTACATGATTCGGTTCCGGCTGAAGTAGAGCCCGTGCAGCAGGGCAGATGGGTGACCGTGAGAGATCGTTCTAGTCGCGGATCAAAGAACCACTCTTCCGTTCCGATTCCCATAACAAACCGATTTGCCCCACTCAGTGAAACACCCACTGAGAATTCTGTTGATTGTGCCCTGGTAATTGGTGATTCGATCACACGGAACGTGAAGATAGAGACACCAGCCACCATAGTCACATGTTTGCCGGGAGCCAGAGCGCCTGACATCAAAGCAAATTTAAAAGTGCTGGCTAATGCTAATCGTAAATTCTCTAAGATCATTATTCATGTCGGCACTAATGATGTTCGACCTCGCCAGTCGGAGATCACCAAAATTAATATTAAAGAGGTGTGTGAACTCGCAAGTACGATGTCAGGCACTGTAATTTACTCTGGCCCCCTTCCTGTACGCAGGAGTGATGAGATAGTTAGCCGATTGGCCTCACTGAACGGTTGGCTGTCGAAGTGGTGTCCGCAGAATAATATAAAATTCATAGACAATTGGAAAAGTTTTTGGGGCAAGCCTGATCTGTTGAAAAGAGATGGTATCCATCCCTCCTGGGCTGGTGCTGCTCTTCTCTCTAGTAATTTGGCTCATAGTCTTAGAGATAAAACATGACAATCTGGGGCTCAGGTCAGGAAGCAGACAGACTGGCTAAACCGACCGTCTGCTAGCGGCCTCACGTCACCAAGGTCAGATAAATCCCATCACATAGAGTCTCTTTCACCTAGATGTCATCATATAGAGACTGTGTCTGTTCCCCGAATTTGGAAATCCAAAAAACGTCAGGTTAAAAATTTAATTGATGTTCAACAAATAAAAAACAGATATAATACAGATGAGCAAATGATAAAGCTTGGGTTGCTGAATATTCGATCCCTTACTTCAAAATCTCTCATAGTTAATGATATGATTTCAGATTATAATCTTGATATGCTGTGTTTGACAGAAACCTGGCTAAAACCAAACGATTACATTATTTTAAATGAGTCAACCCCACAAGATTACAGTTATAAACATGAACCTCGTCTGAAAGGCAAAGGGGGAGGTGTTGCTGTAATTTATAGTAATATTTTCAAAACCACTAAGAAATCTAGCTTTAAATATACTTCTTTTGAAGTATTGGTGCTTAATGTAAAAATATATAGTGTAAACGATAAATCACATTTGAGAATTATGCTGGCTACTGTATACAGGCCACCAGGGCACCATAAAGATTTTATCAAAGAATTTGCGGACTTTCTATCAGAATTAGTATTGGCTGCAGATAAAGTACTAATTGTTGGTGATTTTAATATACATGTAGATAATGAAAAAGATGCATTGGGATTGGCATTTAAAGACATTGTAAACTCAATTGGAGTTAGACAACACGTGTCAGGACCTACTCATCGTCGTAATCATACTCTAGATCTAATATTATCACATGGAATAGATGTTGATGCCGTTGAAATTCTGCAGCAGAGCGATGACATCTCAGATCATTATCTAGTCTCATGTAAATTACATTTAGCCAAGGCTGCAAAGCCGACTCCGTGTTATAAATACGTTAGACCTATAACTTCTGCCACTAAAGATTGCTTTATCAATAATCTTCCTAATCAGTTTCATCATCTCAGCATCCCGGATAGCTTAGAAGAACTTGATATTGCAACAGAAACGTTTAACTCTCTCTTTTCCAGCACTTTAGACGCAGTTGCTCCGTTGCGCTTAAAGAAGATTAAAGAAAATAGCCCAACGCCGTGGTACAGCGAGCACACCCGGGCCCTTAAGAGAGCAGCCAGAAAAATGGAGCGCAACTGGAAGAAAACTAAACTAGAGGTATTTCGGATTTCGTGGAAAGAGAGCTCGATTGCTTACAGAGAGGCTTTAAAAGCTGCTAGATCTGCTTATTTTTCAAACCTATTAGAAGAAAATAAACATAATCCAAGGTATTTATTTGAAACAGTGGCTAAACTAACGAAAAAGAAAGCTTCAAGCTCAGAAGTGTGCAAGCAACACAGCAGTGATGACTTTATGAACTTCTTCACTTATAAGATTGATAATATCAGGGACAAAATTATAACTATGCAACCGTCTACCACAGTATCGCATCAGGAAGTGCATTGTAGTCTCCCTGAGGAAAAATTTGATTCATTTGTTGCTATAGGAGAGGAAGAATTCTGCAAACTCGTTATATTTAAAAAAAAAAAAAAAAAAAAAAAAAAAATTTATAATAATTACATATCTCTGGAAAGCTTAGGTTCTTGTGATTCGAACGATGTAAACCATTTAAGGATACAATCAACACAGCGGTTACAATCTGTGCCTTTGTCAGACCACCAACAGCCAAACAAACTAACACAAACTGGAAAAAACTCACCTAAAAGCCTTCTGTTCGTCCACTTATCCATTACATTCCAACAGAAATGGTTTGGTAACACTGTCAAGGGTCCATACAATCCAATTCAGCGAAGTATTTAGTCCATAACACATTTATATATCAATAAGCATCCACGGAATGTAGTAGTAGCATTTCAAGCTAGCCAAAAGAGCTATCAAAACTTCAACGCATTCTATGGTCTAGGTTCATTTGACATGTAAACATGAGAAAAATGTGATTTCAAAATGGCCGCTGACCCCTGAACTTTTGATAGACAGGTCATTTAAGCCAATCGGGCAATGATATGGGTGTCATAAGGTATCAATAGGCAAGGAGCGCCTATGATGAAGAATGGCACCGCCCTCTCTTTGATTGACAGTAAATCGATCCAGTTGCAATGGATGATGGAAATGACGGACTTTTCTGATAGCCAATGAATTTCTGTAAATAATAATATGCAATTTCAGTGGGACGATTCATCTGGTCATGCGTGAAGTTCGTGCGCAAAGCACCATAGTGATTCATGCGCCCGTGCGTAAAGCTCGCATTGAACCCATTTACTAGTGAAAGAAGGTAACAGGTGAAAAATGGCAAAGAGAAATAGAAAAACACACTTCTTACTTGAAGAAGTAATAGAACAGTGTACTCGCCGTGATAGTGATGAGTCGGAGAATGCTATTTCGGATGAAGAGAGCGATCTTTCATCCATTGACTCGGTGGCGGAGGAGATGTTTTTGGACGGTGGAGACATCACTCTTGACAAGTAAGAGTCTTATTATATTGTACAAACATATTTTACTATATATATTGAGGGATATGTTTGTTTTAGGTGTACTTGTCAGCTTATGTCGTGTGTTTGATGTGTTAGGTCGAGTGTGTGTGTGTGTGTGTTTGGACATGTAGCCTATCTGCTAACTTATGTCGTGTGCGCGTCGTGTGTTTGGTCAAGTGTGTGTGTGTTTGGACATGTATCTGCTAACTTATGTCGTGTGCAGGAATGTTTGTTTTTGTGGGCTCAAGCACAGGTGTGTGTGTGTGTGTGTGTGTTTATGCGCTCGTGTAGGAATGTTTGTTTATGTGGGCTTAGGCACAGGTGTGTGTGTGTTTGTGCGCTCATGAATGGTATAAGCCTGGTTGTTTTTGCATGTGTTTCTGTTTATATGCGTGTGGATACAGAAAGAACAATGTAAATGTTTTGTAAATTACTTATTTCTTTGTTTTTTGTATCACAGACCATCATCTGAAAATGAATCTGATGAAGTCTGGGAGCCAGTCAGTAATAAACAACATACTGAGGGTCAGAGTGAAAGCACCTCATCAGGAGAGGAGCCCCATCCTACACCTTCACAGAGAGGTTCTGCCAGCAGAGCACGGGGGAGGGGACGAGGAAGAGCACGGGGGAGAGGACGAGGAAGAGCACGGGGGAGGGGACGAGGCAGAGGGAGATCTGGCAGCAGTCAAGTTGAAATGTCATCCAGCACTTCTGAAGATGGATGGAATGATGTTGACAATCCAGATCTGACACCACCACAGCCTACCTTTAGACCCACCAATCCACCAGGACCTCAGCTCATTCGTACAGCAACTTATACAGTTCTCCAGTTTTTCCAACTCTTTTTTTCAAACACCCTATTTTGTGTTCCACACTGCACACAGCCCATGCGGGGGACACGGTTCAACGGAGAGTCAGAGATCCAGATGGGCGCTGGGTGTTGAAGGACATCTCTATTCCACCAGCAGTGAAGGAGTACAACCGGTATGTATTATATAATCAACAATCTTTTATGCTATTTGAAATGAAATAAAATATCTCAATGTTGTTGTTTTATGTCCAAACAGGTACATGGGTGGAGTGGACCTATCTGATGCCCTGATTAGTTATTCTAAAGTCATCCACAAGACCCAGAAGTGGTATAAGACTTTTTTTTATCACTTCATGGACATCGCAGTTGTGAATGCCTTCCTTCTGTACAAGGACATCACTAAAGGAAAAGGACAGGTACCCATGCACCAGAAGGCCTTTAGAGAGACTCTAGTTGAGGAGCTGGCAGCAGCAGCTGGCAGACCTGCTCCATCACACACTCCACGCACTGCACATCACATGCCTGTGCATATCAGTGGACACAGCACTGCAGGTCGTCTGAGGTGCAGACACTGCCAGGCAAAGACACCAGTAAAGTGCTCTTCCTGCGACGTGCCTTTGTGCTTTCTTCCAAATAGGGATTGTTATAATGATTGGCATGTTGCTAATAACCCTTGATAGGTGTTATTTTAAATGGGTTCTGTTGTAGAGCACCCATATTTTTTTTGAGTAGATGTGCCCCTGGAAGGGAGAATTTCTTTGATTCTGAAAAATATAATTTGTAAATAGTTTGAAATACATATACATACATGTGTGTATATATATATATATATATATATATATATATATATATATATATATATATATATATATATATTTGATTTATTTTATAGTGTGAGTTCTAATATTAAAGTGTTTTAATACATAGCACTTGTCTTGTCTTTTTATTTGTAAAAATTTTGGTTTCAAGAATTGAAAAACAAAAACAAAAAAAACACTACAATGTGTTTATACCTCAGTTACTATGTATTAGCAATTACTGATAGTGAATCTGGATAAGGTATATTATAGATCTAAGTGTAACCTTTTATTAGAGCCCAAAATTTTGACTGTAGAGTAAAGCATTCAAGAATAGCAGCATGTTATGTGTCTGTGGTTACAAAGGGTCATTTGGAGTCTCCAAGTGGCCTTTTTTGGGGAGCGCCTAGAGATAACCTTAGATAAACATGTGTAAAACACTCATTATCTGGAATATTGTTATCAAATTTTAAACTGGGTTTGGTAAGGCTTCATGCTTTGATCCCATTGTGTTTTCCAGCTTATACCTCCCAG
This sequence comes from Tiaroga cobitis, assembly GCA_030578255.1. Taxonomy (NCBI): domain Eukaryota; kingdom Metazoa; phylum Chordata; class Actinopteri; order Cypriniformes; family Leuciscidae; genus Tiaroga; species Tiaroga cobitis. Next base: position 53,785,862 of record CM060593.1, read on the forward strand.
CTATAGTTATCTGCAGGCATGTTTTTACAAAAAAAAATGTAGGCGGAAATATTTTCCCCCTTTTTTAGTCTGTTCAAAGTTTTATTACTCAATACCAGTAAGACCTAGAGTGATTCTGACAGTTCAAGAACAAACCTCAAAGTGTCCCCTTTCAAAAGAGACCAAAACCATGCATATACTCGTAGTGGTTCAAGAACAGCATGCAATTTAATTTGGATAGGCATTTTTTAGGCGTTTTTGGCAAAATTTGCAGGAACGCAAAAGGGTTAATTCACATTTGCTAAAATTGATGGACGTTGATACATTTAAAACTGCTCAATTTATGTTTAAAGTCAAAGAAAATAATTTACCAGGTAACATAGGTGCAATGTTTAATGAAAGAGAGGGGGGATATCATCTAAGAGGATATTGTATGTTCAAACAACCTCTTCTGCGAACTGCTATTAAAAACGTGTATATCAGTTTGTGGGGTAACCATATGGAATGGACTGGATAATGACATCAAACAGAGCAATACTATTGTCATGAACTGCTCGGTGGAAACAGACAGTGGTGATCCAAACGCAGGCTTTAATGAGAGGAAGATCCAGGGACAGGTACAGGGAAACATGCAGGGGTCAAAACCAGGTAAGCAGTCCAGATCAGCAAACATATAATGCAAGGATTAGGCAAACGGGAAGACCAGATACAAGAAGGGAGTCCAGGAACCATGAAACTAGGAAACACTAAGGAACTAGGAAAACGCTTAGGATGCAGTATGACACTTACAATACTGAGCAATGAACCAAGGGAAAACTCAGGCTTAAAGGGATAGTTCGGCCAAAAATGATATTTAACCCATGCATTACTCACCCTCAAGCCGTTCGAGATGCATATGTCAATCTTGTTTCAGACGAACACATTTTCAGTTATTTTAGAAAATGTCTTAGACCCTTCAGTGGATATAATGTGAAGCAATGGGGTCCACCTCCTTCAAGTCCCAAAATGTGCATACATCCTTCACAAAAGTAATCCATCCGGCTCCAGGGGGATAAACGAAGGCCTTCTGAGGGTAATCCGTGCGATTTTGTCCTAAAAATATACATATTTAAAACTTTATAAATGAAAATATCTGACTTCCGGCAACGATCGACGCGCGTGCGTTCACGCGCTTTCGTGTTTTGTTTTGCTCTGCTCTCTGGCTGCGCTGGCGCGTTCGTTCTACGTCACAACAGTTCCTACTCTACGTCTTACCTCGTACGCCGACTTCCATCACCCGTGAAGGGTCTAAGACATTTTCTAAAATAACTGAAAATGTGTTCGTCTGAAACAAGATTGACAGATGCATCTCAAACGGCTTGAGGGTGAGTAATGCATGGTTTAAATATCAGTTTTGGCCGAACTATCCCTTTAAGACAGGTGCGCTAAACAAGATAATCAAACACAGGTGCATAAAATCAACAATAATCAGTCCAGGGCAAAACCTAAAGGAAACAATAAACTAGGAAGGAGTCCCCCCCAGAGGCTCAAGCAGGCACTCCAGCCACAGATCGTCACATAACCCCCCCTCTAAGGAGCGGCTTCCAGACGCTCCTAAGAGCTCCGGAGGGAGGTCGACGGGGGATGGGATGGAGGGCCAGGCCCGTGCAGGGGAACGGGACCAGGACACAGGCAAGGCAGGCCTGGGCCGTGGAGCGTGGGCGACCAGGGCGGAGCACACTCGGAAGGGAGCCAGGGCGGAGCACACTCGGAAGGGAGCCAGGGCGGAGCCGGACGCGGGCGTGGCCACAGCGGAGCTGGATGCGGGAGTGGCCACGGCGGAGCAGTCGGACCTTCGGTCGTCCAGGGCGGAGCTGTCAGACCCTCGGGCGTACAGGGCGGAGCTGACTCAGGCGAGGGAGGATTAGACTCAGACGAGGGTGAGGTCCATGTCGACATTGTCTCCATGACCCTCACAGGGTACCTCCTGCCCCCCCCCAAAAAATACTTGGGGAAATCCACGGGAAGAATCTCCAGGTGGTAAACGGGTTCAGGAAAGGCCTCCCGGAGCTCGAAGGGCGCAGGCAGGGCGAGGCGCAGAGGCGGGGCCGGCAGGGCGAGGCGCAGAGGCGGGGCCGGCAGGGCGAGGCGCAGAGGCGGGGCCGGCAGGGCGAGGAGTCTGGGAACACCCACCGGAGCCTGGCGAACCAAACGAGTCCTCCTTCTCCTTCTGCGACGGCGAGCCACTGGGCTTGATACCCTCCCTTGGCTAGATTCGGCATTTGACTCACTCGTCTCGGCATTTGACTCACTCGATACACTTGATTCACTTGACACGGCACTTGATTCAGTTGACTCACTTGACACGGCACTTGATTCAGTTGACTCACTTGACTCGGCACTTGATTCAGTTGACTCACTTGACTCGGCACTTGATTCATTTGACTCACTTGACTCGGCACTTGATTCAGTTGACTCACTTGACTCGGGACTTGATTCAGTTGACTCACTTGACTCGGGACTTGATTCAGTTGACTCACTTGACTCGGGACTTGATTCAGTTGACTCACTTGACTCGGGACTTGATTCAGTTGACTCACTTGACTCGGGACTTGATTCAGTTGACTCACTTGACTCGGCACTTGATTCAGTTGACTCACTTGACTCGGCACTTGATTCATTTGACTCACTTGACTCGGCACTTGATTCAGTTGACTCACTTGACTCGGGACTTGATTCAGTTGACTCACTTGACACGGCACTTGATTCAGTTGACTCACTTGACTCGGCACTTGATTCAGTTGACTCACTTGACTCGGCACTTGATTCATTTGACTCACTTGACTCGGCACTTGATTCAGTTGACTCACTTGACTCGGGACTTGATTCAGTTGACTCACTTGACTCGGGACTTGATTCAGTTGACTCACTTGACTCGGGACTTGATTCAGTTGACTCACTTGACTCGGGACTTGATTCAGTTGACTCACTTGACTCACTTGACTCGGGACTTGATTCAGTTGACTCACTTGACTCGGGACTTGATTCAGTTGACTCACTTGACTCGGGACTTGATTCAGTTGACTCGGGACTTGACTCACTTGACTCACTTGACTCGGCGCAGCACGTGTAGAGCGCTGGTTCACCGGGAGACACTTGATGCGTGGATTCAGTGGGTACCTTGTAAAATGGCGAATCGTCGGGTCTTTTGTGAAGGAAAAGTTCCAAAAAATCCACAGTAAAAAGCGAACCGCTCATGGAAAGGGCCAGGTCAATATATTGAGTAAGAGTCCAGCTTGAATTCGGAAACGGTATATCAGAACCGAGCGGTTCAGACAGTCCTCCCCGAAAGAACATCATTAAACAAAAATCATCCAAGTAGGATAGACGAGAGAGCTTCAAAAAATCTGTCACAAAAACCTTGAGAGGACGTTCTCCTTGGCGGAGGCTTACGATCTGCGCTGTAGGATCCATTACGAGGTCCGTGTTCCTCTCAGCCGCTGGATCAGTAGTGGCTCAGTATTCTGTCATGAACTGCTCGGTGGAAACAGACAGTGGTGATCCAAACACAGGCTTTAATGAGAGGAAGATCCAGGGACAGGTACAGGGAAACATGCAGGGGTCAAAACCAGGTAAGCAGTCCAGATCAGCAAACATATAATGCAAGGATTAGGCAAACGGGAAGACCAGATACAGGCAGGGAGTCTAGGAACCATGAAACTAGAAAACACTAAGGAACTAGGAAAACGCTTAGGATGCAGTATGACACTTACAATACTGAGCAATGAACCATAATCTTCTTCTTCTTCTTTTGTTTTTATGGCGGTTGGCAAACCAACTTAACGGTGCATTACCGCCACCGACTGGGCTGGAGTGTGAATCGAGAGATATTGGAACTTAGCTAAAAAAAAAATTTAATTAAATCCTTTTGGCTAAGTCTATGGGCTGCGTTCCAAACCGCATACTCAATGAGTAGGTACTTAATTTCAATAAGTACTTACTCAACGAGCGCTAAAAGAGTAGGTACTTTATAGCCAAATCTCGTTGAGTATGAATGCGATCCGGACATCATCCGCCATGTTGAAGTTATCATGTGACCTATGACGTTATCACAAGCGCAACAATTTAAAAGTTATGAGCAACAGGTGCACCGACATCTCACTGCATCAGTACAACCTAACTAGAACTGTTTTCATCAGCGTCTGAAATGGTTGGCATGTCTGCAATAGCTAGACGAATGTGTGCACAAAGGAGTCGTCGGGCTGCTGCTCGGAGATCTCGCCTTTGGAGAAGACTGATGATTTTATACTCAAACAAAGCAAGTATTACTACTTAAAAAATTAAGATTACCCCAGAATGAATTGCATTACTAGGCCACCCCAACACTTATGCACAATAATGACAAATGCTGACCAGCACTTAATTATATAACATTTTCTTAATTAAAATGATATATTTTGGTAAAACAAGCAAACTGTTGTATTGTCATATGACATAGATGTATTAATACATACAATTTCCTTCAAGCAATGATTAATGCAAGAATTCATGAAATGAATATTTTATTGAAACATGAATAAATATTTAATATGAAACATGAATAAAAATAAATGAATGAATAAAAGATATCATATCACAATAAAGAAATGCATATACAAGTCAATACCATATGAAACATTGCTTAATTCAAGCTTTTTGTTCTAACAAACTATGATGTATTTACAGGCGGTGAACCCCACATCATACTGCCATCTCAATAGAGCGGTTCCCATTCTGCGGCTTTATCTTGATGAAGCAGCTGACCACCGTGCCCACCTTCGCCTGTCTCTGCCGTCCATCAGGTCCCTGATTGCTGCAGTCAGACTGGAATCAGACCATGGATGGGAACGGGAGATTGAGCTCCTTGTGTTCCTGCACTGGCTGGCCCATGCAGCGTCATACAGGGTGGTGTCGCAGGCCTTCGACATCCCAAAGACCTCTGTGTATAACATTGTGCACAGAGTGAGCAAGGCCATCATGGGAATTTTGAGGAGGGTGATCTGCTTTCTGACCAGAGATGACCTGGAGGCAGTGGGAGCAGGATTTGCACAGCTGTCTGGGTCACCAGCTTTCAGCAGAGTAGTTGGTGCAATAGACGGCTGTCATATCCGTATCAAACCTCCAGCAAATAACTCCCACTGTTACTTCAACAGGAAGCTGTTTCACTCCATCCAACTCCAGGCCATCTCTGATCACCGGGGGAAATTCCTTGATGTGTTTGTGGGGTATCCTGGGTCTGTGCACGATGCCAGGGTGCTGAGGAACAGCCCTGTGTATGCTGGCAACCTTTACCCACCTGCAGGCAAGTGCATCCTCGGGGATGGAGGCTATCCTTGCCTGAGTGCACCCATCTGCCTCATCACCCCTTACAGAGAGCCTGTACAGAACCCTGTGCAGGCTCGTTTCAACAGCAAGCACTCCCGTGCCCGCAACATCGTGGAGAGAGCTTTTGGGATGCTGAAGACACGCTGGCGCTGCATTTTCTTCAAGGCCTTGGAGGTGAGCCCTGCCTTCGTGCCTGAGATTGTTGCGTGGTGCGCTGTGCTTCACAATCTCGCTCTAGCCAATGGGGACATCGTTGATGTCGGCCCCCTGTCACGGCCCCCCTGATCCCCACAACCTTGCAGCAAGAGTGGGAGAACAAGTGCGGGACAATCTGGCTGCTGCAATGTCTGCTCCAAACATCCCTGTGCCGGCTCTCCATGAGCATGACTACCTTTAAAACATTAAGAAAGATAAAAATGTTTTAAAATTCATGTTGTCAGTGTAGTGGCAATTTTAATGATATTCATTGATCTTTAGTTAAATATAGATGATTCAAAGAATGTCACATGTGTGTCTCTCACTTGTAGTGGGAAAGGATACTGTTTATGTACCTGGGGAGGCAGAAGAGGGAGACACTCCAGAGAACAGACGAACAAGGACCTCTGACCTAGATGTCAGAAGGCCATTTGGTGCAGGGGAGCTTAGTGGGCCAACTAGTGACGTCTATGGAAAACTACTGGGAGGAAGGCTCTGGGGGGAAGAAGGCCTTGAAACTAAGATAAAAGCTAGTTCAGTCTGTCTGGGGGTGTGTCACTCTTCTGCACAGGGTAACAACTGTGTATTAGACTGCTCCTATTCTTGCAAGAATAAATACTTCTATTTTATATAATTTGACTCTGAGTGTCTCTTACGCAGTGATGTTTGTTTGAGAATTTTTGCCACAACATCAGCATTCAGTTTCTTGACAAATGTCATTTTATAGGTTTACAATTACATGCAAATATTTGTTAGAGCTTTAAAACCTTTTGTAGTGTAGAGGGATAAACCAATGAACTGGTTAGAAGAAGATTGCTGGTCAATCAGCAAGGCTCTTTACTCCAGGTTTGTCCAGGGTCATTGTCCCTGTAAATAAATGGAGTTAATCACTTTTGATAAAAAATATGTCAAATGCATAAATGTGATTGATATTTGTAAACCATTTTTTGAACCAGTCATGGGCATAAGCAGTCAAAGCTGCTTAGTTTGTCAAGGAATTACTATAATGCAAAATGCATACATAAATTTAATACAATTTATATTTGGTGGGTTAAAGGGTTAGTTCACCTCAACATATAAATACAGCAATTATTTACGGTTTACTATTTACTTATTTAATGTTTTTTATTGTTTAAATACAAAAGGGAATTTTTGTCAAGTTTGTTCTGCTGGTTTCATACAATATCAGTCAATGGAGCCCAACTTTCAGAAGCTTCATGGCATTATTTAATGACGCTTTTGAAGCTTCTGAAAGTCCATTGACTGATATTGTATTAAACCAAACAGTACAAACCTGACCAAAATCACCTTTTGTGTTCAGGAAAACAAAAAACAGAGGGATCAAACAACATCAAGACGAGTAAATAATGACTATTGAATTATTACTATTATGATTTATTTGCTTGGGTTAAGTAACCCTTTAGTCACTATTTTACTGTGTGTAATTTGTGTAAACAGTCTCAAGTTCAGCTTTGGTCATGGAGGGCTATTATCCAGCAGAGTTTTTCCAACCCTAATTATACACCCCTGAATCAATTTAAACCAATTAATAACTGACTACTTGAAATTTACTGACAGGTGTGCTGGAACTTACCCCTCCATGACCTGCCTTTAAGATCCTTGCATGAACTCTGTAAACCTTTAAAAGTCATATAATACACTCCAGTAAAACAAGTGTTTTAAAGTGTTTTTTCTTCTTACATTACACCATACATTCACTAATTATTAATCATGTCCCGGATCAGCTCCTCCACATCTATAGCCCTTTTCCTGGCTCTTGCTGGCTCTGGCCTCACTGAGGATGAAGAGACCACAGCAGCATCCGGCCCACATGAGGCAACGAGGGCAGGAGGAGAGATGGAGGGTCTGCCCCCGATTGCCTCATCCATGGCAGGGTACCACTTCCAGGACGTTGCTGTGGCCCCTCCATCCTCAGTGCTCACCCCTGTCTGCGGACATTTCAGATCCTGCAAAAACGCACAAGCATGATACAAAAGCAGTCATTTTAACAGCACAATATTTAATCATTTAATTTATGTATTAGAAGTAACAAAATGATCTTACTTTGTATTTTTGTTTCAGGTTTTCCCATTTTTTTTTAACAAACGCCGCCGTCACCCTGCCTTGCAGGCTCTGCTCCTCCACAAAAGATCTGCAGCAAGAGAGAAATCAAGAATGAAAAAGTTATATCTCTGTTTGAAAATACAATAATTGAAATGTACTGCAAATAAAGTATTCAATTGATTTTTAAATATTTCTGTATACTCACTCAAAGCCTTTGATGGCAGCATTACGCTTTCCGGTGAAGAGCGCTTCATGAGCCACTCTCCACCGGATAAGCAGCCGCGTGTGCTCATCCGTCCCTGTAACATCCAGACAAGACTCACGTTACCTCTGTGATTTATGAGCTCAATACTACATTTACATGTTGAGGTTGTTGCTAATAAATAGCTTTTTATCCATCATAAATGTTCAACAATTTTTCAACAGTACTAATGGATAAATGTAATAGATTACTTATGTTTAGTTACTTTATGTAAAATGCATTAAACTAATAAAAACAGTGTTAACAACAGTGAATTCTTCTAAACAATAGTACACACACGTCACTCAGATGTCTATTTCATATCAGTTACACGTAGTAATCTTGCCAGATTTTGAATAAATATTTAGTAATGGTATTTCAGATGTATACGGTTTAAAATGTATGCAAATACAGTTTAAAGACGTATGTGTCCTTATGGAGCTCCTCTATCCAATAAAATGTGATTTACGGCAAAATCTCAAATTTACCATATTATATAGCGTCTTTGCACCTTCAACAGTTCAACAATTTACTGTACAGAAAGTTAGTTCAACACATGCGATTTGATTTGTATTTGTAATACTCACATTTGAAAACACTCTCGTCCACCCTTTCCGTCATGTTTGAGTATGAAATATCTACTTCTTGTTCTTTTTTATATCGTATCCTCTCGCGTGGCCTCCTGGGATAGATGAGTACAAGCTGAAAAACACTCAAATGTCTGGGCGAAAGCAGGATATCATCCGGGAACTTCTCGCCTACTCTTTTAGGAATACTGATGTTTCGAACGTACTGCTTCCCTCACGTACTGTTTTCGCCTACTATATAGTAGGAAAGTAGGCATATTCGAACGCACTATCGTCCAAATCTCGCGATAATTAGTACGTCAACCAGGTAATTCTCGCCTACTCTTTTATGAATACTGAGGATTCGAACGTACTTTTTCGCTCGCCTACTCTTTTCGCCTACTATATATTAGGGAAGTATGCGGTTTGGAACGCAGCCACTGCCTCTCAGATACTTAATAACAAAGTGATAAATGTTGCTGGAGGTTTTCCCTAATAAACCTTGCATTGTAAAATTATTCTGATTGATCATTCTGAGAGACTGAAAAAACTGGTTTCTTTCTTGACTGTATTTTGTGCACTGAAATAAAATATGCTCTACAGTTTCTAAATGAGTACAATGTTGGCATTTCCCTGTTGGATGTTTCCCTATTAATTTCAATGAAGAATTGAGCCCTGTGTGTCCTATTCTTAACCGTGTAATTATACTTTCCTCTCTTCTACTCCTACACTCTATCCTTCCTATACCCACTTCAGGTTGTATATTATATAAATGTCTCCCTTTATCCTGATCCACCCAATACTCCTGCCGTTTTGATTTTGCATATGCTTTAATTAATATTTTAGCTTCAGTTTTGCTATATGTGTATGCTGAGGCCTACTCTCACTGAGGCAGCTGCTACGTTGTTCGTCTTCTCCTGCATCTGCTGTTGGGTGTGTGACAATAGGGCCAAGTCGTCGGCAAAGTCCAGGTCATCCAGCTGATTCCAGAGCGTCCACTGGATCCCGTGCTTTCTGTGGGCTGTTGAGGTCTTCATGATCCAGTCGATCGCTAGAAGGAAGAGAAACGGTGACAGCAAACAGCCTTGCCTGACGCCGGTCCGCACTTGGAATGCTTCTGTGAGCTGTCCTCCATGGATGACCTTGCAGGTCAGTCCCTCGTATGAGTTTCTGATGATGCTGACGATCTTTGCAGGCACACCATAATGCCGGAGGAGCTTCCAGAGGATTTCGCGGTCCACACTGTCGAAGGCTTTTTCGTAATCAACAAAGTTGATGCACAGGGGTGAGTTCCATTCTATCGACTGCTCAACTATAATACGCAGCGTCGCGATCTGATCAATGCAGGATCTATCCTTGCGAAAGCCGGCCTGCTGGTCACGGAGTTGGGCGTCGACGGGGTCCTTCATCCTGTTCAGCAGGACTCTGTTGAAGACTTTGCCTGGTACTGATAACAGTGTGATTCCTCTGTAGTTCGTGCAGTTGCTAAGGTCACCTTTCTTTGGAAGCTTTACGAGGTATCCCTCTTTCCATTCTGCAGGCACTTGTTCTTCCTCCCAAATTTTCTCAAAAAGTGGGTAGAGCATCTCAACCGTTGTTTCTATGTCTGCTTTCAGCGCCTCTGCTGGGATGTTATCTGGACCCGCTGCTTTTCCATTTCTAAGCTGTTTGATGGCCTTCCTTATTTCTTCTTTAGTTGGTACTTCACAGTCTATCGGCAGGTCTGCGTTCGCTGGTTTTATGTCAGGTGGGTTTTGTGGTGTTGGCCTGTTCAAAAGTTCCTCGAAGTGCTCTACCCATCTGTTCCTTTGCTGCTCATCTCCCATAATTGGCCTTCCGTTCTTATCCTTCACTGGTCTTTCCGGTCTGCTGTACTTCCCTGCTAACTTCTTGGTGGTGTCATACAGTTCTTTCATGTTGTTCTCTCTCGCTGCTTCCTCTGCTGATGTTGCCAGGTCATCAATGTACTTCCTCTTGTCTGCTCTAATGCTCTTCTTCGTCTGCTTGTTTGCTTCTGTATACTCTGCTTGTGCCTTGGCCTTCTCTGCTCGCGTGCGACTGTTGTTTACAGCCATCTTATTTTCCTTCCTCTCCTTGATCTTTTTCAGACTGTCTGCAGAGATCCACTCTTTATGCTGGTGTTTTTTTGTGCCAAGCACTTCCTGGCATGTCCCTATCACTGCTTCTTTTAACGTGTCCCACCTCTTTTCAAGACTACTGTCATCTTCTTCCAACATGTCTTGCAGAGCTTGGAATTTGTTGCTGAGGGTCACTTTAAACTCGTATTGCTTACTTGCATCTCTCAGGAGATGCAAGTAATCCCTCAGCATACACAAGGAAAAGAGCAAGATCCTCAAGATAAATGCGAACAGCAACACCCCAGTTACACTTGATGGAGAAGCCCTGGAAGAGGTCGAGGCCTTTATATACCTAGGCAGTGTCATCAACAAACAGGGGGGCACTGACGTGGATGTTAAGGCTCGTATCGGAAAGGCGCGCGCAGCATTCATACAACTCCGGAACATCTGGAGCTCTAAGGAACTGTCCGTCAAGACCAAAATAAAATTTTTTAATTCAAATGTCAAGGCAGTTCTCCTCTATGGAGCAGAAACATGGAGGACCATGGTAACCATCACCAAGAAAGTACAGGTGTTCATCAATAGCTGCCTGCGAAAGATACTCCGCATCCACTGGCCAGAGACCATCAGCAATAGCGAACTCTGGCAGAAAACAAACCAGCTACCCGCAGAAGAGGAAATCAAGAAGCGACATTGGGGATGGATTGGACACACCTTACGTAAGCCAGCGACAAACACCACCAGACAAGCCTTAAAATGGAATCCGCAAGGAAAGCGAAACAGAGGTCGACCGAGAAATACCTGGCGCCGAGACTTGGAGGCAGACACAAAGAGCATGGGAAAGACCTGGAGTCAGCTGGAAAAAATGGCCCAGGACAGAGATGCCTGGAGATCCCTTGTTGGCGGCCTATGCCCCAGGAGGGGTAGTAGGCGAAAGTAAGTAAGTAAGTTTTGCTATATGGAACTTGTACTATTCTATTATGTTTTAGTGTTTGTTTTGCAAGTTTATCAACCTCCTCATTCCCTTTCACTCCAACATGTGCAGGTACCCAAAGAAACCTGATTTTTAAATCCTTTACATTTAACTTATGTAAAACCATACATATTTTATGAATTATATCATTTCTTATAGATTTCCCAGATTTCATGCTTTCTAAAGCTGAATAACTATCAGATATAATCACGGAGTTATTTAAATCATTTCCCTCTACCCATTCCAGGGCCAACAAAATTGCAACCAGCTCTGTTGGGTATACTGATAAATTATCTGTTATTCTTTCCTGACATATTACCCCATTCTTTGGAATATATACTGCTGACCCAGCATGTCCTGTCTTTGGATCCTTGGAACCATCTGTAAATATAAATGTATATTCAGAAAAATGCATATCCAGATAACAATTAACAATATCCTTCACTGCTACTTCCTTTGATTTATTTTTGATTTCCTTATGAATGCCTAAATCTACATCTGGTATAGGGAAAAACCATGGAGGAATAGGAGGGACTGAAACCGTTGAACAATACTGTAACTTATGTAACCCTATATTCTCAGCTTTCACATCACCAATCCACCCAAAACTTCTGTAATTGGACTTACTATGTTCCCAGCAGTCTTTTAAGATAGCTTTAGCTGGGTGGCTATCAACTTGTCCCCTCACATTAACCCAGTATGCCAACATCAGTTGTATCCTTCTGATCCTCAAAGGCATCTCACCCATTTCCACTTGCATAGAAGACACTGGGGATGTTTTAAAAGATCCACTACATATCCTTAGAGCCTGAGCTTGCATGACATCCAATGCTTTAGCATATATGTCATCAGCAGAGTCTAATGTCATACACCCATAATCAAAGACAGACCTCATTAGTGCCCAATATATATTTTGTAATGATGCCCTGCTTGCTCCCCATGCTTGTCCTGATAGACATCGTAGGATATTAACAATCTTTTTACATTTATTAACCGTTTTTTCCAAATGAATCTTCCATGACTATATATACCTCAGATAATTCTGCACCTACTCTTACCTGTATATTCCTATTAAACAAAAAATCCAAAATCCAATTGTATACTTTACCACCAATTCCTAATTGTTGTAATTTAATTAATAACCCTTCTTTCCAAATCATATCATATGCCTTCTCAACATCAAAAAATACTGCTATTACCACCTCCCTATTAGTCTGTGCTTTCCTAATATCTGATTCTAAACATATTAATGAATCCATTGTACTTCGTCCCTTACGAAACCCACTCTGATACGGGGAAAAAAGGTCATTGCTTTCTAAATAATGAGTCATTCTATCTGTAATTATTCTTTCCATTATTTTACACAACTGCGATGTTAATGCAATTGGTCTATAACTAGATGGGTCAGATGGGTTTTTCCCTGGCTTTAAAATAGGCACTATAATTGCATGTTTCCACACTGATGGAAGCTGACCAATTTCCCAAATTTTATTAAAAAAATTTAGTACTATTTCTAATGTTTCATCTGTCATATTTACTACCATTTTACAACATACCATGTCTTTTCCTGGAGTAGTTTGTTTTGCATTAAGGACTGCTTTTTTCAATTCAAACATATTTAAAGGTACATCTAATGGATTTCCTGAATGTCCTTTCTTTTCTAAAACATCTGGGAAACTTTCTAACACTTCCCTTCTATTCACTTGTGCTTCCTTAGTGAGGGTCTCAGAACTATGCACTTTCTTAAATGTTTGAGCTAAAACTTCAGCCTTTTCTAAATTAGTAACTGCCACTTTATCACCACTATTTAATAGGCCTACAGGTAATTCATAATTTCTTCTAACTCCTCCCATCCTCCTTATCATTCCCCATATATCAGATAACTTCACATCCCTTCCTATACTATTACAAAATTTCCTCCAAAAATTGCGCTTTTGTATCTTAATTGTTTTTCTAACTTCTGCCTGCTTTCTTTTGTACTCTATCAAAGCATCCTGAGAATGATATTTTTTAACATATTTAAAAGCTTTGTTTCTTGCTTTAACTACTTTACTGCACTCATCATTCCACCATGGTACATTCTTACATTTCCTATTTCCTTTACTTTTTGGTATTGATTCCTCAGCTGACAATATTATTTCATTTACTAATACATTATTAAACTCATTTATTTCTATTTCTTTAATCTCGTTAAGTTTAAGACATTTAACTGCACAAATGATCTGAAAAAGTTCCCAATTCGCATTCTCTATTTTCCACCTTGGAATATTTTTAATCCTTTCTTGACACGTCCCTGATCCAACTTTAATTATAATAGGGAAATGATCACTACCTATTGTAGTTTCCGTAGTTTCCTTATCTACATCCCATGTACTAATACCTGCTATTATACTAGACACAAAAGTTAAATCAAGTACTGATTCAGTATTATTTATACAGTTAAACCACGTTCCCTCTCCATTGTTAAGACATACCAACCATTTGTCGTCGATATACTCTTCTAAAACTAAACCATTTGCATCTGTACTGTTGCTTCCCCATAACGTATTGTGTGCATTAAAATCCCCACACCATATTACCTCACCAAGTGGTGATCCCAAAATATTTTCCAAATTACTACCCTCTATTTTCCCACAAGGATTAAAATAATTTATTACATCAATAGAACCTTTACTAGTCCATATCCTTATTGTAATTGATTCCTTCTTATCATTTATTTTAATAATTTCATAGCTTAAACCATTTTGTACGAAAGTTGCTAATCCTCCCCCTCTACCATCTCTTCTAACTGCTGAATATCCCTTAATAATAAAATCTAACTCTGATTTCAACCATGTTTCTTGCACACATATTATATTTGGTTTCTCTCTTAACTCATCTACATATTTCTTAAATTATTGGCCGTTTGCTATCAAACTTCTAGCATTCCATTGTAGTATGCCAACATTTACCACCATTTAATCTACACCAGCACTGTGCTGGGTAGACTGAGTATCTGTACTTAAGTTATCCCTAACTGTTTCCCAAACCATTCCTTTTATTCCCAAATATTTCCATCATCTTCATTTAGTATGTCATTTCCAATGCCCTCCCTTTGTTGTGGTATTACATTCACTCTGGGGACTAGCTTTACTGCTTCAGAGTAGCTAATGCCTTCAGTTACCTTGATGTACCTCTTTGTCTCTCTTACTAAATTCACAGTCCTGATATGCTGCACTGTGCTCCCCTCCACAACTGCAGCATTGATTGCAGGGACGGCTGGTCTATTATGGGCGCTGGGGCGCCGCCCCTCCTACCAAGTTTAACAAAAAATAAAATAAAAAAAAAGTTTAAGTTTGACAAAAAACATGACTTTCTTCTGTACAGGTGTACGTGTTTTATACACCAAGGACTGTATTTTTGTCTGTCAGCTTCATCGTGTGCCGCATAACATCATAAATGTGTAGTTTTATGCTCGGGGCGCCGAGAAAGGGCGCCCTCGCTATCTAACCAATGGAGCTCTGATACGCTATTAAAACGTCACTAAATATGATCAATTCAACCAATCAGTGACGCGCAGTAATAATTCTCCGATGGGCGCTTTGCCTCTGCGCCCATCGGAGAATAACATGGAGTTTTACTCTACTTGGTGTGGTCACGTGGCAGTGAGATTCGGCGGGCGGAGCCAGCCAGTCAGTCTTTCTTGACAAGTTGACAATGGCGGCGCCGGCGGCACGAGAGAAAGAGACCGTGCAATCTCTTCTTCAAACTCCGTTTGAAAGACGACCACTGGCTGAAAAAATAAAAATAAAAGAAATGGGACCGGACCAGCCACAAATTAACATCAGACAGCAGGTGAAAGACAAGGAAGCGTCTTATACTAGAGGCTTTTCGCGGACATGGTACACTAGGAAGCCGTGGCTAACCGGCTGCGGAGTAGCTAACTCGCTGTTTTGCTTCCCTTGTTTGCTTTTTAAAACTGCAGCGACCGATCGAGCCTGGTGTGAAAACTGTGTTCAGGATATGAAACATTTTTCGGAAAAAATAAAAAAACACGAACACACAAAGATTCATATTGACAGCTGCCTGAAATTTGCGTTGCTGGGGAAGGCTAACATTGCTACTCAGTTGGATGATGGCCATCGTCTTTGTATAAGAAGGCACAATGAGGAAGTGGACAAGAATCGATATATTCTTTCTAAACTGATTGACTGTGTAAAATTTTGTGGTGCCTTTGAATTGGCTTTGCGTGGCCACGACGAGACTGAAGCCTCTGAGAACCCAGGCATTTTTAGGGGCCTTGTTAACTTCGCCTCGTCATTGGACGCTGCTCTGAAGGAGCACCTGGAGGGAGCTACTGTGTTCAGAGGTACGTCCAAAACGATTCAGAATGAGCTGCTGGACTGTATGCTGACTGTTGTTAAGGAGTACATTCACGAGGAGGTGACTGCGGCGGATTATATTGCCATTCAAGCCGATGAAACATCTGACGTGTCTGTCCAGTGCCAACTTGCCCTTGTAATTCGCTACATCGATCGCTACAATGTCATTCAAGAGCGCTTTGAGTTCATACCGATTGAAAACGCGAATGCTGAAAACATCGCTCAAGCACTTTTGGAAAGGATGAGTGCATTGATCCCACCCAAAGACAAGACAAAATTAATAGCTCAAGCTTATGACGGAGCTAGCGTTATGCGGGGTGCCACTGGAGGAGTTCAGCGTAAAGTGATGGATGTGTATGAAAACGCACACTACGTACATTGTTACGCACATCAGCTCAATCTGGTAATGCAGCAAGCCACCTCAAAGATACCCAAGGTCTCCACATTTTTTTCGGAGCTAGGTGGATTTTGTGCATTTTTTTCAAGGTCGCCCAAACGGACCAGCGTGCTTGATGATGTTGTTGGCAGCAGACTTCCGAGAGCGTGTGCAACAAGGTGGAACTTTCACAGTCGCTCAGTGAACACTGTATATGAGCACAGGGATGATCTTCTGAAGTGTTTTAAGACCATTCAGGACTCTGGGAACTTTGATGCTGTGACTGTGAGAGAAGCAGGAGGGTTTGTGAGGATGCTGGAGGATGGTACATTTTGCTTTTTTCTCCAACTATTTCACAAAATCATGCCACATGTCGACATGCTCTTTCAGCAGCTTCAGAAACGAAACATTGACCCCATCTTCATCAAAGCTGCCATCTGTAATTTTGCCGACAGCATTAGAAACATCAGGTAAATGTGAAAAATGTGAAAAATCATAGAAATAACATGAATGCAGAATAATGTAGTATTAAGCAATTGTTTTATGTTTAAACAAGGTCTTCCATATTCACTGTGCAAGAGGAGATTCCAGCTGCCAAGCGACAGAGGACACTGGGGCCCGCAGAACAACATCGGATTGCTATTGAGGTACAGCTTATTTCACTTTCATAGGCCTCCTCTTGTGCTCTAGTCTACAGTAGTGCTTCACAAACTGCTGCACGGTTACTGGTGCCACTCAAAGGTCCTCTGTTGTTCTATAGTTTTAATTTTGTGTTATGTTTGGAGCAGTTACTAATGTTTTGCCAAATCAAATTCACTTTATCCGTTAGGGACTTCATTTGCTGAGAAAGTGCCACTACAGATAAAAACATAGCACATGTACTGTACATTACAATAATTTTATTTTGGATTTCCTCTTAATCTCAATTCACCAATGATTTAGTTCTATTGTAGATCCTTGATTAGTTTTGGTTTAGACAACAGTATTTCATACTTGATTTTTGCATATCCACATTTACAACTATATTCAAAGTATTGTGACATAATATAATAAAGTTATATGTAAAGCAATTTATATGTTATTTATTTTCTATGTTTTACAGGTGTGTGATACCATCTGGGCTCAGACAAAGGAGCGCTTTGGGTTCACTGGGCACCTTGTGAGTTCAACACTGCTGCAGGGAGAGCTGTTCTCACAGCATGCTAAAACCTTTCCAAGTGCTGCATTGAATGCCACTGTGGAGGCCTATCCGATGCTGAACAAGGCTAGACTGAAGACAGAACTATCCTTGGTCTATGAAAACCCGGAGTTTGAAAAGTGTAGTGGTGCAGTGCCTCTGTATCAGTTTTTTATGGAGAACAACCTTCAGTGCACATTTTCAGAAACTGTTAATCTTCTGAAAATCCTTATCACTACTCCAATGACATCAGCAGAATCTGAAAGATGCTTCTCCACTCTAAAAAGAATCAAAACGTTCCTAAGGAGCACAATGTCTCAAGAAAGACTGAATGCCCTTGCCATGCTTTCTATGGAGAAAAAGATTGTGAAAGACATGCCCAACTTCAACAACAAAGTTATTGATAGGTTTGCAACCCAGAAAGAAAGGAGAGCCAAATTTCTTTACAAGTGACAGTGCATAATCATCTCGGCTGCTTCTCACCATCAGGAACTCAGCATCTCGTCTGCTCCTACAGGGACATAACAGCATCTCCACTACTCCTTCAAGCACTCAGCATCTCCTCTGCTCCTCCAAGCACTCAGCATCTCCTCTGCTCCTCCAAGCACTCAGCATCTCCTCTGCTCCTCCAAGCACAACAGCATCTCCTCTGCTCCTCCAAGCACAACAGCATCTCCTCTGCTCCTCCAAGCACAACAGCATCTCCTCTGCTCCTCCAAGCACAACAGCATCTCCCCTGGAGGAGCAGAGGAGATGATGAGTGCTTGGAGGAGCAGAGGAGATGCTGAGTGCTTGGAGGAGGAGATGCTGAGTGCTTGGAGGAGCAGAGGAGATGCTGAGTGCTTGGAGGAGCAGAGGAGATGCTGAGTGCTTGGAGGAGCAGAGGAGATGCTGAGTGCTTGGAGGAGCAGAGGAGATGCTGAGTGCTTGGAGAAGCAGAGGAGATGCTGAGTGCTTGGAGAAGCAGACGATATGCTGAGTGCTTGGAGGAGCAGAGGAGATGCTGAGTGCTTGGAGGAGCAGAGGAGATGCTGAGTGCTTGGAGGAGCAGAGGAGATGCTGAGTGCTTGGAGGAGCAGAGGAGATGCTGAGTGCTTGGAGGAGCAGAGGAGATGCTGAGTGCTTGGAGGAGCAGAGGAGATGCTGAGTGCTTGGAGGAGCAGAGGAGATGCTGAGTGCTTGGAGGAGCAGAGGAGATGTTGAGTGCTTGAAGGATTTTGATTTTATTTTTTGTGTGTGTCTGCCTTAGAGGTGGTTTGCTGAAGGATAAGATTCATGATTGACTCATGTGAACACTGGAGACAATGTATAGCATTTTTTATTGACTTGCTCCCCATTCCAATTAATGTACAGTCTTCTCCATCTAGTGGTTACTCCATATAATAACAGCGATTATTTAACTCTTTGTGTTTATTGAATATTGACTCTGTGCACTTACTGTAATTCATGCAAATTATAGCAATTAGTTCACCTTGTATGACTTGGTTTCCAAATGAATCTCAAATTGGCACGTCTTTGAAAGAACAATATTTGAAATCTACAAGGACGTTCTAAATTCATACTTTAATAATTACATTAGATGCTATTTGTTTTTGAGCCGTTACTTTGGTGTTAATGTAATAAATAAACGGCAGCAATTGTTTAATTGTTAAAATAAAAATTTTAAAACCACATTGCACCTCAGCCCCCCCTACTTTTTCCATCACCAGCCGCCACTGATTGATTGCGAACTTTGTCACATTCATCATAATCATGTTCTCCTCCACACTTACTACACCTCTTCTTTCCTTTACATACAGCCGCGATATGCCCAAACCGTTGACATTTATAACTTCGAAGTAGTGGAGGGATGTACAACTTAACCACATAACTCATAACACCAACAAAAACCTTATCTGGTAACGTTTCCCCTTCAAACGGAAGCATAACTGATAAGCTGTCGCAAATGTCTCCAAATCTCTTAGTTTTGAGTCTTTTGGCTTCACATACTTTAACATGCTTAATGTTTGCCATTACATCATCTGTTTGTACATTTACCGGAATGCCGGTAATGACTCCTCTAACTAACTTTTTATCATTAGCCTTTGAACATTGCACTAGTTTACCATGAATTTTACTCATCTTAACTGCTCTTTTGAGTTGTTCTTCGCTTTTACAAAATACCAGTAGTTGTCCATCTCTTAATATTTTTGCACTCCTTACCTCTCCAATTTCTTTACTTAGACCTTTTGTAAGTTGTATCGGATTCCACTCTCTGAACGTGGTACCTTCTTGCCCCAACTTAACAAATACCTTAAATTGTTCCCCATCATCCTTTAAAGAAGCCCTTTCACCACATTCTGTTGTATTATTCTTTTGATTAACTTTCCACTCTTTGTTACCCTCGTTGTCGTCCAATTCTCCAGTGTTCCCCAACTCTCCTGTCTCACTACCTACTCCGTCACTTCCTTCCTCCATCCCCTGACCATTCCCAGCCTAGCTGTTGCCATCCACCTGACACGGAGTCAGTTTCCGTTTGTGCTGACGTCCACCCATCATTCGCCGCGGTCCGACTCCTCGCTCGCTCCCAGAATCGAGCAATGAACCAAGGGAAAACTCAGGCTTAAGACAGGTGCGCTAAACAAGATAATCAAACACAGGTGCATAAAATCAACCATAATCAGTCCAGGGTAATACCTAAAGGAAACAATAAACTAGGAAGGAGTGCCCCCCAGAGGCTCAAGCAGGCACTCCAGCCACAGATCGTCACAACTATCATTCGGTTCAAACAACTATCATTCGTCACAACTATCATTCGATTAAAGAAATCATTATTGGACCAATATAGATAAGCATAGACTGAAACACAGGACTAAATCTGCAATGTGAAAGTATTGTGGTTAAGGTATTGTTGTGAGTTATGTAAGATCTGAGAAAAATGTATGCTGTAACTGTGTATTTATTTGCTTTGTAATATTATTATTTTTGTTAAATAGGGGCAGGTTTAACTAAGATAATTGCTTCTGCCTGCTCCTTCTCAAACACATTTTTATTTTTATTTTTGTTTTGTTTCGGTATTATTATTATTATTATTTATATATATATATATATATATTTTTTTTTTTTTTTGGCGGTTGTGTTATACTTTGTGGTTTTAATTATTGTTTTGTTTGTTGTGTATCTATGTTGATTGTTTGAGACAAATAATAAAGAAAGAAAGAAAGAAAGAAAGAAAGAAAGAATGACTTTAACTTACAAACTTACAATAACTTGTGATTTTTATAAAGGAAATGACTTAATGTCTTTTGCAGAGATTGTAGCACAGTTTGATATTCCCAAAAAACCTTTCTTTCAATTCCTTCAGTTTAGGAGCTATGTTTCTTCCCACCAAGGTACAATGCTTACAGTACCCACTAAGACTTCTTTTGAGATTTTACTATCAAAGTCTTCCCAATCTAAAGCTTTAATATCGATGTTTTATAAACCCTTAGAGTCATACTCTAAAGAATCTTCAGAAGATGGAGAGAAAAGTTAAAAATGAACATATCCTTAGCTATCTCCTAATTTTCCTGTGCCTGTTTTTATTTATTTATACAATTATTTATTTTTATTTTTTATTTGTTTTCCTTTTTTCTTGTTTTCTTCCCTTTTTAATTTATTTAATTTATATTATTATAATTTTTATATATATATTTTTATTATTATTATTATTTAAAAGAGATCCAACTTTTTACTGTACGATATTGTTGTGTTATACTGGCATAAGCTGTTGTATCTCAATAAACAAAGAATTCAAGTTTTCACTACAGTAACACCTGTCATAATTTGGGTGGGATTCCGACAGCTGGGTTGTTTGCCATCGTAGTCTGTTTCCCCCATGTTTCTTACACAATGAGGTTCAATTGTTTATCAAATTGATGCTGGTTAGTTGACACCGATAGCCAATATATAGCTATTGTGCTTCGGGTGACCCGAGGTCAAGTCCTGGCTTGTAGACTTTTCCTCATCATGTCCCCATTTCTGTCTCCCAATTGCTTCCTCTAGATGTCTCCCAAGGGTAGCATGTACTGAGTGAAGAGCAACGGTCCTAGTACTGAGGCTTGTGGTACTCCATACTAAACTTGTGATCGAGTCTATTCAAAAGAATATGTTTGTCAATAGTATCAAATGCTGAGATCCAGTAACAATAATAAAAAGAGAGATACCAGCACGATCGGATAAGAGCAAATCATTTATATTTGTACTGTACTCAGTACTGTGATACGGTGTAAATCCTGACTGGAAACCCTCACAGATACCATTTCTTTCTAAAAAGGAACATAGTTGTGAGGATACTGCTTTTCCAGTATTTTTGAGAGGAAAGGCAGATTCCAGATCAGTCTGTAACTAATTCTCTAATCAAGTTGTGTTTTTTTTTTAGGGCCGGGACTCGATTAAAAAAATTAATCTAATTAATTAGAGGCTTTGTAATTAATTAATCGAAATTAATCGCATTTTAATTGCATAAATATTTGACCTGAGAACAGTGAGAAGTATTTTTTTTTTCACATGGATTTTTAGTATACCATTGAATAAATACATAAGCTTAAGCAACAAAATATTGTTTATTTTTGTTCAACCAAGTCCAGCAGACCAGTGTTTTTTTTTGCCATTAAGTGTAGCAATAGCATATTGCTACACTACACTAATAGCAATAGCGAATTCCTTGTTGCATAGCTTGCACACAACCATGCTCTTATCGACGCTTCCATCCGTTCGTTTTTGTAACAAAATTTCCCATCCACCGGCCAACCAAAGCGATCTCGTCAGCTTCTTCGTCATGAACGCTAGTTGGTGCGCCAGTATAATCGGTCCGCCGAAACTCATCCAGTGAGAAACGTTCCGCGGTGCAAAAATAAGTGCGATTAAAAATAATTTGTGTAATTAATTAACGCGTTAAAGTCTGTAGTTAATTAATCTTAATTAACGCGTTAAAGTCCCGGCCCTAGTTTTTTTCAATACGAGGTTCTAATATCAGCCATCATTCAGTTTTTGGTACATATCCTAATGACAACGATGAATTAATAATATTATGCCTCAATCTATAAAACATTTTAGACACTTTAAATGTTTCGTCACTCTTAATTTTTCTATAGTGATACATGTTTGAATAAAGGCTTTTTAACCAGAAGTGCCTTAGATCTTTTTCTTCTGTAAATACAAGTTTGATACCCAACAAAAGAGCACGGCCTAAATAAACAGGCAAAAAAAGAAATGTCCCTTTTTCAAGATGCTGTATTTAAAAGAATGGTAGAAAATCCAAATATGCATTACAGATCTTTAATGAAAAAATTTTCATGAAATGTTTGCACATGCACCTGAGGACCAGTCTTTAAGAAACGAACAGATTACAGATAGAAGGACTTCTGGGATTACTAAACATGGGTCCTTCCAGCAAGCAGTGCTCCAAGATGTTTTCCTTGATCTAATAATATTAAGGATCCATCACAACTGGAAGCATCTCTTTCAGTAGCTTAGTTGAAATAGGGTCTAACATACATGTTGCAGTTGCATGGTTATAATTTTCTCTCTCGTAGTATCAATCTACAAGTAAAGAACTTAATGAATGATGGCTGTTTGGAAACATCTGAAGTTTAATTTCTCATTAATTTAGCCACTGTATCAGATAAATACCTAGGGTTACCTAGAGTCATAAAAGTTAGCGATGTAGCAGTTTTAAACGTCTTTCTGTATGCGAAGAATGTGTTTGAGAGAGAGTCAGCGGCCCGAGAGAGAGAGTCAGCGGCCCGATCTGCTCTGAGGAACTGTGGCCTTCATTTACTTCCATCTGTAATCTGTTCGTTTCTTAAAGACTGGTCCTCAGGTGCATGTGCAAACATTTCATGAAAAACTTTCCATTAAAGATCTGTAACGCATATTTGGATTTTTTAAACATTCTTTTAAATACAGCATCTTGAAAAAGGGACATTTCTTTTTTTGCCTGTTTATTTAGGCCATTTACTGGCCCTCATATCATTCCAAACCAGCATGAAGAATGTGGATTTACATTCAGCCTAATTTCTGCGTTCATCTGTGTTTAGCACACAAATTAATCTTTTATTTTGGATTACAGATGAAATGTAAAACTTTGTATTTTATTCATACATTATTATATATCGTGTTATTTCCTTAATTCATTTCAAATAAACACTGCTCTTTCAGAAACACTGCCAAGATGCTGAAGAAAACATTTTTACTAAATCAAAGCTGAAAAAGGCTCTGCTGCATCATGAAGTGTGGAAACTGCCTTAAATGTATTGGGTAGAGAAACCAAAAGAATATAAATCATATGATTTGGTTTAATTTGTTCATCAAATATATATATTTCCTTCAGTTATTTTCATGCTTAATTTAGCCTGCTAAAATGCATTGTATGAGCTTCTGTTACTTTCACTGTTCATTCTATTGCTCTATCATATTTTATCTATCATTTAATAACACTGCACATATTTAGAGCAGCTCCTGCAGGGCTCAGTACTGAGGTTTGGGATTTAATATTAATTCGTTTGATTAACATTAAAACACAGCAGCAGGTTTATTAGACTGCTCTCCATTTAAGAGCTAACGCATGGATCCCATTTGAATATTGTCTACGTTATATTCAACTTTGTTTACTAGGATTCTCGCCAAGATAGGTGTTTACATAATTTTGTGTGAATTTGTCTATACAAGCACAAGACGTGAAAGAAAATTTAATTTAGTATTTGCACGCTGTCTGAGACGTTGGTTTTCGGGGCGCTCGCTTTGGATGTTTGCGTTCATGGAACTTCTTGACCTGCAAACATCCTGTAATAATGTAGGGAAGCATTCGTTATAAATAAATCGGACAACAGTTCATGTTTTACTTGCATATACGATATAGTTTAATCCAAATGAACGTGCTGAGTGAACAATCAGCAATCAAGAGCATTTAACAGAAGTGCCCGAGCGCGATCTCTCTCATCAGTTAACGTTAATAATAAGCTAAATGCCTAGTTTTACTTTCTTTGCATTGACATCGGAACTACAAACGTTCCACTGACGTCTGTTTAAAGGCATGCGCTCGACCAGCTCACGTGTCTGTGTCGCTGCGCTACCCCTAACCCAGCTCGCGCACCACAGCTACGGTACTACATTTCGTTTAATATTCCACTAATTATATACATTGACTTCATAGACAGCCTTTTTTCAGTTGTTGCGCTTGTGATAACGTCAACATGGCAGATGTCTAGATCGCATTCATACTTAAAGCGATCAGGCTAAATAATACCTACTAGCGCTCGTTAAGTAAGTACTTATTGAAATGCGGTTTCGAACGTAGCTATGGTCCAGCCATATCACTCAAAACTACAATTCCCAGAATTCCTCCTGCTCATCACCTGCACTTACTCAGCCATCATCCTCACCTGCACCAGATCAACACACTCATCACCACCACCACAGTATTTAAGCACACCTCAGTCACACACTTTGTCTGGTCTAAGACTGGTCTTGGACTGGATTACTTACCTTTCTACTTACCTGAGTTATTTAAATTCTGAGATTTCTCCAAGATCCTGTCTCATAAATCCCTCGTCTGTTCTCTACCTCCAATGTTCCTGCAATCCTTGTAAGACAAAGACATTGTTTATTCATTTACTCTCATGGCAACCAAAAAGTGTGTGTGTGTGTGTGGAAATACTTAAGTCATCCCCTCTATCTTCACCTGCAAACCCAAGAACTGAAGCATTATACTTGGATTGCTTATTGTTTGTTGTCTATACTCGCCTGTTTTGGACACTGTGCAATAAAGCATAGGATCATTGGTGTGTATTGATCTGGTGTAACTTTGCTGTTTAAATGCTGTACTTTTTGTTTTAGTTTATTAAAGTGCTGGACTGTCCTATTTGAATGAGCCCATTTTGAATTTGAATGTCCTAAATGAACATTAGCACTGATGCTGAAGTTTCAGCCTGTCCTCTGAGCACTGTGTGAGTGTGTGGAGGTGGTCTGAGCAAGTATGCAGATCAGGCATAGGGTTTTTTGCGCACCCGTCTACTTTTAATGGCTCATTAACCCACACTTTGTATCTCACCCCTCACTATTTTACAGCTGTCTGATGTCCTAAAGCCCTAAAGCTGTCTTGGTCAATCCTATGATGAGCCACGTATGATGATTGGATAAAATTGAGCCCTGGATTTGATGAAAGAACAAAGTGACACCACCTCCCTCTACCAACTTCACCAAACCTTGGAGGGGTTTGAGAGCAGGTATGCTTGCCGCTTATTCTTGGAAATACTCTTCTGTATAATGATTCTCTTGAATTTATAGTGTTACTACAACCCCATTTCCAGAATAGTTGGGACATTTTGTAAAATGCAAAAAAAAAACTAGATTCTGTCAATTGTCTTGAACCTTTTAATTAAGTGACAAAAGTACAAAGAAAATATTTCGAATGGTTTCACTGACCAACCTAATTTTATTTGGCAAATATACTTTATTTTATTTTGATGGCTGCTAACCCAACTTGAATAATTTATTCACTTTTATTTTGCCTCTGTATTTTGTAAATATAAACAAATTTTGATTTTGATGGCTGCAAAAAAGTTAGGTCAATTATGTTGGCCAATGAAAAAATTGGAGAACTTTTTTCTTTGTAAATTTTGTCAGTAAAAAAAAAAAGGTTCAAGAGAATGAACAAATCCCAGATTCTGGATTGCATTTTACTAAATGTCCCCATGTTTTTGGAAATGGGGTTGTAATACTGATAGAGGTGTATTTAACAATGTGGCTGTTAAAGTTTTAGTGTTCATTTATTGATACATTAATTGAATGTCAATGTTAACAATCTGTTTAAAAAAAAATCAGTTTTGAAGTTTGTTCTTGTTAATGTCGATGTGTACAATATGTGGATTGTAACTTATAAGTTTGCCATTCTTTTCATTTATTTAATCTTGTAATACTTTCATACCTCTGTTCCCTTTCCCATTTAAACTACTAGTATTTATGCCTTTATACAACTAAAATGGACTAAAACAATTAGGACAGTGCTTCTAAAAATGGTCTAAAAGTGTCTTTATGCCACTTTATTTTAGCCTTTGTGCTCCTTTTCATCATTTTTATAGATTTATGTCTTTGTGTCCTCTTCAATGCACCATTTGTTTAAATTTATGATTGTCAAAAATGATGGCCTTTGTTCATTATTATTATTATTGTTATTTTAATTTTATTTTTGTTCTGTAAGTTAGTTTTTTTTATACTGTCTTTTATACTTTTTTTTTTTGGTACTTTGGCACTTTTGTTAAAAAGTCCCTTTTATTTTGTGCCCCGTTGTAGTGATCGTTTTTACAGTTTACATTTATGCCTTGTGGTGTTTGATTTGATTTTAAATGCCCTTTATGCCTTAATGCTCCAATATTTTTGTCTCTCCACTTATGTCCTTATCGTGGTCTCAATGGCCCTTTTGTATTTGTGCATTTTCCCATCTTTGTATTTATTGTATTCCCATCTCTTGCCTTTGCATTTGTATTTATGACTGCTCTTGTCTTTGCATTTTTTTTCTAAGCCTATTTATTCATTTATTTATTTATTTAAATGTCTTAATGTCTTCCATACATCTTTCATTTTTGCTCCTGGCCTTATTAGCCATTATGCTGTTTTATGGCCCAGTTCCATTGTCCATTTTATGCCCGTTCCTATTTTTCTAAAATGGTTGTATTTTGTATTGAAATGTACTGCTTAAAATATTTTGTCTTTTCTGTTTGTGTATTTTGTATGGCTGTCTTACTATGCCCTTTTCTGCTTTGATTCTTCTCTATGCTCTTGTGCCCATTTGTAGCCCATTTGTATTTGTGCCTGATGCTGTTATTTCATTCAGCCTGTTTGAATTTTGTTTTCCCCCCTGATGGGATGGCTATCGGTTTCATTGGGTACTTCGTTCATTTTCATGAAGTTCTGGAAATGTGGAGGACTTTCTTTTTAAGTGTTCAACCTTTCGACTTGGGTGGGTGGGACTTGTGTTTGACTTGGGTGGGTCTTATGTGGATTTTCGGTGGGTGGGTTGATTCAACCCTGCACCCCAATAGTCTATATCAACTTCAAGTGCTTATCAAAGTCCCTTAAGCTACAATATATAGGGGTGCCTCCCACTCACAAAGACAAGTGTTTTTTATTTATTTATATTGTACTAATTAGATTTTTTTTATTCATGGTTTCGCCATTTATGTGATATTTAAGTTTTTATTTTTGCTTTTAATGTATTTTTTACCCATTGTTTTAAAAAAAATGATATACCTTTTCATGCCATTTCATGTCTGCCTTTTATGCCGTTGTTTGCCCCTTTTTATATTGTAAAGCTTTGTATGGAAGTTGTAAACTAAAATAAAAACAAACAAATCAAAGTATAACAAAATAAAAGACAAGTTAAAGTCTTTTTGTACTTGGGTTATGGTCCATATTTCTGTTTCCAAGTTCTGTTTTTTTTTTTAAAGCCTGTTAACCTTTTTGTTTCTACGTGTGTCCATATGCCACTTTGTGTAATTTGTAATACCCTATTTGTAAATCCTTACCCCTTTTTTAAAGTTTCAAAATTACTTTAAAGTACTTGTCAGGTCATTTTCTTTTTTGTTTTCTTTTGTGTTCCCATTATCCTGTGTTGGCTGGTCCCTCCAGCTGTTTAGAAAGTCCAGTCTGATGTCTTTCCATTGATGCTGCTCCCACCACCTCCTCTACCCATGTCATCTAGTTAATGGGGCCTATGTCCGCTGTCTCCTTTCAGCCCTTTGGTTCATCCTTCATTGACCACCCTTTGGATTTTGGGTCCGCCTTTGATTTCCAGATTACCAGCCTAGGTGTATATCCTCTGTCTTTGTGCCAAGGCCCGGACTTAACGTTCACTCTGTCGACCTATCAGCTCCACCATGGGCAGTTATCCCTCAAGCTGTATTGGGCGCCCTTGTCTCTCTGACTCCACCGTGATCAGTTATCACCCTGGTTGCATCACAGACTTCCATCCTACGGCTAGGCCTTGTCCCTCCAGCCCTATGGTTCTGTCTCTGCCTTGCAGTGCAGTGATCTGATCTTGGGTGTTCGGCTCTGCCTAGGTCCCCATCTCTAATGGCTCCATGTCCCTCTGTCAGCACCTGCCTTGGTCAGACCTCTCTCCAGCTTCACATTGTCAAGCTGCCACTCATCCTCCTTTGCCTCTATTACTTTCAATTTATTTGTGCTTTCACAATTTACAGTTTTGTATTCCTGTTTGAGTTTACTTGTAAGTTCATGCTCTTTTTTGACCCTTTTCTATAGATGATAATGTTTTGTATTTATGGTGTTGCTTGACTTTAATTGTATTTTTTTATTTTGAAAGTGTTCAACAATCTTTGAGAAAAATAAATATATATTGTTATTTTGTATCTTTTAATTTGGTTTTTTTTTAAATATTTTTTTGAAGGGGTAGAGTCCCAGGGGGTAGAGTCCCAGGGGGTAGAGTCCCAGGGGGTAGAGTCCCAGGGGGTAGAGTCCCAGGGGGTAGAGTCCCAGGGGGTAGAGTCCCAGGGGGTAGAGTCCCAGGGGGTAGAGTCCCAGGGGGTAGAGTCCCAGGGGGTAGAGTCCCAGGGGGTAGAGTCCCAGGGGGTAGAGTCCCAGGGGGTAGAGTCCCAGGGGGTAGAGTCCCAGGGGGTAGAGTCCCAGGGGGTAGAGTCCCAGGGGGTAGAGTCCCAGGGGGTAGAGTCCCAGGGGGTAGAGTCCCAGGGGGTAGAGTCCCAGGGGGTAGAGTCCCAGGGGGTAGAGTCCCAGGGGGTAGAGTCCCAGGGGGTAGAGTCCCAGGGGGTAGAGTCCCAGGGGGTAGAGTCCCAGGGGGTAGAGTCCCAGGGGGTAGAGTCCCAGGGGGTAGAGTCCCAGGGGGTAGAGTCCCAGGGGGTAGAGTCCCAGGGGGTAGAGTCCCAGGGGGTAGAGTCCCAGGGGGTAGAGTCCCAGGGGGTAGAGTCCCAGGGGGTAGAGTCCCAGGGGGTAGAGTCCCAGGGGGTAGAGTCCCAGGGGGTAGAGTCCCAGGGGGTAGAGTCCCAGGGGGTAGAGTCCCAGGGGGTAGAGTCCCAGGGGGTAGAGTCCCAGGGGGTAGAGTCCCAGGGGGTAGAGTCCCAGGGGGTAGAGTCCCAGGGGGTAGAGTCCCAGGGGGTAGAGTCCCAGGGGGTAGAGTCCCAGGGGGTAGAGTCCCAGGGGGTAGAGTCCCAGGGGGTAGAGTCCCAGGGGGTAGAGTCCCAGGGGGTAGAGTCCCAGGGGGTAGAGTCCCAGGGGGTAGAGTCCCAGGGGGTAGAGTCCCAGGGGGTAGAGTCCCAGGGGGTAGAGTCCCAGGGGGTAGAGTCCCAGGGGGTAGAGTCCCAGGGGGTAGAGTCCCAGGGGGTAGAGTCCCAGGGGGTAGAGTCCCAGGGGGTAGAGTCCCAGGGGGTAGAGTCCCAGGGGGTAGAGTCCCAGGGGGTAGAGTCCCAGGGGGTAGAGTCCCAGGGGGTAGAGTCCCAGGGGGTAGAGTCCCAGGGGGTAGAGTCCCAGGGGGTAGAGTCCCAGGGGGTAGAGTCCCAGGGGGTAGAGTCCCAGGGGGTAGAGTCCCAGGGGGTAGAGTCCCAGGGGGTAGAGTCCCAGGGGGTAGAGTCCCAGGGGGTAGAGTCCCAGGGGGTAGAGTCCCAGGGGGTAGAGTCCCAGGGGGTAGAGTCCCAGGGGGTAGAGTCCCAGGGGGTAGAGTCCCAGGGGGTAGAGTCCCAGGGGGTAGAGTCCCAGGGGGTAGAGTCCCAGGGGGTAGAGTCCCAGGGGGTAGAGTCCCAGGGGGTAGAGTCCCAGGGGGTAGAGTCCCAGGGGGTAGAGTCCCAGGGGGTAGAGTCCCAGGGGGTAGAGTCCCAGGGGGTAGAGTCCCAGGGGGTAGAGTCCCAGGGGGTAGAGTCCCAGGGGGTAGAGTCCCAGGGGGTAGAGTCCCAGGGGGTAGAGTCCCAGGGGGTAGAGTCCCAGGGGGTAGAGTCCCAGGGGGTAGAGTCCCAGGGGGTAGAGTCCCAGGGGGTAGAGTCCCAGGGGGTAGAGTCCCAGGGGGTAGAGTCCCAGGGGGTAGAGTCCCAGGGGGTAGAGTCCCAGGGGGTAGAGTCCCAGGGGGTAGAGTCCCAGGGGGTAGAGTCCCAGGGGGTAGAGTCCCAGGGGGTAGAGTCCCAGGGGGTAGAGTCCCAGGGGGTAGAGTCCCAGGGGGTAGAGTCCCAGGGGGTAGAGTCCCAGGGGGTAGAGTCCCAGGGGGTAGAGTCCCAGGGGGTAGAGTCCCAGGGGGTAGAGTCCCAGGGGGTAGAGTCCCAGGGGGTAGAGTCCCAGGGGGTAGAGTCCCAGGGGGTAGAGTCCCAGGGGGTAGAGTCCCAGGGGGTAGAGTCCCAGGGGGTAGAGTCCCAGGGGGTAGAGTCCCAGGGGGTAGAGTCCCAGGGGGTAGAGTCCCAGGGGGTAGAGTCCCAGGGGGTAGAGTCCCAGGGTTAGGGTTAGGGTTAGGGTTAGAGTTAGGGTTAGGGTTAGGGTTAGGGTTAGGGTTAGGGTTAGGGTTAGGGTTAGAGGGTGTAGGGTTAGGTTAGGGTTAGGGTTAGGGTTAGGGTTAGGGTTAGGGTTAGGTTAGGTTAGGTTAGGGTTAGGGTTAGGGTTAGGGTTAGGTTAGGGGTTAGGGTTAGGGTTAGGGTTAGGGTTAGGTTATAGGGATAAAAACGAAAAGTGCACCCCCCTGAAGTGCACCCCCTGAATTTGATTTCCCTATATCTCGAGTTCTATAGGTCCTAGAGAGCTGAAACTCCGCCCATATACTAATTGGGGGGCGGGGCGTCGATTGCACCTGGTTTGGGACCTCTAGCGCCACCAGGCGCCGAGATATGGAAGTGCACCCCCCTTATTTTTGCACCTAGAGAGCTGAAACTCCGCCCATATACTAATTAGAGGGCGGGGAGTCGAATGCACTTGTTTTGGGAGCTCTAGCGCCACCAGGCGCCGAGATATGGAAGTGCACCCCCCCTTATTTTTGCACCTAGAGAGCTGAAACTCCGCCCATATACTAATTAGAGGGCGGGGAGTCGAATGCACTTGTTTTGGGAGCTCTAGCGCCACCGGGCGCTGAGATATGGTACTGCACCTAGGGTTGACTTTCGCAATTTCAGGGCTATTTTCCAGGGTTGACTTTCGCAATTTCAGGGCTATTTTCCAGGGTTGACTTTCGCAATTTCAGGGCTATTTTTCAGGGTTGACTTTCGCAATTTCAGGGCTATTTTTCAGGGTTGACTTTCGCAATTTCAGGGCTATTTTTCAGGGTTGACTTTCGCAATTTCAGGGCTATTTTTCAGGGTTGACTTTCTCTATACAGCTGATCAGGGTTGACTTTCTCTATACAGCTGATCAGGGTTGACTTTCTCTATACAGCTGATCAGGGTTGACTTTCTCTATACAGCTGATCAGGGTTGACTTTCTATGTATAGGGGGATGGGGATAGGGAGGGGAGGGACTTGTTTTTAGGAGGTGGGACTTGTGTTTTTAGGAGGTGGGACTTGTTTTTTTTGGAGGTGGGACTTGTGTTTTTTTAGGTGGGACTTGTGTTTTATTTGGTTGGTGGGACTTGTGTTTTTAGGAGGTGGGACTTGTGTTTTTAGGAGGTGGGACTTGTGTTTTTAGGAGGTTGGACTTGTGTTTTTAGGAGGTGGGACTTGTTTTTTTTGGAGGTGGGACTTGTGTTTTTTTAGGTGGGACTTGTGTTTTATTTGGTTGGTGGGACTTGTGTTTTTAGGAGGTGGGACTTGTTTTTTTTGGAGGTGGGACTTGTGTTTTTTTAGGTGGGACTTTTGTTTTTAGGAGGTGGGACTTGTGTTTTTAGGAGGTGGGACTTTTGTTTTTAGGAGGTTGGACTTGTGTTTTTAGGAGGTGGGACTTGTGTGTTTAGGAGGTG
>CM060594.1:2500-270000 GCA_030578255.1 Tiaroga cobitis
CCTAACCCTAACCCTAACCCTAACCCTAACCCTAACCCTAACCCTAACCCTAACCCTAACCCTAACCCTAACCCTAACCCTAACCCTAACCCTAACCCTAACCCTAACCCTAACCCTAACCCTAACCCTAACCCTAACCCTAACCCTAACCCTAACCCTAACCCTAACCCTAACCCTAACCCTAACCCTAACCCTAACCCTAACCCTAACCCTAACCCTAACCCTAACCCTAACCCTAACCCTAACCCTAACCCTAACCCTAACCCTAACCCTAACCCTAACCCTAACCCTAACCCTAACCCTAACCCTAACCCTAACCCTAACCCTAACCCTAACCCTAACCCTAACCCTAACCCTAACCCTAACCCTAACCCTAACCCTAACCCTAACCCTAACCCTAACCCTAACCCTAACCCTAACCCTAACCCTAACCCTAACCCTAACCCTAACCCTAACCCTAACCCTAACCCTAACCCTAACCCTAACCCTAACCCTAACCCTAACCCTAACCCTAACCCTAACCCTAACCCTAACCCTAACCCTAACCCTAACCCTAACCCTAACCCTAACCCTAACCCTAACCCTAACCCTAACCCTAACCCTAACCCTAACCCTAACCCTAACCCTAACCCTAACCCTAACCCTAACCCTAACCCTAACCCTAACCCTAACCCTAACCCTAACCCTAACCCTAACCCTAACCCTAACCCTAACCCTAACCCTAACCCTAACCCTAACCCTAACCCTAACCCTAACCCTAACCCTAACCCTAACCCTAACCCTAACCCTAACCCTAACCCTAACCCTAACCCTAACCCTAACCCTAACCCTAACCCTAACCCTAACCCTAACCCTAACCCTAACCCTAACCCTAACCCTAACCCTAACCCTAACCCTAACCCTAACCCTAACCCTAACCCTAACCCTAACCCTAACCCTAACCCTAACCCTAACCCTAACCCTAACCCTAACCCTAACCCTAACCCTAACCCTAACCCTAACCCTAACCCTAACCCTAACCCTAACCCTAACCCTAACCCTAACCCTAACCCTAACCCTAACCCTAACCCTAACCCTAACCCTAACCCTAACCCTAACCCTAACCCTAACCCTAACCCTAACCCTAACCCTAACCCTAACCCTAACCCTAACCCTAACCCTAACCCTAACCCTAACCCTAACCCTAACCCTAACCCTAACCCTAACCCTAACCCTAACCCTAACCCTAACCCTAACCCTAACCCTAACCCTAACCCTAACCCTAACCCTAACCCTAACCCTAACCCTAACCCTAACCCTAACCCTAACCCTAACCCTAACCCTAACCCTAACCCTAACCCTAACCCTAACCCTAACCCTAACCCTAACCCTAACCCTAACCCTAACCCTAACCCTAACCCTAACCCTAACCCTAACCCTAACCCTAACCCTAACCCTAACCCTAACCCTAACCCTAACCCTAACCCTAACCCTAACCCTAACCCTAACCCTAACCCTAACCCTAACCCTAACCCTAACCCTAACCCTAACCCTAACCCTAACCCTAACCCTAACCCTAACCCTAACCCTAACCCTAACCCTAACCCTAACCCTAACCCTAACCCTAACCCTAACCCTAACCCTAACCCTAACCCTAACCCTAACCCTAACCCTAACCCTAACCCTAACCCTAACCCTAACCCTAACCCTAACCCTAACCCTAACCCTAACCCTAACCCTAACCCTAACCCTAACCCTAACCCTAACCCTAACCCTAACCCTAACCCTAACCCTAACCC
This sequence comes from Tiaroga cobitis, assembly GCA_030578255.1. NCBI lineage: Eukaryota > Metazoa > Chordata > Actinopteri > Cypriniformes > Leuciscidae > Tiaroga > Tiaroga cobitis. The sequence goes on from CM060594.1 coordinate 4,279, forward strand.
TAACCCTAACCCTAACCCTAACCCTAACCCTAACCCTAACCCTAACCCTAACCCTAACCCTAACCCTAACCCTAACCCTAACCCTAACCCTAACCCTAACCCTAACCCTAACCCTAACCCTAACCCTAACCCTAACCCTAACCCTAACCCTAACCCTAACCCTAACCCTAACCCTAACCCTAACCCTAACCCTAACCCTAACCCTAACCCTAACCCTAACCCTAACCCTAACCCTAACCCTAACCCTAACCCTAACCCTAACCCTAACCCTAACCCTAACCCTAACCCTAACCCTAACCCTAAAACCTAACCCTAACCCTAACCCTAACCCTAGCCCTAATCCTAATCCTTTCCCTAACCCTACCCCCCAAAAGAACACAAGTCCCGCCCCCAAAAAAACAAGTCCCACCCCCCCAAAAAACACAAGTCCCACCCCCAAAAAACACAAGTCCCACCCCCCCAAAAAACACAAGTCCCACCCCCAAAAAACACAAGTCCCACCCCCCAAAAAACACAAGTCCCACCCCCCAAAAAACACAAGTCCCACCCCCAAAAAAACACAAGACCCACCCCCAAAGTCACGCCCCCAAAATCTGGGTTGAGTTATCGGAAAGGTCTGGGTGAGTTTTTGGAAAAATAAGCTTTCTGGGCGGAGCTATAGGGTCACTTCCTGTTAAATTTCGAGTGCCAATATCTCATGACTCATACATCACAGAGACATCAGAGTAGTCTCGTTGGAAAGGTCTCAGAAAACCCTTTCGAATGATACCTAGTTCATGTCGCTGACTGCTTCCTGGGCGGAGCTATGGGACAAAATATATTCATGTATCCAAAAATTATCTCAGCCTAGGAAGGTCGCAGAGACACAAACGAGGTGTCGTTGGAAAGGACTCGTCGAGACCTTTCCAATGATACCAATCACGAGTCGATTCGACTTTCCTAGACCGAGATAATTTTTGGACACATGATTACATTTGGTCCCATAGCTCCGCCCCCAAAGGTCTGAACGATACAAGTGTGGTGTCATTTTAAAGGCCTCGCCAAGACCTTTCGAATGATACCTAGCTTTTGTCGCTGACTGCTTCCTGGGCGGAGCTATAGGTTCACAAATAAAACACAATTCCCACCAAAAAAACACAAGTCCCACCTCCAAAAAACACAAGTCCCACCCCCAAAAAAACACAAGTCACACCCCCAAAAAACACAAGTCCCACCCCCAAAAAAACACAAGTCACACCCACAAAAAAAACAAGTCCCACCTCCTAAAAACACAAGTCCAACCTCCTAAAAACACAAGTCCCACCTCCAAAAACAACAAGTCCCACCTCCTAAAAACACAAGTCCCACCTCCTAAAAACACAAGTCCCACCTCCTAAAAACACAAGTCCCACCTCCTAAAAACACAAGTCACACCCACAAAAAAAACAAGTCCCACCTCCTAAAAACACAAGTCCAACCTCCTAAAAACACAAGTCCCACCTCCAAAAACAACAAGTCCCACCTCCTAAAAACACAAGTCCCACCTCCTAAAAACACAAGTCCCACCTCCTAAAAACACAAGTCAACCCTAGGTGCAGTACCATATCTCAGCGCCCGGTGGCGCTAGAGCTCCCAAAACAAGTGCATTCGACTCCCCGCCCTCTAATTAGTATATGGGCGGAGTTTCAGCTCTCTAGGTGCAAAAATAAGGGGGGGTGCACTTCCATATCTCGGCGCCTGGTGGCGCTAGAGCTCCCAAAACAAGTGCATTCGACTCCCCGCCCTCTAATTAGTATATGGGCGGAGTTTCAGCTCTCTAGGTGCAAAAATAAGGGGGGTGCACTTCCATATCTCGGCGCCTGGTGGCGCTAGAGGTCCCAAACCAGGTGCAATCGACGCCCCGCCCCCCAATTAGTATATGGGCGGAGTTTCAGCTCTCTAGGACCTATAGAACTCGAGATATAGGGAAATCAAATTCAGGGGGTGCACTTCAGGGGGGTGCACTTTTCGTTTTTATCCCTATAACCTAACCCTAACCCTAACCTAACCCTAACCCTAACCTAACTCTAACCCTAACCCTAACCCTAACCCTAACCCTAACCCTAACCCTAACCCTAACCCTAACCCTAACCCTAACCCTAACCCTAACCCTAACCCTAAAACCTAACCCTAACCCTAACCCTAACCCTAGCCCTAATCCTAATCCTTTCCCTAACCCTACCCCCCAAAAGAACACAAGTCCCGCCCCCAAAAAAACAAGTCCCACCCCCCCAAAAAACACAAGTCCCACCCCCAAAAAACACAAGTCCCACCCCCCCAAAAAACACAAGTCCCACCCCCAAAAAACACAAGTCCCACCCCCCAAAAAACACAAGTCCCACCCCCCAAAAAACACAAGTCCCACCCCCAAAAAAACACAAGACCCACCCCCAAAGTCACGCCCCCAAAATCTGGGTTGAGTTATCGGAAAGGTCTGGGTGAGTTTTTGGAAAAATAAGCTTTCTGGGCGGAGCTATAGGGTCACTTCCTGTTAAATTTCGAGTGCCAATATCTCATGACTCATACATCACAGAGACATCAGAGTAGTCTCGTTGGAAAGGTCTCAGAAAACCCTTTCGAATGATACCTAGTTCATGTCGCTGACTGCTTCCTGGGCGGAGCTATGGGACAAAATATATTCATGTATCCAAAAATTATCTCAGCCTAGGAAGGTCGCAGAGACACAAACGAGGTGTCGTTGGAAAGGACTCGTCGAGACCTTTCCAATGATACCAATCACGAGTCGATTCGACTTTCCTAGACCGAGATAATTTTTGGACACATGATTACATTTGGTCCCATAGCTCCGCCCCCAAAGGTCTGAACGATACAAGTGTGGTGTCATTTTAAAGGCCTCGCCAAGACCTTTCGAATGATACCTAGCTTTTGTCGCTGACTGCTTCCTGGGCGGAGCTATAGGTTCACAAATAAAACACAATTCCCACCAAAAAAACACAAGTCCCACCTCCAAAAAACACAAGTCCCACCCCCAAAAAAACACAAGTCACACCCCCAAAAAACACAAGTCCCACCCCCAAAAAAACACAAGTCACACCCACAAAAAAAACAAGTCCCACCTCCTAAAAACACAAGTCCAACCTCCTAAAAACACAAGTCCCACCTCCAAAAACAACAAGTCCCACCTCCTAAAAACACAAGTCCCACCTCCTAAAAACACAAGTCCCACCTCCTAAAAACACAAGTCCCACCTCCTAAAAACACAAGTCACACCCACAAAAAAAACAAGTCCCACCTCCTAAAAACACAAGTCCAACCTCCTAAAAACACAAGTCCCACCTCCAAAAACAACAAGTCCCACCTCCTAAAAACACAAGTCCCACCTCCTAAAAACACAAGTCCCACCTCCTAAAAACACAAGTCAACCCTAGGTGCAGTACCATATCTCAGCGCCCGGTGGCGCTAGAGCTCCCAAAACAAGTGCATTCGACTCCCCGCCCTCTAATTAGTATATGGGCGGAGTTTCAGCTCTCTAGGTGCAAAAATAAGGGGGGGTGCACTTCCATATCTCGGCGCCTGGTGGCGCTAGAGCTCCCAAAACAAGTGCATTCGACTCCCCGCCCTCTAATTAGTATATGGGCGGAGTTTCAGCTCTCTAGGTGCAAAAATAAGGGGGGTGCACTTCCATATCTCGGCGCCTGGTGGCGCTAGAGGTCCCAAACCAGGTGCAATCGACGCCCCGCCCCCCAATTAGTATATGGGCGGAGTTTCAGCTCTCTAGGACCTATAGAACTCGAGATATAGGGAAATCAAATTCAGGGGGTGCACTTCAGGGGGGTGCACTTTTCGTTTTTATCCCTATAACCTAACCCTAACCCTAACCTAACCCTAACCCTAACCTAACTCTAACCCTAACCCTAACCCTAACCCTAACCCTAACCCTAACCCTAACCCTAACCCTAACCCTAACCCTAACCCTAACCCTAACCCTAACCCTAAAACCTAACCCTAACCCTAACCCTAACCCTAGCCCTAATCCTAATCCTTTCCCTAACCCTACCCCCCAAAAGAACACAAGTCCCGCCCCCAAAAAAACAAGTCCCACCCCCCCAAAAAACACAAGTCCCACCCCCAAAAAACACAAGTCCCACCCCCCCAAAAAACACAAGTCCCACCCCCAAAAAACACAAGTCCCACCCCCCAAAAAACACAAGTCCCACCCCCCAAAAAACACAAGTCCCACCCCCAAAAAAACACAAGACCCACCCCCAAAGTCACGCCCCCAAAATCTGGGTTGAGTTATCGGAAAGGTCTGGGTGAGTTTTTGGAAAAATAAGCTTTCTGGGCGGAGCTATAGGGTCACTTCCTGTTAAATTTCGAGTGCCAATATCTCATGACTCATACATCACAGAGACATCAGAGTAGTCTCGTTGGAAAGGTCTCAGAAAACCCTTTCGAATGATACCTAGTTCATGTCGCTGACTGCTTCCTGGGCGGAGCTATGGGACAAAATATATTCATGTATCCAAAAATTATCTCAGCCTAGGAAGGTCGCAGAGACACAAACGAGGTGTCGTTGGAAAGGACTCGTCGAGACCTTTCCAATGATACCAATCACGAGTCGATTCGACTTTCCTAGACCGAGATAATTTTTGGACACATGATTACATTTGGTCCCATAGCTCCGCCCCCAAAGGTCTGAACGATACAAGTGTGGTGTCATTTTAAAGGCCTCGCCAAGACCTTTCGAATGATACCTAGCTTTTGTCGCTGACTGCTTCCTGGGCGGAGCTATAGGTTCACAAATAAAACACAATTCCCACCAAAAAAACACAAGTCCCACCTCCAAAAAACACAAGTCCCACCCCCAAAAAAACACAAGTCACACCCCCAAAAAACACAAGTCCCACCCCCAAAAAAACACAAGTCACACCCACAAAAAAAACAAGTCCCACCTCCTAAAAACACAAGTCCAACCTCCTAAAAACACAAGTCCCACCTCCAAAAACAACAAGTCCCACCTCCTAAAAACACAAGTCCCACCTCCTAAAAACACAAGTCCCACCTCCTAAAAACACAAGTCCCACCTCCTAAAAACACAAGTCACACCCACAAAAAAAACAAGTCCCACCTCCTAAAAACACAAGTCCAACCTCCTAAAAACACAAGTCCCACCTCCAAAAACAACAAGTCCCACCTCCTAAAAACACAAGTCCCACCTCCTAAAAACACAAGTCCCACCTCCTAAAAACACAAGTCAACCCTAGGTGCAGTACCATATCTCAGCGCCCGGTGGCGCTAGAGCTCCCAAAACAAGTGCATTCGACTCCCCGCCCTCTAATTAGTATATGGGCGGAGTTTCAGCTCTCTAGGTGCAAAAATAAGGGGGGGTGCACTTCCATATCTCGGCGCCTGGTGGCGCTAGAGCTCCCAAAACAAGTGCATTCGACTCCCCGCCCTCTAATTAGTATATGGGCGGAGTTTCAGCTCTCTAGGTGCAAAAATAAGGGGGGTGCACTTCCATATCTCGGCGCCTGGTGGCGCTAGAGGTCCCAAACCAGGTGCAATCGACGCCCCGCCCCCCAATTAGTATATGGGCGGAGTTTCAGCTCTCTAGGACCTATAGAACTCGAGATATAGGGAAATCAAATTCAGGGGGTGCACTTCAGGGGGGTGCACTTTTCGTTTTTATCCCTATAACCTAACCCTAACCCTAACCTAACCCTAACCCTAACCTAACTCTAACCCTAACCCTAACCCTAACCCTAACCCTAACCCTAACCCTAACCCTAACCCTAACCCTAACCCTAACCCTAACCCTAACCCTAACCCTAAAACCTAACCCTAACCCTAACCCTAACCCTAGCCCTAATCCTAATCCTTTCCCTAACCCTACCCCCCAAAAGAACACAAGTCCCGCCCCCAAAAAAACAAGTCCCACCCCCCCAAAAAACACAAGTCCCACCCCCAAAAAACACAAGTCCCACCCCCCCAAAAAACACAAGTCCCACCCCCAAAAAACACAAGTCCCACCCCCCAAAAAACACAAGTCCCACCCCCCAAAAAACACAAGTCCCACCCCCAAAAAAACACAAGACCCACCCCCAAAGTCACGCCCCCAAAATCTGGGTTGAGTTATCGGAAAGGTCTGGGTGAGTTTTTGGAAAAATAAGCTTTCTGGGCGGAGCTATAGGGTCACTTCCTGTTAAATTTCGAGTGCCAATATCTCATGACTCATACATCACAGAGACATCAGAGTAGTCTCGTTGGAAAGGTCTCAGAAAACCCTTTCGAATGATACCTAGTTCATGTCGCTGACTGCTTCCTGGGCGGAGCTATGGGACAAAATATATTCATGTATCCAAAAATTATCTCAGCCTAGGAAGGTCGCAGAGACACAAACGAGGTGTCGTTGGAAAGGACTCGTCGAGACCTTTCCAATGATACCAATCACGAGTCGATTCGACTTTCCTAGACCGAGATAATTTTTGGACACATGATTACATTTGGTCCCATAGCTCCGCCCCCAAAGGTCTGAACGATACAAGTGTGGTGTCATTTTAAAGGCCTCGCCAAGACCTTTCGAATGATACCTAGCTTTTGTCGCTGACTGCTTCCTGGGCGGAGCTATAGGTTCACAAATAAAACACAATTCCCACCAAAAAAACACAAGTCCCACCTCCAAAAAACACAAGTCCCACCCCCAAAAAAACACAAGTCACACCCCCAAAAAACACAAGTCCCACCCCCAAAAAAACACAAGTCACACCCACAAAAAAAACAAGTCCCACCTCCTAAAAACACAAGTCCAACCTCCTAAAAACACAAGTCCCACCTCCAAAAACAACAAGTCCCACCTCCTAAAAACACAAGTCCCACCTCCTAAAAACACAAGTCCCACCTCCTAAAAACACAAGTCCCACCTCCTAAAAACACAAGTCACACCCACAAAAAAAACAAGTCCCACCTCCTAAAAACACAAGTCCAACCTCCTAAAAACACAAGTCCCACCTCCAAAAACAACAAGTCCCACCTCCTAAAAACACAAGTCCCACCTCCTAAAAACACAAGTCCCACCTCCTAAAAACACAAGTCAACCCTAGGTGCAGTACCATATCTCAGCGCCCGGTGGCGCTAGAGCTCCCAAAACAAGTGCATTCGACTCCCCGCCCTCTAATTAGTATATGGGCGGAGTTTCAGCTCTCTAGGTGCAAAAATAAGGGGGGGTGCACTTCCATATCTCGGCGCCTGGTGGCGCTAGAGCTCCCAAAACAAGTGCATTCGACTCCCCGCCCTCTAATTAGTATATGGGCGGAGTTTCAGCTCTCTAGGTGCAAAAATAAGGGGGGTGCACTTCCATATCTCGGCGCCTGGTGGCGCTAGAGGTCCCAAACCAGGTGCAATCGACGCCCCGCCCCCCAATTAGTATATGGGCGGAGTTTCAGCTCTCTAGGACCTATAGAACTCGAGATATAGGGAAATCAAATTCAGGGGGTGCACTTCAGGGGGGTGCACTTTTCGTTTTTATCCCTATAACCTAACCCTAACCCTAACCTAACCCTAACCCTAACCTAACTCTAACCCTAACCCTAACCCTAACCCTAACCCTAACCCTAACCCTAACCCTAACCCTAACCCTAACCCTAACCCTAACCCTAACCCTAACCCTAAAACCTAACCCTAACCCTAACCCTAACCCTAGCCCTAATCCTAATCCTTTCCCTAACCCTACCCCCCAAAAGAACACAAGTCCCGCCCCCAAAAAAACAAGTCCCACCCCCCCAAAAAACACAAGTCCCACCCCCAAAAAACACAAGTCCCACCCCCCCAAAAAACACAAGTCCCACCCCCAAAAAACACAAGTCCCACCCCCCAAAAAACACAAGTCCCACCCCCCAAAAAACACAAGTCCCACCCCCAAAAAAACACAAGACCCACCCCCAAAGTCACGCCCCCAAAATCTGGGTTGAGTTATCGGAAAGGTCTGGGTGAGTTTTTGGAAAAATAAGCTTTCTGGGCGGAGCTATAGGGTCACTTCCTGTTAAATTTCGAGTGCCAATATCTCATGACTCATACATCACAGAGACATCAGAGTAGTCTCGTTGGAAAGGTCTCAGAAAACCCTTTCGAATGATACCTAGTTCATGTCGCTGACTGCTTCCTGGGCGGAGCTATGGGACAAAATATATTCATGTATCCAAAAATTATCTCAGCCTAGGAAGGTCGCAGAGACACAAACGAGGTGTCGTTGGAAAGGACTCGTCGAGACCTTTCCAATGATACCAATCACGAGTCGATTCGACTTTCCTAGACCGAGATAATTTTTGGACACATGATTACATTTGGTCCCATAGCTCCGCCCCCAAAGGTCTGAACGATACAAGTGTGGTGTCATTTTAAAGGCCTCGCCAAGACCTTTCGAATGATACCTAGCTTTTGTCGCTGACTGCTTCCTGGGCGGAGCTATAGGTTCACAAATAAAACACAATTCCCACCAAAAAAACACAAGTCCCACCTCCAAAAAACACAAGTCCCACCCCCAAAAAAACACAAGTCACACCCCCAAAAAACACAAGTCCCACCCCCAAAAAAACACAAGTCACACCCACAAAAAAAACAAGTCCCACCTCCTAAAAACACAAGTCCAACCTCCTAAAAACACAAGTCCCACCTCCAAAAACAACAAGTCCCACCTCCTAAAAACACAAGTCCCACCTCCTAAAAACACAAGTCCCACCTCCTAAAAACACAAGTCCCACCTCCTAAAAACACAAGTCACACCCACAAAAAAAACAAGTCCCACCTCCTAAAAACACAAGTCCAACCTCCTAAAAACACAAGTCCCACCTCCAAAAACAACAAGTCCCACCTCCTAAAAACACAAGTCCCACCTCCTAAAAACACAAGTCCCACCTCCTAAAAACACAAGTCAACCCTAGGTGCAGTACCATATCTCAGCGCCCGGTGGCGCTAGAGCTCCCAAAACAAGTGCATTCGACTCCCCGCCCTCTAATTAGTATATGGGCGGAGTTTCAGCTCTCTAGGTGCAAAAATAAGGGGGGGTGCACTTCCATATCTCGGCGCCTGGTGGCGCTAGAGCTCCCAAAACAAGTGCATTCGACTCCCCGCCCTCTAATTAGTATATGGGCGGAGTTTCAGCTCTCTAGGTGCAAAAATAAGGGGGGTGCACTTCCATATCTCGGCGCCTGGTGGCGCTAGAGGTCCCAAACCAGGTGCAATCGACGCCCCGCCCCCCAATTAGTATATGGGCGGAGTTTCAGCTCTCTAGGACCTATAGAACTCGAGATATAGGGAAATCAAATTCAGGGGGTGCACTTCAGGGGGGTGCACTTTTCGTTTTTATCCCTATAACCTAACCCTAACCCTAACCCTAACCCTAACCCTAACCCTAACCCTAACCCTAACCCTAACCCTAACCCTAACCCTAACCCTAACCTAACCCTAACCCTAACCTAACTCTAACCCTAACCCTAACCCTAACCCTAACCCTAACCCTAACCCTAACCCTAACCCTAACCCTAACCCTAACCCTAACCCTAACCCTAACCCTAACCCTAAAACCTAACCCTAACCCTAACCCTAACCCTAGCCCTAATCCTAATCCTTTCCCTAACCCTACCCCCCAAAAGAACACAAGTCCCGCCCCCAAAAAAACAAGTCCCACCCCCCCAAAAAACACAAGTCCCACCCCCAAAAAACACAAGTCCCACCCCCCCAAAAAACACAAGTCCCACCCCCAAAAAACACAAGTCCCACCCCCCAAAAAACACAAGTCCCACCCCCCAAAAAACACAAGTCCCACCCCCAAAAAAACACAAGACCCACCCCCAAAGTCACGCCCCCAAAATCTGGGTTGAGTTATCGGAAAGGTCTGGGTGAGTTTTTGGAAAAATAAGCTTTCTGGGCGGAGCTATAGGGTCACTTCCTGTTAAATTTCGAGTGCCAATATCTCATGACTCATACATCACAGAGACATCAGAGTAGTCTCGTTGGAAAGGTCTCAGAAAACCCTTTCGAATGATACCTAGTTCATGTCGCTGACTGCTTCCTGGGCGGAGCTATGGGACAAAATATATTCATGTATCCAAAAATTATCTCAGCCTAGGAAGGTCGCAGAGACACAAACGAGGTGTCGTTGGAAAGGACTCGTCGAGACCTTTCCAATGATACCAATCACGAGTCGATTCGACTTTCCTAGACCGAGATAATTTTTGGACACATGATTACATTTGGTCCCATAGCTCCGCCCCCAAAGGTCTGAACGATACAAGTGTGGTGTCATTTTAAAGGCCTCGCCAAGACCTTTCGAATGATACCTAGCTTTTGTCGCTGACTGCTTCCTGGGCGGAGCTATAGGTTCACAAATAAAACACAATTCCCACCAAAAAAACACAAGTCCCACCTCCAAAAAACACAAGTCCCACCCCCAAAAAAACACAAGTCACACCCCCAAAAAACACAAGTCCCACCCCCAAAAAAACACAAGTCACACCCACAAAAAAAACAAGTCCCACCTCCTAAAAACACAAGTCCAACCTCCTAAAAACACAAGTCCCACCTCCAAAAACAACAAGTCCCACCTCCTAAAAACACAAGTCCCACCTCCTAAAAACACAAGTCCCACCTCCTAAAAACACAAGTCCCACCTCCTAAAAACACAAGTCACACCCACAAAAAAAACAAGTCCCACCTCCTAAAAACACAAGTCCAACCTCCTAAAAACACAAGTCCCACCTCCAAAAACAACAAGTCCCACCTCCTAAAAACACAAGTCCCACCTCCTAAAAACACAAGTCCCACCTCCTAAAAACACAAGTCAACCCTAGGTGCAGTACCATATCTCAGCGCCCGGTGGCGCTAGAGCTCCCAAAACAAGTGCATTCGACTCCCCGCCCTCTAATTAGTATATGGGCGGAGTTTCAGCTCTCTAGGTGCAAAAATAAGGGGGGGTGCACTTCCATATCTCGGCGCCTGGTGGCGCTAGAGCTCCCAAAACAAGTGCATTCGACTCCCCGCCCTCTAATTAGTATATGGGCGGAGTTTCAGCTCTCTAGGTGCAAAAATAAGGGGGGTGCACTTCCATATCTCGGCGCCTGGTGGCGCTAGAGGTCCCAAACCAGGTGCAATCGACGCCCCGCCCCCCAATTAGTATATGGGCGGAGTTTCAGCTCTCTAGGACCTATAGAACTCGAGATATAGGGAAATCAAATTCAGGGGGTGCACTTCAGGGGGGTGCACTTTTCGTTTTTATCCCTATAACCTAACCCTAACCCTAACCCTAACCCTAACCCTAACCTAACCCTAACCCTAACCCTAACCCTAACCCTAACCCTAACCCTAACCCTAACCCTAACCCTAACCCTAACCCTAACCCTAACCCTAACCCTAACCCTAACCCTAACCCTAACCCTAACCCTAACCCTAACCCTAACCCTAACCCTAACCCTAACCCTAACCCTAACCTAACCCTAACCCTAACCCTAACCTAACCCTAACCCTAACCCTAACCCTAACCCTAACCCTAACCCTAACCCTAACCCTAACCCTAACCCTAACCCTAACCCTAACCCTAACCCTAACCCTAACCCTAACCCTAACCCTAACCCTAACCCTAACCCTAACCCTAACCCTAACCCTAACCCTAACCCTAACCCTAACCCTAAAACCTAACCCTAACCCTAACCCTAACCCTAGCCCTAATCCTAATCCTTTCCCTAACCCTACCCCCCAAAAGAACACAAGTCCCGCCCCCAAAAAAACAAGTCCCACCCCCCCAAAAAACACAAGTCCCACCCCCAAAAAACACAAGTCCCACCCCCCCAAAAAACACAAGTCCCACCCCCAAAAAACACAAGTCCCACCCCCCAAAAAACACAAGTCCCACCCCCCAAAAAACACAAGTCCCACCCCCAAAAAAACACAAGACCCACCCCCAAAGTCACGCCCCCAAAATCTGGGTTGAGTTATCGGAAAGGTCTGGGTGAGTTTTTGGAAAAATAAGCTTTCTGGGCGGAGCTATAGGGTCACTTCCTGTTAAATTTCGAGTGCCAATATCTCATGACTCATACATCACAGAGACATCAGAGTAGTCTCGTTGGAAAGGTCTCAGAAAACCCTTTCGAATGATACCTAGTTCATGTCGCTGACTGCTTCCTGGGCGGAGCTATGGGACAAAATATATTCATGTATCCAAAAATTATCTCAGCCTAGGAAGGTCGCAGAGACACAAACGAGGTGTCGTTGGAAAGGACTCGTCGAGACCTTTCCAATGATACCAATCACGAGTCGATTCGACTTTCCTAGACCGAGATAATTTTTGGACACATGATTACATTTGGTCCCATAGCTCCGCCCCCAAAGGTCTGAACGATACAAGTGTGGTGTCATTTTAAAGGCCTCGCCAAGACCTTTCGAATGATACCTAGCTTTTGTCGCTGACTGCTTCCTGGGCGGAGCTATAGGTTCACAAATAAAACACAATTCCCACCAAAAAAACACAAGTCCCACCTCCAAAAAACACAAGTCCCACCCCCAAAAAAACACAAGTCACACCCCCAAAAAACACAAGTCCCACCCCCAAAAAAACACAAGTCACACCCACAAAAAAAACAAGTCCCACCTCCTAAAAACACAAGTCCAACCTCCTAAAAACACAAGTCCCACCTCCAAAAACAACAAGTCCCACCTCCTAAAAACACAAGTCCCACCTCCTAAAAACACAAGTCCCACCTCCTAAAAACACAAGTCCCACCTCCTAAAAACACAAGTCACACCCACAAAAAAAACAAGTCCCACCTCCTAAAAACACAAGTCCAACCTCCTAAAAACACAAGTCCCACCTCCAAAAACAACAAGTCCCACCTCCTAAAAACACAAGTCCCACCTCCTAAAAACACAAGTCCCACCTCCTAAAAACACAAGTCAACCCTAGGTGCAGTACCATATCTCAGCGCCCGGTGGCGCTAGAGCTCCCAAAACAAGTGCATTCGACTCCCCGCCCTCTAATTAGTATATGGGCGGAGTTTCAGCTCTCTAGGTGCAAAAATAAGGGGGGGTGCACTTCCATATCTCGGCGCCTGGTGGCGCTAGAGCTCCCAAAACAAGTGCATTCGACTCCCCGCCCTCTAATTAGTATATGGGCGGAGTTTCAGCTCTCTAGGTGCAAAAATAAGGGGGGTGCACTTCCATATCTCGGCGCCTGGTGGCGCTAGAGGTCCCAAACCAGGTGCAATCGACGCCCCGCCCCCCAATTAGTATATGGGCGGAGTTTCAGCTCTCTAGGACCTATAGAACTCGAGATATAGGGAAATCAAATTCAGGGGGTGCACTTCAGGGGGGTGCACTTTTCGTTTTTATCCCTATAACCTAACCCTAACCCTAACCTAACCCTAACCCTAACCTAACTCTAACCCTAACCCTAACCCTAACCCTAACCCTAACCCTAACCCTAACCCTAACCCTAACCCTAACCCTAACCCTAACCCTAACCCTAACCCTAAAACCTAACCCTAACCCTAACCCTAACCCTAGCCCTAATCCTAATCCTTTCCCTAACCCTACCCCCCAAAAGAACACAAGTCCCGCCCCCAAAAAAACAAGTCCCACCCCCCCAAAAAACACAAGTCCCACCCCCAAAAAACACAAGTCCCACCCCCCCAAAAAACACAAGTCCCACCCCCAAAAAACACAAGTCCCACCCCCCAAAAAACACAAGTCCCACCCCCCAAAAAACACAAGTCCCACCCCCAAAAAAACACAAGACCCACCCCCAAAGTCACGCCCCCAAAATCTGGGTTGAGTTATCGGAAAGGTCTGGGTGAGTTTTTGGAAAAATAAGCTTTCTGGGCGGAGCTATAGGGTCACTTCCTGTTAAATTTCGAGTGCCAATATCTCATGACTCATACATCACAGAGACATCAGAGTAGTCTCGTTGGAAAGGTCTCAGAAAACCCTTTCGAATGATACCTAGTTCATGTCGCTGACTGCTTCCTGGGCGGAGCTATGGGACAAAATATATTCATGTATCCAAAAATTATCTCAGCCTAGGAAGGTCGCAGAGACACAAACGAGGTGTCGTTGGAAAGGACTCGTCGAGACCTTTCCAATGATACCAATCACGAGTCGATTCGACTTTCCTAGACCGAGATAATTTTTGGACACATGATTACATTTGGTCCCATAGCTCCGCCCCCAAAGGTCTGAACGATACAAGTGTGGTGTCATTTTAAAGGCCTCGCCAAGACCTTTCGAATGATACCTAGCTTTTGTCGCTGACTGCTTCCTGGGCGGAGCTATAGGTTCACAAATAAAACACAATTCCCACCAAAAAAACACAAGTCCCACCTCCAAAAAACACAAGTCCCACCCCCAAAAAAACACAAGTCACACCCCCAAAAAACACAAGTCCCACCCCCAAAAAAACACAAGTCACACCCACAAAAAAAACAAGTCCCACCTCCTAAAAACACAAGTCCAACCTCCTAAAAACACAAGTCCCACCTCCAAAAACAACAAGTCCCACCTCCTAAAAACACAAGTCCCACCTCCTAAAAACACAAGTCCCACCTCCTAAAAACACAAGTCCCACCTCCTAAAAACACAAGTCACACCCACAAAAAAAACAAGTCCCACCTCCTAAAAACACAAGTCCAACCTCCTAAAAACACAAGTCCCACCTCCAAAAACAACAAGTCCCACCTCCTAAAAACACAAGTCCCACCTCCTAAAAACACAAGTCCCACCTCCTAAAAACACAAGTCAACCCTAGGTGCAGTACCATATCTCAGCGCCCGGTGGCGCTAGAGCTCCCAAAACAAGTGCATTCGACTCCCCGCCCTCTAATTAGTATATGGGCGGAGTTTCAGCTCTCTAGGTGCAAAAATAAGGGGGGGTGCACTTCCATATCTCGGCGCCTGGTGGCGCTAGAGCTCCCAAAACAAGTGCATTCGACTCCCCGCCCTCTAATTAGTATATGGGCGGAGTTTCAGCTCTCTAGGTGCAAAAATAAGGGGGGTGCACTTCCATATCTCGGCGCCTGGTGGCGCTAGAGGTCCCAAACCAGGTGCAATCGACGCCCCGCCCCCCAATTAGTATATGGGCGGAGTTTCAGCTCTCTAGGACCTATAGAACTCGAGATATAGGGAAATCAAATTCAGGGGGTGCACTTCAGGGGGGTGCACTTTTCGTTTTTATCCCTATAACCTAACCCTAACCCTAACCTAACCCTAACCCTAACCTAACTCTAACCCTAACCCTAACCCTAACCCTAACCCTAACCCTAACCCTAACCCTAACCCTAACCCTAACCCTAACCCTAACCCTAACCCTAACCCTAAAACCTAACCCTAACCCTAACCCTAACCCTAGCCCTAATCCTAATCCTTTCCCTAACCCTACCCCCCAAAAGAACACAAGTCCCGCCCCCAAAAAAACAAGTCCCACCCCCCCAAAAAACACAAGTCCCACCCCCAAAAAACACAAGTCCCACCCCCCCAAAAAACACAAGTCCCACCCCCAAAAAACACAAGTCCCACCCCCCAAAAAACACAAGTCCCACCCCCCAAAAAACACAAGTCCCACCCCCAAAAAAACACAAGACCCACCCCCAAAGTCACGCCCCCAAAATCTGGGTTGAGTTATCGGAAAGGTCTGGGTGAGTTTTTGGAAAAATAAGCTTTCTGGGCGGAGCTATAGGGTCACTTCCTGTTAAATTTCGAGTGCCAATATCTCATGACTCATACATCACAGAGACATCAGAGTAGTCTCGTTGGAAAGGTCTCAGAAAACCCTTTCGAATGATACCTAGTTCATGTCGCTGACTGCTTCCTGGGCGGAGCTATGGGACAAAATATATTCATGTATCCAAAAATTATCTCAGCCTAGGAAGGTCGCAGAGACACAAACGAGGTGTCGTTGGAAAGGACTCGTCGAGACCTTTCCAATGATACCAATCACGAGTCGATTCGACTTTCCTAGACCGAGATAATTTTTGGACACATGATTACATTTGGTCCCATAGCTCCGCCCCCAAAGGTCTGAACGATACAAGTGTGGTGTCATTTTAAAGGCCTCGCCAAGACCTTTCGAATGATACCTAGCTTTTGTCGCTGACTGCTTCCTGGGCGGAGCTATAGGTTCACAAATAAAACACAATTCCCACCAAAAAAACACAAGTCCCACCTCCAAAAAACACAAGTCCCACCCCCAAAAAAACACAAGTCACACCCCCAAAAAACACAAGTCCCACCCCCAAAAAAACACAAGTCACACCCACAAAAAAAACAAGTCCCACCTCCTAAAAACACAAGTCCAACCTCCTAAAAACACAAGTCCCACCTCCAAAAACAACAAGTCCCACCTCCTAAAAACACAAGTCCCACCTCCTAAAAACACAAGTCCCACCTCCTAAAAACACAAGTCCCACCTCCTAAAAACACAAGTCACACCCACAAAAAAAACAAGTCCCACCTCCTAAAAACACAAGTCCAACCTCCTAAAAACACAAGTCCCACCTCCAAAAACAACAAGTCCCACCTCCTAAAAACACAAGTCCCACCTCCTAAAAACACAAGTCCCACCTCCTAAAAACACAAGTCAACCCTAGGTGCAGTACCATATCTCAGCGCCCGGTGGCGCTAGAGCTCCCAAAACAAGTGCATTCGACTCCCCGCCCTCTAATTAGTATATGGGCGGAGTTTCAGCTCTCTAGGTGCAAAAATAAGGGGGGGTGCACTTCCATATCTCGGCGCCTGGTGGCGCTAGAGCTCCCAAAACAAGTGCATTCGACTCCCCGCCCTCTAATTAGTATATGGGCGGAGTTTCAGCTCTCTAGGTGCAAAAATAAGGGGGGTGCACTTCCATATCTCGGCGCCTGGTGGCGCTAGAGGTCCCAAACCAGGTGCAATCGACGCCCCGCCCCCCAATTAGTATATGGGCGGAGTTTCAGCTCTCTAGGACCTATAGAACTCGAGATATAGGGAAATCAAATTCAGGGGGTGCACTTCAGGGGGGTGCACTTTTCGTTTTTATCCCTATAACCTAACCCTAACCCTAACCTAACCCTAACCCTAACCTAACTCTAACCCTAACCCTAACCCTAACCCTAACCCTAACCCTAACCCTAACCCTAACCCTAACCCTAACCCTAACCCTAACCCTAACCCTAACCCTAAAACCTAACCCTAACCCTAACCCTAACCCTAGCCCTAATCCTAATCCTTTCCCTAACCCTACCCCCCAAAAGAACACAAGTCCCGCCCCCAAAAAAACAAGTCCCACCCCCCCAAAAAACACAAGTCCCACCCCCAAAAAACACAAGTCCCACCCCCCCAAAAAACACAAGTCCCACCCCCAAAAAACACAAGTCCCACCCCCCAAAAAACACAAGTCCCACCCCCCAAAAAACACAAGTCCCACCCCCAAAAAAACACAAGACCCACCCCCAAAGTCACGCCCCCAAAATCTGGGTTGAGTTATCGGAAAGGTCTGGGTGAGTTTTTGGAAAAATAAGCTTTCTGGGCGGAGCTATAGGGTCACTTCCTGTTAAATTTCGAGTGCCAATATCTCATGACTCATACATCACAGAGACATCAGAGTAGTCTCGTTGGAAAGGTCTCAGAAAACCCTTTCGAATGATACCTAGTTCATGTCGCTGACTGCTTCCTGGGCGGAGCTATGGGACAAAATATATTCATGTATCCAAAAATTATCTCAGCCTAGGAAGGTCGCAGAGACACAAACGAGGTGTCGTTGGAAAGGACTCGTCGAGACCTTTCCAATGATACCAATCACGAGTCGATTCGACTTTCCTAGACCGAGATAATTTTTGGACACATGATTACATTTGGTCCCATAGCTCCGCCCCCAAAGGTCTGAACGATACAAGTGTGGTGTCATTTTAAAGGCCTCGCCAAGACCTTTCGAATGATACCTAGCTTTTGTCGCTGACTGCTTCCTGGGCGGAGCTATAGGTTCACAAATAAAACACAATTCCCACCAAAAAAACACAAGTCCCACCTCCAAAAAACACAAGTCCCACCCCCAAAAAAACACAAGTCACACCCCCAAAAAACACAAGTCCCACCCCCAAAAAAACACAAGTCACACCCACAAAAAAAACAAGTCCCACCTCCTAAAAACACAAGTCCAACCTCCTAAAAACACAAGTCCCACCTCCAAAAACAACAAGTCCCACCTCCTAAAAACACAAGTCCCACCTCCTAAAAACACAAGTCCCACCTCCTAAAAACACAAGTCCCACCTCCTAAAAACACAAGTCACACCCACAAAAAAAACAAGTCCCACCTCCTAAAAACACAAGTCCAACCTCCTAAAAACACAAGTCCCACCTCCAAAAACAACAAGTCCCACCTCCTAAAAACACAAGTCCCACCTCCTAAAAACACAAGTCCCACCTCCTAAAAACACAAGTCAACCCTAGGTGCAGTACCATATCTCAGCGCCCGGTGGCGCTAGAGCTCCCAAAACAAGTGCATTCGACTCCCCGCCCTCTAATTAGTATATGGGCGGAGTTTCAGCTCTCTAGGTGCAAAAATAAGGGGGGGTGCACTTCCATATCTCGGCGCCTGGTGGCGCTAGAGCTCCCAAAACAAGTGCATTCGACTCCCCGCCCTCTAATTAGTATATGGGCGGAGTTTCAGCTCTCTAGGTGCAAAAATAAGGGGGGTGCACTTCCATATCTCGGCGCCTGGTGGCGCTAGAGGTCCCAAACCAGGTGCAATCGACGCCCCGCCCCCCAATTAGTATATGGGCGGAGTTTCAGCTCTCTAGGACCTATAGAACTCGAGATATAGGGAAATCAAATTCAGGGGGTGCACTTCAGGGGGGTGCACTTTTCGTTTTTATCCCTATAACCTAACCCTAACCCTAACCCTAACCCTAACCCTAACCCTAACCCTAACCCTAACCCTAACCCTAACCCTAACCCTAACCCTAACCTAACCCTAACCCTAACCTAACTCTAACCCTAACCCTAACCCTAACCCTAACCCTAACCCTAACCCTAACCCTAACCCTAACCCTAACCCTAACCCTAACCCTAACCCTAACCCTAACCCTAAAACCTAACCCTAACCCTAACCCTAACCCTAGCCCTAATCCTAATCCTTTCCCTAACCCTACCCCCCAAAAGAACACAAGTCCCGCCCCCAAAAAAACAAGTCCCACCCCCCCAAAAAACACAAGTCCCACCCCCAAAAAACACAAGTCCCACCCCCCCAAAAAACACAAGTCCCACCCCCAAAAAACACAAGTCCCACCCCCCAAAAAACACAAGTCCCACCCCCCAAAAAACACAAGTCCCACCCCCAAAAAAACACAAGACCCACCCCCAAAGTCACGCCCCCAAAATCTGGGTTGAGTTATCGGAAAGGTCTGGGTGAGTTTTTGGAAAAATAAGCTTTCTGGGCGGAGCTATAGGGTCACTTCCTGTTAAATTTCGAGTGCCAATATCTCATGACTCATACATCACAGAGACATCAGAGTAGTCTCGTTGGAAAGGTCTCAGAAAACCCTTTCGAATGATACCTAGTTCATGTCGCTGACTGCTTCCTGGGCGGAGCTATGGGACAAAATATATTCATGTATCCAAAAATTATCTCAGCCTAGGAAGGTCGCAGAGACACAAACGAGGTGTCGTTGGAAAGGACTCGTCGAGACCTTTCCAATGATACCAATCACGAGTCGATTCGACTTTCCTAGACCGAGATAATTTTTGGACACATGATTACATTTGGTCCCATAGCTCCGCCCCCAAAGGTCTGAACGATACAAGTGTGGTGTCATTTTAAAGGCCTCGCCAAGACCTTTCGAATGATACCTAGCTTTTGTCGCTGACTGCTTCCTGGGCGGAGCTATAGGTTCACAAATAAAACACAATTCCCACCAAAAAAACACAAGTCCCACCTCCAAAAAACACAAGTCCCACCCCCAAAAAAACACAAGTCACACCCCCAAAAAACACAAGTCCCACCCCCAAAAAAACACAAGTCACACCCACAAAAAAAACAAGTCCCACCTCCTAAAAACACAAGTCCAACCTCCTAAAAACACAAGTCCCACCTCCAAAAACAACAAGTCCCACCTCCTAAAAACACAAGTCCCACCTCCTAAAAACACAAGTCCCACCTCCTAAAAACACAAGTCCCACCTCCTAAAAACACAAGTCACACCCACAAAAAAAACAAGTCCCACCTCCTAAAAACACAAGTCCAACCTCCTAAAAACACAAGTCCCACCTCCAAAAACAACAAGTCCCACCTCCTAAAAACACAAGTCCCACCTCCTAAAAACACAAGTCCCACCTCCTAAAAACACAAGTCAACCCTAGGTGCAGTACCATATCTCAGCGCCCGGTGGCGCTAGAGCTCCCAAAACAAGTGCATTCGACTCCCCGCCCTCTAATTAGTATATGGGCGGAGTTTCAGCTCTCTAGGTGCAAAAATAAGGGGGGGTGCACTTCCATATCTCGGCGCCTGGTGGCGCTAGAGCTCCCAAAACAAGTGCATTCGACTCCCCGCCCTCTAATTAGTATATGGGCGGAGTTTCAGCTCTCTAGGTGCAAAAATAAGGGGGGTGCACTTCCATATCTCGGCGCCTGGTGGCGCTAGAGGTCCCAAACCAGGTGCAATCGACGCCCCGCCCCCCAATTAGTATATGGGCGGAGTTTCAGCTCTCTAGGACCTATAGAACTCGAGATATAGGGAAATCAAATTCAGGGGGTGCACTTCAGGGGGGTGCACTTTTCGTTTTTATCCCTATAACCTAACCCTAACCTAACCCTAACCCTAACCCTAACCCTAACCCTAACCCTAACCCTAACCCTAACCCTAACCCTAACCCTAACCCTAACCCTAACCCTAACCCTAACCCTCACCCTAACCCTAACCCTAACCCTAACCCTAACCCTAACCCTAACCCTAACCCTAACCCTAACCCTAACCCTAACCCTAACCCTAACCTAACCCTAACCCTAACCTAACCCTAACCCTAACCCTAACCCTAACCCTAACCCTAACCCCCACCCTAACCCTAACCCTAACCCTAACCTAACCCTAACCCTAACCCTACACTCTAACCCTAACTCTAACCCTAACCCTAACCCTAACCCTAACCCTAACCCTAACCCTAACCCTAACCCTAACCCTAACCCTAACCCTAACCCTAACCCTAACCCTAACCCTAACCCTAACCCTAACCCTAACCCTAATTTTTGACTAACTTCATACTCATCTCTTTACTAATCCTACCCGTCACTACCCTCTGCTGCACTGCCCGACTGAACGCGACCCCTACCGGAACAATTTAGCCTGACCCTACCCAGGGGGACCCTAGGGGGCTCAACCCGGGGCCACACAGCCCTCATGTTGAGAGCCCAGACCTTCGGAGCCCTGCCGGGCTTAATCTTTGTATCAAATGTATTCAACAGCCCAATAAAGTGTTTTGTGTCTATCATAAGGAAGGGGTCACCAAAGTAGGTCGGGCAGTTGGGTTTTCAGGAGTTTGAGAGTGTGTGGGGAGAACAGGTGTACTCGGGTTTTTGTTTGGCGCGGTAGTTTGTCTGGAGTGGCCAGCGGTCGGAAGGACCGTGCATAACCGGGCCTGGACCTTAGGTCCAGGCTCTGGATTTTATTTCCCCTAAACACAAATGTATTTTGTCCCATAGCTCCGCCCCCAAAGGTCCTAACGATACAAGTATGGTGTCATTTTAAAGGCCTCGCCAAGACCTTTCGAATGCTACCTAGCTTTTGGCGCTGACTGCTTCCTGGGCGGAGCTATATGTTCACAAAAAAAACACAATTCACACCAAAAAGACAAGTCGCACCTCCAAAAAAACACAAGTCCCGCCTCCAAAAAACACAAGTCTCGACTCCCGCCCCCCAATTAGTATATGGGCCGAGTTTCAGCTCTGTGGGACCCCGGGAACACAGAGAAATGCCGTGGGGGCTCAATTGTATGGGGGCTCAAATTGGTATTTCACCCTATTACCTACTGTTTATCAACACATGGTGGCGCTAGAGCTACCAAAACCGTGTGCAATGGTGTGAGCAGTACCCTGTAAATTCTTTGGTGCTGTAAAATCCACCAAGGACTCCTTTCTTTCCATCCCCCAAATCATTTCGAAAAGATTCGTTTGAAACAACATCTCGGAATTCGCGTCACGTCAAAGACAGTCTGTTAAAAGCAACATCTCCGTCTTCTTTTACGACCTCAAGCAGGATACGTCTCAGGATGTCATCTGGAATCTAAAAATAAGAAAAGAAAAGAAGAGTTTAATAATATGATGGACACATCACAAGAGTTACGGCATCATATATGGAGTGACATCACATGTGATTCATTCAACCTGCCAATTGTGCCAAGATTCACTGGTGCCCCAAAACCAAACCGAACGAGCCAGAGGAGCGGGGCCGAGCCCCTTCGAGTGAACCTGCTCCCATTAATGTGTTTGTGGACAAAACCTGAGCTCCGTAGGGGCCAACATTAGCCGGCTGACCTACTGTTTATCGACACATGGTGGCGCTAGAGCTACCAAACCGTGTGCAATAGACTCCCCGCCCTCCAGTTAGTATATGGCCCGAGTTTCAGCTCTGTGGGACCCCGGGAACACAGAGAAATGCCCTGGGGGCTCAATTGTATGGGGGCTCAAATTCGTATTTCACCCTATTACATACAGACAGACAGTGACGCGACACCACCAGTGGTACGGCATCAAATGTGGTACGACATCACACTCTGTACAACATCAGATATGGTACGACATCACACTCTGTACTACATCACATATGGTACGGATCAGATATGGTACGGCATCACACTCTGTACGACATCAGATAGGGTACGACATCACACTCTGTACGACATCAGATATGGTACGAAATCACACTCTGTACGACATCAGATATGGTACGCCATCAAACTCTGTACAACATCAGATATGGTACGACATCACACTCTGTACGACATCAGATATGGTACGACATCACACTCTGTACGACATCAGATATGGTACGGATCAGATATGGTACGGCATCACACTCTGTACGACATCAGATATGGTACGGCATCACACTCTGTACGACAGATGTGTTGCGAATTCACTTGCAAACACAACAAATAGTCAAAACCTACCCTCTCACGCCAGCTAAAAACAAGCCCCGCCCACCGGACCCCTACCCAAAACCTACCCTCTCACGGCAGCTAAAAACAAGCCCCGCCCACCGGACCCCTACCCAAAACCTACCCTCTCATTGACCTCTGCATCATTGAAAAAGCCCTTGACCTTTTTGACCTTCCTGTGATGGACACATCACAAGCGTTTCGGCATCATATATGGAGTGACATCACATGTGATTCATTCAACCTGCCAATTGTGCCAAGATTCACTGGTGCCCCAAAACCAAACCGAACGAGCCAGAGGAGCGGGGCCGAGCCCCTTCGAGTGAACGTGCTCCCATTAATGTGTTTGTGGACAAAACCTGAGCTCCGTAGGGGCCAACATTAGCCGGCTGACCTACTGTTTATCAACACATGGTGGCGCTAGAGCTACCAAACCGTGTGCAATAGACTCCCCGCGCTCCAGTTAGTATATGGCCCGAGTTTCAGCTCTGTGGGACCCCGGGAACACAGAGAAATGCCCAGGGGGCTCAATTGTATGGGGGCTCAAATTCGTATTTCACCCTATTACATACAGACAGACAGTGACGCGACACCACCAGTGGTACGGCATCAAATGTGGTACGGCATCAAATGTGGTACGGCATCAAATGTGGTACGGCATCAGTTCGAAACACTGCAAAGTCGAGAAGCAACCTCTCATGACTCACACATCACAGACACATCCCAGTGGTCTCGTTGGAAAGGTCTGAGAAAACCCTTTCGAATGATACCTAGTTCATGTCGCTGGCTGCTTCCTGGGCGGAGCTATTGGACGAAATATATTCATGTATCAAAAAATTATCTCGGCCTAGGAAGGTCGCAGCGACACAAACAAGGTGTCATTGGAAAGCACTCGCAGAGACCTTTCCAATGACACCAACCACGAGTCGTTTCGACTTTCCTAGGCCGAGATAATTTTTTGAAACACAAATGTATTTTGTCCCATAGCTCCGCCCCCAAAGGTCCTAACGATACAAGTATGGTGTCATTTTAAAGGCCTCGCCAAGACCTTTCGAATGCTACCTAGCTTTTGGCGCTGACTGCTTCCTGGGCGGAGCTATATGTTCACAAAAAAAAACACAATTCACACCAAAAAGACAAGTCGCACCTCCAAAAAAACACAAGTCCCGCCTCCAAAAAACACAAGTCTCGACTCCCGCCCCCCAATTAGTATATGGGCCGAGTTTCAGCTCTGTGGGACCCCGGGAACACAGAGAAATGCCGTGGGGGCTCAATTGTATGGGGGCTCAAATTGGTATTTCACCCTATTACCTACTGTTTATCAACACATGGTGGCGCTAGAGCTACCAAAACCGTGTGCAATGGTGTGAGCAGTACCCTGTAAATTCTTTGGTGCTGTAAAATCCACCAAGGACTCCTTTCTTTCCATCCCCCAAATTATTTCGAAAAGATTCGTTTGAAACAACATCTCGGAATTCGCGTCACGTCAAAGACAGTCTGTTAAAAGCAACATCTCCGTCTTCTTTTACGACCTCAAGCAGGATACGTCTCAGGATGTCATCTGGAATCTAAAAATAAGAAAAGAAAAGAAGAGTTTAATAATATGATGGACACATCACAAGAGTTACGGCATCATATATGGAGTGACATCACATGTGATTCATTCAACCTGCCAATTGTGCCAAGATTCACTGGTGCCCCAAAACCAAACCGAACGAGCCAGAGGAGCGGGGCCGAGCCCCTTCGAGTAAACGTGCTCCCATTAATGTGTTTGTGGACAAAACCTGAGCTCCGTAGGGGCCAACATTAGCCGGCTGACCTACTGTTTATCGACACATGGTGGCGCTAGAGCTACCAAACCGTGTGCAATAGACTCCCCGCCCTCCAGTTAGTATATGGCCCGAGTTTCAGCTCTGTGGGACCCCGGGAACACAGAGAAATGCCCTGGGGGCTCAATTGTATGGGGGCTCAAATTCGTATTTCACCCTATTACATACAGACAGACAGTGACGCGACACCACCAGTGGTACGGCATCAAATGTGGTACGACATCACACTCTGTACGACATCAGATATGGTACGACATCACACTCTGTACTACATCAGATATGGTACGGATCAGATATGGTACGGCATCACACTCTGTACGACATCAGATATGGTACGAGATCACACTCTGTACGACATCAGATATGGTACGAAATCACACTCTGTACGACATCAGATATGGTACGCCATTAAAACTCTGTACAACATCAGATATGGTACGACATCACACTCTGTACGACATCAGATATGGTACGCCATCAAACTCTGTACAACATCAGATATGGTACGACATCACACTCTGTACGACATCAGATATGGTACGACATCACACTCTGTACGACATCAGATATGGTACGGATCAGATATGGTACGGCATCACACTCTGTACGACATCAGATATGGTACGGCATCACACTCTGTACGACATCAGATGTGTTGCGAATTCATTTGCAAACACAACACCTACCCAAAACCTACCCTCTCACGCCAGCTAAAAACAAGCCCCGCCCACCGGACCCCTACCCAAAACCTACCCTCTCACGCCAGCTAAAAACAAGCCCCGCCCACCGGACCCCTACCCAAAACCTACCCTCTCACGCCAGCTAAAAACAAGCCCCGCCCACCGGACCCCTACCCAAAACCTACCCTCTCACTGACCTCTGCATCATTGAAAAAGCCCTTGACCTTTTTGACCTTCCTGTGATGGACACATCACAAGAGTTACGGCATCATATATGGAGTGACATCACATGTGATTCATTCAACCTGCCAATTGTGCCAAGATTCACTGGTGCCCCAAAACCAAACCGAACGAGCCAGAGGAGCGGGGCCGAGCCCCTTCGAGTGAACCTGCTCCCATTAATGTGTTTGTGGACAAAACCTGAGCTCCGTAGGGGCCAACATTAGCCGGCTGACCTACTGTTTATCGACACATGGTGGCGCTAGAGCTACCAAACCGTGTGCAATAGACTCCCCGCCCTCCAGTTAGTATATGGCCCGAGTTTCAGCTCTGTGGGACCCCGGGAACACAGAGAAATGCCCTGGGGGCTCAATTGTATGGGGGCTCAAATTCGTATTTCACCCTATTACATACAGACAGACAGTGACGCGACACCACCAGTGGTACGGCATCAAATGTGGTACGGCATCAAATGTGGTACGGCATCAAATGTGGTACGGCATCAGTTCGAAACACTGCAAAGTCGAGAAGCAACCTCTCATGACTCACACATCACAGAGACATCCCAGTGGTCTCGTTGGAAAGGTCTGAGAAAACCCTTTCGAATGATACCTAGTTCATGTCGCTGGCTGCTTCCTGGGCGGAGCTATTGGACGAAATATATTCATGTATCAAAAAATTATCTCGGCCTAGGAAGGTCGCAGCGACACAAACAAGGTGTCATTGGAAAGCACTCGCAGAGACCTTTCCAATGACACCAACCACGAGTCGTTTCGACTTTCCTAGGCCGAGATAATTTTTTGAAACACAATTGTATTTTGTCCCATAGCTCCGCCCCCAAAGGTCCTAACGATACAAGTATGGTGTCATTTTAAAGGCCTCGCCAAGACCTTTCGAATGCTACCTAGCTTTTGGCGCTGACTGCTTCCTGGGCGGAGCTATATGTTCACAAAAAAAACACAATTCACACCAAAAAGACAAGTCGCACCTCCAAAAAAACACAAGTCCCGCCTCCAAAAAACACAAGTCTCGACTCCCGCCCCCCAATTAGTATATGGGCCGAGTTTCAGCTCTGTGGGACCCCGGGAACACAGAGAAATGCCGTGGGGGCTCAATTGTATGGGGGCTCAAATTGGTATTTCACCCTATTACCTACTGTTTATCAACACATGGTGGCGCTAGAGCTACCAAAACCGTGTGCAATGGTGTGAGCAGTACCCTGTAAATTCTTTGGTGCTGTAAAATCCACCAAGGACTCCTTTCTTTCCATCCCCCAAATCATTTCGAAAAGATTCGTTTGAAACAACATCTCGGAATTCGCGTCACGTCAAAGACAGTCTGTTAAAAGCAACATCTCCGTCTTCTTTTACGACCTCAAGCAGGATACGTCTCAGGATGTCATCTGGAATCTAAAAATAAGAAAAGAAAAGAAGAGTTTAATAATATGATGGACACATCACAAGAGTTACGGCATCATATATGGAGTGACATCACATGTGATTCATTCAACCTGCCAATTGTGCCAAGATTCACTGGTGCCCCAAAACCAAACCGAACGAGCCAGAGGAGCGGGGCCGAGCCCCTTCGAGTGAACGTGCTCCCATTAATGTGTTTGTGGACAAAACCTGAGCTCCGTAGGGGCCAACATTAGCCGGCTGACCTACTGTTTATCGACACATGGTGGCGCTAGAGCTACCAAACCGTGTGCAATAGACTCCCCGCCCTCCAGTTAGTATATGACCCGAGTTTCAGCTCTGTGGGACCCCGGGAACACAGAGAAATGCCCTGGGGGCTCAATTCTATGGGGGCTCAAATTCGTATTTCACCCTATTACATACAGACAGACAGTGACGCGACACCACCAGTGGTACGGCATCAAATGTGGTACGGCATCAAATGTGGTACGGCATCAAATGTGGTACGGCATCAGTTCGAAACACTGCAAAGTCGAGAAGCAACCTCTCATGACTCACACATCACAGAGACATCCCAGTGGTCTCGTTGGAAAGGTCTGAGAAAACCCTTTCGAATGATACCTAGTTCATGTCGCTGGCTGCTTCCTGGGCGGAGCTATTGGACGAAATATATTCATGTATCAAAAAATTATCTCGGCCTAGGAAGGTCGCAGCGACACAAACAAGGTGTCATTGGAAAGCACTCGCAGAGACCTTTCCAATGACACCAACCACGAGTCGTTTCGACTTTCCTAGGCCGAGATAATTTTTTGAAACACAAATGTATTTTGTCCCATAGCTCCGCCCCCAAAGGTCCTAACGATACAAGTATGGTGTCATTTTAAAGGCCTCGCCAAGACCTTTCGAATGCTACCTAGCTTTTGGCGCTGACTGCTTCCTGGGCGGAGCTATATGTTCACAAAAAAAACACAATTCACACCAAAAAGACAAGTCGCACCTCCAAAAAAACACAAGTCCCACCTCCAAAAAACACAAGTCTCGACTCCCGCCCCCCAATTAGTATATGGGCCGAGTTTCAGCTCTGTGGGACCCCGGGAACACAGAGAAATGCCGTGGGGGCTCAATTGTATGGGGGCTCAAATTGGTATTTCACCCTATTACCTACTGTTTATCAACACATGGTGGCGCTAGAGCTACCAAAACCGTGTGCAATGGTGTGAGCAGTACCCTGTAAATTCTTTGGTGCTGTAAAATCCACCAAGGACTCCTTTCTTTCCATCCCACAAATCATTTCGAAAAGATTCGTTTGAAACAACATCTCGGAATTCGCGTCACGTCAAAGACAGTCTGTTAAAAGCAACATCTCCGTCTTCTTTTACGACCTCAAGCAGGATACGTCTCAGGATGTCATCTGGAATCTAAAAATAAGAAAAGAAAAGAAGAGTTTAATAATATGATGGACACATCACAAGAGTTACGGCATCATATATGGAGTGACATCACATGTGATTCATTCAACCTGCCAATTGTGCCAAGATTCACTGGTGCCCCAAAACCAAACCGAACGAGCCAGAGGAGCGGGGCCGAGCCCCTTCGAGTGAACGTGCTCCCATTAATGTGTTTGTGGACAAAACCTGAGCTCCGTAGGGGCCAACATTAGCCGGCTGACCTACTGTTTATCGACACATGGTGGCGCTAGAGCTACCAAACCGTGTGCAATAGACTCCCCGCCCTCCAGTTAGTATATGGCCCGAGTTTCAGCTCTGTGGGACCCCGGGAACACAGAGAAATGCCCTGGGGGCTCAATTGTATGGGGGCTCAAATTCGTATTTCACCCTATTACATACAGACAGACAGTGACGCGACACCACCAGTGGTACGGCATCAAATGTGGTACGGCATCAAATGTGGTACGGCATCAAATGTGGTACGGCATCAGTTCGAAACACTGCAAAGTCGAGAAGCAACCTCTCATGACTCACACATCACAGAGACATCCCAGTGGTCTCGTTGGAAAGGTCTGAGAAAACCCTTTCGAATGATACCTAGTTCATGTCGCTGGCTGCTTCCTGGGCGGAGCTATTGGACGAAATATATTCATGTATCAAAAAATTATCTCGGCCTAGGAAGGTCGCAGCGACACAAACAAGGTGTCATTGGAAAGCACTCGCAGAGACCTTTCCAATGACACCAACCACGAGTCGTTTCGACTTTCCTAGGCCGAGATAATTTTTTGAAACACAATTGTATTTTGTCCCATAGCTCCGCCCCCAAAGGTCCTAACGATACAAGTATGGTGTCATTTTAAAGGCCTCGCCAAGACCTTTCGAATGCTACCTAGCTTTTGGCGCTGACTGCTTCCTGGGCGGAGCTATATGTTCACAAAAAAAACACAATTCACACCAAAAAGACAAGTCGCACCTCCAAAAAAACACAAGTCCCGCCTCCAAAAAACACAAGTCTCGACTCCCGCCCCCCAATTAGTATATGGGCCGAGTTTCAGCTCTGTGGGACCCCGGGAACACAGAGAAATGCCGTGGGGGCTCAATTGTATGGGGGCTCAAATTGGTATTTCACCCTATTACCTACTGTTTATCAACACATGGTGGCGCTAGAGCTACCAAAACCGTGTGCAATGGTGTGAGCAGTACCCTGTAAATTCTTTGGTGCTGTAAAATCCACCAAGGACTCCTTTCTTTCCATCCCCCAAATCATTTCGAAAAGATTCGTTTGAAACAACATCTCGGAATTCGCGTCACGTCAAAGACAGTCTGTTAAAAGCAACATCTCCGTCTTCTTTTACGACCTCAAGCAGGATACGTCTCAGGATGTCATCTGGAATCTAAAAATAAGAAAAGAAAAGAAGAGTTTAATAATATGATGGACACATCACAAGAGTTACGGCATCATATATGGAGTGACATCACATGTGATTCATTCAACCTGCCAATTGTGCCAAGATTCACTGGTGCCCCAAAACCAAACCGAACGAGCCAGAGGAGCGGGGCCGAGCCCCTTCGAGTGAACGTGCTCCCATTAATGTGTTTGTGGACAAAACCTGAGCTCCGTAGGGGCCAACATTAGCCGGCTGACCTACTGTTTATCGACACATGGTGGCGCTAGAGCTACCAAACCGTGTGCAATAGACTCCCCGCCCTCCAGTTAGTATATGACCCGAGTTTCAGCTCTGTGGGACCCCGGGAACACAGAGAAATGCCCTGGGGGCTCAATTCTATGGGGGCTCAAATTCGTATTTCACCCTATTACATACAGACAGACAGTGACGCGACACCACCAGTGGTACGGCATCAAATGTGGTACGGCATCAAATGTGGTACGGCATCAAATGTGGTACGGCATCAGTTCGAAACACTGCAAAGTCGAGAAGCAACCTCTCATGACTCACACATCACAGAGACATCCCAGTGGTCTCGTTGGAAAGGTCTGAGAAAACCCTTTCGAATGATACCTAGTTCATGTCGCTGGCTGCTTCCTGGGCGGAGCTATTGGACGAAATATATTCATGTATCAAAAAATTATCTCGGCCTAGGAAGGTCGCAGCGACACAAACAAGGTGTCATTGGAAAGCACTCGCAGAGACCTTTCCAATGACACCAACCACGAGTCGTTTCGACTTTCCTAGGCCGAGATAATTTTTTGAAACACAAATGTATTTTGTCCCATAGCTCCGCCCCCAAAGGTCCTAACGATACAAGTATGGTGTCATTTTAAAGGCCTCGCCAAGACCTTTCGAATGCTACCTAGCTTTTGGCGCTGACTGCTTCCTGGGCGGAGCTATATGTTCACAAAAAAAACACAATTCACACCAAAAAGACAAGTCGCACCTCCAAAAAAACACAAGTCCCACCTCCAAAAAACACAAGTCTCGACTCCCGCCCCCCAATTAGTATATGGGCCGAGTTTCAGCTCTGTGGGACCCCGGGAACACAGAGAAATGCCGTGGGGGCTCAATTGTATGGGGGCTCAAATTGGTATTTCACCCTATTACCTACTGTTTATCAACACATGGTGGCGCTAGAGCTACCAAAACCGTGTGCAATGGTGTGAGCAGTACCCTGTAAATTCTTTGGTGCTGTAAAATCCACCAAGGACTCCTTTCTTTCCATCCCACAAATCATTTCGAAAAGATTCGTTTGAAACAACATCTCGGAATTCGCGTCACGTCAAAGACAGTCTGTTAAAAGCAACATCTCCGTCTTCTTTTACGACCTCAAGCAGGATACGTCTCAGGATGTCATCTGGAATCTAAAAATAAGAAAAGAAAAGAAGAGTTTAATAATATGATGGACACATCACAAGAGTTACGGCATCATATATGGAGTGACATCACATGTGATTCATTCAACCTGCCAATTGTGCCAAGATTCACTGGTGCCCCAAAACCAAACCGAACGAGCCAGAGGAGCGGGGCCGAGCCCCTTCGAGTGAACGTGCTCCCATTAATGTGTTTGTGGACAAAACCTGAGCTCCGTAGGGGCCAACATTAGCCGGCTGACCTACTGTTTATCGACACATGGTGGCGCTAGAGCTACCAAACCGTGTGCAATAGACTCCCCGCCCTCCAGTTAGTATATGACCCGAGTTTCAGCTCTGTGGGACCCCGGGAACACAGAGAAATGCCCTGGGGGCTCAATTCTATGGGGGCTCAAATTCGTATTTCACCCTATTACATACAGACAGACAGTGACGCGACACCACCAGTGGTACGGCATCAAATGTGGTACGGCATCAAATGTGGTACGGCATCAAATGTGGTACGGCATCAGTTCGAAACACTGCAAAGTCGAGAAGCAACCTCTCATGACTCACACATCACAGAGACATCCCAGTGGTCTCGTTGGAAAGGTCTGAGAAAACCCTTTCGAATGATACCTAGTTCATGTCGCTGGCTGCTTCCTGGGCGGAGCTATGGGACGAAATATATTCATGTATCAAAAAATTATCTCGGCCTAGGAAGGTCGCAGCGACACAAACAAGGTGTCATTGGAAAGCACTCGCAGAGACCTTTCCAATGACACCAATCACGAGTCGTTTCGACTTTCCTAGGCCGAGATAATTTTTTGAAACACAAATGTATTTTGTCCCATAGCTCCGCCCCCAAAGGTCCTAACGATACAAGTATGGTGTCATTTTAAAGGCCTGACCAAGACCTTTCGAATGGTACCTAGCTTTTGGCGCTGACTGCTTCCTGGGCGGAGCTATATGTTCACAAAAAAAACACAATTCACACCAAAAAGACAAGTCGCACCTCCAAAAAAACACAAGTCCCACCTCCAAAAAACACAAGTCTCGACTCCCGCCCCCCAATTAGTATATGGGCCGAGTTTCAGCTCTGTGGGACCCCGGGAACACAGAGAAATGCCGTGGGGGCTCAATTGTATGGGGGCTCAAATTGGTATTTCACCCTATTACCTACTGTTTATCAACACATGGTGGCGCTAGAGCTACCAAAACCGTGTGCAATGGTGTGAGCAGTACCCTGTAAATTCTTTGGTGCTGTAAAATCCACCAAGGACTCCTTTCTTTCCATCCCCCAAATCATTTCGAAAAGATTCGTTTGAAACAACATCTCGGAATTCGCGTCACGTCAAAGACAGTCTGTTAAAAGCAACATCTCCGTCTTCT
This sequence comes from Tiaroga cobitis, assembly GCA_030578255.1. NCBI lineage: Eukaryota > Metazoa > Chordata > Actinopteri > Cypriniformes > Leuciscidae > Tiaroga > Tiaroga cobitis. The sequence goes on from CM060594.1 coordinate 37,201, forward strand.
TTTACGACCTCAAGCAGGATACGTCTCAGGATGTCATCTGGAATCTAAAAATAAGAAAAGAAAAGAAGAGTTTAATAATATGATGGACACATCACAAGAGTTACGGCATCATATATGGAGTGACATCACATGTGATTCATTCAACCTGCCAATTGTGCCAAGATTCACTGGTGCCCCAAAACCAAACCGAACGAGCCAGAGGAGCGGGGCCGAGCCCCTTCGAGTGAACGTGCTCCCATTAATGTGTTTGTGGACAAAACCTGAGCTCCGTAGGGGCCAACATTAGCCGGCTGACCTACTGTTTATCGACACATGGTGGCGCTAGAGCTACCAAACCGTGTGCAATAGACTCCCCGCCCTCCAGTTAGTATATGACCCGAGTTTCAGCTCTGTGGGACCCCGGGAACACAGAGAAATGCCCTGGGGGCTCAATTCTATGGGGGCTCAAATTCGTATTTCACCCTATTACATACAGACAGACAGTGACGCGACACCACCAGTGGTACGGCATCAAATGTGGTACGACATCACACTCTGTACGACATCAGATATGGTACGACATCACACTCTGTACTACATCAGATATGGTACGGATCAGATATGGTACGGCATCACACTCTGTACGACATCAGATATGGTACGACATCACACTCTGTACGACATCAGATATGGTACGAAATCACACTCTGTACGACATCAGATATGGTACGCCATCAAACTCTGTACAACATCAGATATGGTACGACATCACACTCTGTACGACATCAGATATGGTACGCCATCAAACTCTGTACAACATCAGATATGGTACGACATCACACTCTGTACGACATCAGATATGGTACGACATCACACTCTGTACGACATCAGATATGGTACGGATCAGATATGGTACGGCATCACACTCTGTACGACATCAGATATGGTACGGCATCACACTCTGTACGACATCAGATGTGTTGCGAATTCATTTGCAAACACAACACCTACCCAAAACCTACCCTCTCACGCCAGCTAAAAACAAGCCCCGCCCACCGGACCCCTACCCATAACCTACCCTCTCACGCCAGCTAAAAACAAGCCCCGCCCACCGGACCCCTACCCAAAACCTACCCTCTCACGGCAGCTAAAAACAAGCCCCGCCCACCGGACCCCTACCCAAAACCTACCCTCTCACTGACCTCTGCATCATTGAAAAGCCCTTGACCTTTTTGACCTTCCTGTGATGGACACATCACAAGAGTTACGGCATCATATATGGAGTGACATCACATGTGATTCATTCAACCTGCCAATTGTGCCAAGATTCACTGGTGCCCCAAAACCAAACCGAACGAGCCAGAGGAGCGGGGCCGAGCCCCTTCGAGTGAACGTGCTCCCATTAATGTGTTTGTGGACAAAACCTGAGCTCCGTAGGGGCCAACATTAGCCGGCTGACCTACTGTTTATCAACACATGGTGGCGCTAGAGCTACCAAACCGTGTGCAATAGACTCCCCGCCCTCCAGTTAGTATATGGCCCGAGTTTCAGCTCTGTGGGACCCCGGGAACACAGAGAAATGCCCTGGGGGCTCAATTGTATGGGGGCTCAAATTCGTATTTCACCCTATTACATACAGACAGACAGTGACGCGACACCACCAGTGGTACGGCATCAAATGTGGTACGACATCACACTCTGTACGACATCAGATATGGTACGACATCACACTCTGTACTACATCAGATATGGTACGGATCAGATATGGTACGGCATCACACTCTGTACGACATCAGATATGGTACGACATCACACTCTGTACGACATCAGATATGGTACGAAATCACACTCTGTACGACATCAGATATGGTACGCCATCAAACTCTGTACAACATCAGATATGGTACGACATCACACTCTGTACGACATCAGATATGGTACGCCATCAAACTCTGTACAACATCAGATATGGTACGACATCACACTCTGTACGACATCAGATATGGTACGACATCACACTCTGTACGACATCAGATATGGTACGGATCAGATATGGTACGGCATCACACTCTGTACGACATCAGATATGGTACGGCATCACACTCTGTACGACATCAGATGTGTTGCGAATTCATTTGCAAACACAACACCTACCCAAAACCTACCCTCTCACGCCAGCTAAAAACAAGCCCCGCCCACCGGACCCCTACCCAAAACCTACCCTCTCACGCCAGCTAAAAACAAGCCCCGCCCACCGGACCCCTACCCAAAACCTACCCTCTCACTGACCTCTGCATCATTGAAAAAGCCCTTGACCTTTTTGACCTTCCTGTGATGGACACATCACAAGAGTTACGGCATCATATATGGAGTGACATCACATGTGATTCATTCAACCTGCCAATTGTGCCAAGATTCACTGGTGCCCCAAAACCAAACCGAACGAGCCAGAGGAGCGGGGCCGAGCCCCTTCGAGTGAACGTGCTCCCATTAATGTGTTTGTGGACAAAACCTGAGCTCCGTAGGGGCCAACATTAGCCGGCTGACCTACTGTTTATCGACACATGGTGGCGCTAGAGCTACCAAACCGTGTGCAATAGACTCCCCGCCCTCCAGTTAGTATATGGCCCGAGTTTCAGCTCTGTGGGACCCCGGGAACACAGAGAAATGCCCTGGGGGCTCAATTGTATGGGGGCTCAAATTCGTATTTCACCCTATTACATACAGACAGACAGTGACGCGACACCACCAGTGGTACGGCATCAAATGTGGTACGGCATCAAATGTGGTACGGCATCAAATGTGGTACGGCATCAGTTCGAAACACTGCAAAGTCGAGAAGCAACCTCTCATGACTCACACATCACAGAGACATCCCAGTGGTCTCGTTGGAAAGGTCTGAGAAAACCCTTTCGAATGATACCTAGTTCATGTCGCTGGCTGCTTCCTGGGCGGAGCTATGGGACGAAATATATTCATGTATCAAAAAATTATCTCGGCCTAGGAAGGTCGCAGCGACACAAACAAGGTGTCATTGGAAAGCACTCGCAGAGACCTTTCCAATGACACCAACCACGAGTCGTTTCGACTTTCCTAGGCCGAGATAATTTTTTGAAACACAAATGTATTTTGTCCCATAGCTCCGCCCCCAAAGGTCCTAACGATACAAGTATGGTGTCATTTTAAAGGCCTCGCCAAGACCTTTCGAATGCTACCTAGCTTTTGGCGCTGACTGCTTCCTGGGCGGAGCTATATGTTCACAAAAAAAACACAATTCACACCAAAAAGACAAGTCGCACCTCCAAAAAAACACAAGTCCCGCCTCCAAAAAACACAAGTCTCGACTCCCGCCCCCCAATTAGTATATGGGCCGAGTTTCAGCTCTGTGGGACCCCGGGAACACAGAGAAATGCCGTGGGGGCTCAATTGTATGGGGGCTCAAATTGGTATTTCACCCTATTACCTACTGTTTATCAACACATGGTGGCGCTAGAGCTACCAAAACCGTGTGCAATGGTGTGAGCAGTACCCTGTGAATTCTTTGGTGCTGTAAAATCCACCAAGGACTCCTTTCTTTCCATCCCCCAAATCATTTCGAAAAGATTCGTTTGAAACAACATCTCGGAATTCGCGTCACGTCAAAGACAGTCTGTTAAAAGCAACATCTCCGTCTTCTTTTACGACCTCAAGCAGGATACGTCTCAGGATGTCATCTGGAATCTAAAAATAAGAAAAGAAAAGAAGAGTTTAATAATATGATGGACACATCACAAGAGTTACGGCATCATATATGGAGTGACATCACATGTGATTCATTCAACCTGCCAATTGTGCCAAGATTCACTGGTGCCCCAAAACCAAACCGAACGAGCCAGAGGAGCGGGGCCGAGCCCCTTCGAGTGAACGTGCTCCCATTAATGTGTTTGTGGACAAAACCTGAGCTCCGTAGGGGCCAACATTAGCCGGCTGACCTACTGTTTATCGACACATGGTGGCGCTAGAGCTACCAAACCGTGTGCAATAGACTCCCCGCCCTCCAGTTAGTATATGGCCCGAGTTTCAGCTCTGTGGGACCCCGGGAACACAGAGAAATGCCCTGGGGGCTCAATTGTATGGGGGCTCAAATTCGTATTTCACCCTATTACATACAGACAGACAGTGACGCGACACCACCAGTGGTACGGCATCAAATGTGGTACGAAATCACACTCTGTACGACATCAGATATGGTACGACATCACACTCTGTACTACATCAGATATGGTACGGATCAGATATGGTACGGCATCACACTCTGTACGACATCAGATATGGTACGACATCACACTCTGTACGACATCAGATATGGTACCAAATCACACTCTGTACGACATCAGATATGGTACGCCATCAAACTCTGTACAACATCAGATATGGTACGACATCACACTCTGTACGACATCAGATATGGTACGCCATCAAACTCTGTACAACATCAGATATGGTACGACATCACACTCTGTACGACATCAGATATGGTACGCCATCAAACTCTGTACGACATCAGATATGGTACGGATCAGATATGGTACGGCATCACACTCTGTACGACATCAGATATGGTACGGCATCACACTCTGTACGACATCAGATGTGTTGCGAATTCATTTGCAAACACAACACCTACCCAAAACCTACCCTCTCACGCCAGCTAAAAACAAGCCCCGCCCACCGGACCCCTACCCAAAACCTACCCTCTCACGCCAGCTAAAAACAAGCCCCGCCCACCGGACCCCTACCCAAAACCTACCCTCTCACGCCAGCTAAAAACAAGCCCCGCCCACCGGACCCCTACCCAAAACCTACCCTCTCACTGACCTCTGCATCATTGAAAAAGCCCTTGACCTTTTTGACCTTCCTGTGATGGACACATCACAAGAGTTACGGCATCATATATGGAGTGACATCACATGTGATTCATTCAACCTGCCAATTGTGCCAAGATTCACTGGTGCCCCAAAACCAAACCGAACGAGCCAGAGGAGCGGGGCCGAGCCCCTTCGAGTGAACCTGCTCCCATTAATGTGTTTGTGGACAAAACCTGAGCTCCGTAGGGGCCAACATTAGCCGGCTGACCTACTGTTTATCGACACATGGTGGCGCTAGAGCTACCAAACCGTGTGCAATAGACTCCCCGCCCTCCAGTTAGTATATGGCCCGAGTTTCAGCTCTGTGGGACCCCGGGAACACAGAGAAATGCCCTGGGGGCTCAATTGTATGGGGGCTCAAATTCGTATTTCACCCTATTACATACAGACAGACAGTGACGCGACACCACCAGTGGTACGGCATCAAATGTGGTACGGCATCAAATGTGGTACGGCATCAAATGTGGTACGGCATCAGTTCGAAACACTGCAAAGTCGAGAAGCAACCTCTCATGACTCACACATCACAGAGACATCCCAGTGGTCTCGTTGGAAAGGTCTGAGAAAACCCTTTCGAATGATACCTAGTTCATGTCGCTGGCTGCTTCCTGGGCGGAGCTATTGGACGAAATATATTCATGTATCAAAAAATTATCTCGGCCTAGGAAGGTCGCAGCGACACAAACAAGGTGTCATTGGAAAGCACTCGCAGAGACCTTTCCAATGACACCAACCACGAGTCGTTTCGACTTTCCTAGGCCGAGATAATTTTTTGAAACACAATTGTATTTTGTCCCATAGCTCCGCCCCCAAAGGTCCTAACGATACAAGTATGGTGTCATTTTAAAGGCCTCGCCAAGACCTTTCGAATGCTACCTAGCTTTTGGCGCTGACTGCTTCCTGGGCGGAGCTATATGTTCACAAAAAAAACACAATTCACACCAAAAAGACAAGTCGCACCTCCAAAAAAACACAAGTCCCGCCTCCAAAAAACACAAGTCTCGACTCCCGCCCCCCAATTAGTATATGGGCCGAGTTTCAGCTCTGTGGGACCCCGGGAACACAGAGAAATGCCGTGGGGGCTCAATTGTATGGGGGCTCAAATTGGTATTTCACCCTATTACCTACTGTTTATCAACACATGGTGGCGCTAGAGCTACCAAAACCGTGTGCAATGGTGTGAGCAGTACCCTGTAAATTCTTTGGTGCTGTAAAATCCACCAAGGACTCCTTTCTTTCCATCCCCCAAATCATTTCGAAAAGATTCGTTTGAAACAACATCTCGGAATTCGCGTCACGTCAAAGACAGTCTGTTAAAAGCAACATCTCCGTCTTCTTTTACGACCTCAAGCAGGATACGTCTCAGGATGTCATCTGGAATCTAAAAATAAGAAAAGAAAAGAAGAGTTTAATAATATGATGGACACATCACAAGAGTTACGGCATCATATATGGAGTGACATCACATGTGATTCATTCAACCTGCCAATTGTGCCAAGATTCACTGGTGCCCCAAAACCAAACCGAACGAGCCAGAGGAGCGGGGCCGAGCCCCTTCGAGTGAACCTGCTCCCATTAATGTGTTTGTGGACAAAACCTGAGCTCCGTAGGGGCCAACATTAGCCGGCTGACCTACTGTTTATCGACACATGGTGGCGCTAGAGCTACCAAACCGTGTGCAATAGACTCCCCGCCCTCCAGTTAGTATATGGCCCGAGTTTCAGCTCTGTGGGACCCCGGGAACACAGAGAAATGCCCTGGGGGCTCAATTGTATGGGGGCTCAAATTCGTATTTCACCCTATTACATACAGACAGACAGTGACGCGACACCACCAGTGGTACGGCATCAAATGTGGTACGACATCACACTCTGTACAACATCAGATATGGTACGACATCACACTCTGTACTACATCACATATGGTACGGATCAGATATGGTACGGCATCACACTCTGTACGACATCAGATAGGGTACGACATCACACTCTGTACGACATCAGATATGGTACGAAATCACACTCTGTACGACATCAGATATGGTACGCCATCAAACTCTGTACAACATCAGATATGGTACGACATCACACTCTGTACGACATCAGATATGGTACGACATCACACTCTGTACGACATCAGATATGGTACGGATCAGATATGGTACGGCATCACACTCTGTACGACATCAGATATGGTACGGCATCACACTCTGTACGACAGATGTGTTGCGAATTCACTTGCAAACACAACAAATAGTCAAAACCTACCCTCTCACGCCAGCTAAAAACAAGCCCCGCCCACCGGACCCCTACCCAAAACCTACCCTCTCACGGCAGCTAAAAACAAGCCCCGCCCACCGGACCCCTACCCAAAACCTACCCTCTCATTGACCTCTGCATCATTGAAAAAGCCCTTGACCTTTTTGACCTTCCTGTGATGGACACATCACAAGCGTTTCGGCATCATATATGGAGTGACATCACATGTGATTCATTCAACCTGCCAATTGTGCCAAGATTCACTGGTGCCCCAAAACCAAACCGAACGAGCCAGAGGAGCGGGGCCGAGCCCCTTCGAGTGAACGTGCTCCCATTAATGTCTTTGTGGACAAAACCTGAGCTCCGTAGGGGCCAACATTAGCCGGCTGACCTACTGTTTATCGACACATGGTGGCGCTAGAGCTACCAAACCGTGTGCAATAGACTCCCCGCCCTCCAGTTAGTATATGGCCCGAGTTTCAGCTCTGTGGGACCCCGGGAACACAGAGAAATGCCCTGGGGGCTCAATTGTATGGGGGCTCAAATTCGTATTTCACCCTATTACATACAGACAGACAGTGACGCGACACCACCAGTGGTACGGCATCAAATGTGGTACGGCATCAAATGTGGTACGGCATCAAATGTGGTACGGCATCAGTTCGAAACACTGCAAAGTCGAGAAGCAACCTCTCATGACTCACACATCACAGAGACATCCCAGTGGTCTCGTTGGAAAGGTCTGAGAAAACCCTTTTGAATGATACCTAGTTCATGTCGCTGGCTGCTTCCTGGGCGGAGCTATGGGACGAAATATATTCATGTATCAAAAAATTATCTCGGCCTAGGAAGGTCGCAGCGACACAAACAAGGTGTCATTGGAAAGCACTCGCAGAGACCTTTCCAATGACACCAACCTCGAGTCGTTTCGACTTTCCTAGGCCGAGATAATTTTTTGAAACACAATTGTATTTTGTCCCATAGCTCCGCCCCCAAAGGTCCTAACGATACAAGTATGGTGTCATTTTAAAGGCCTCGCCAAGACCTTTCGAATGCTACCTAGCTTTTGGCGCTGACTGCTTCCTGGGCGGAGCTATATGTTCACAAAAAAAACACAATTCACACCAAAAAGACAAGTCGCACCTCCAAAAAAACACAAGTCCCGCCTCCAAAAAACACAAGTCTCGACTCCCGCCCCCCAATTAGTATATGGGCCGAGTTTCAGCTCTGTGGGACCCCGGGAACACAGAGAAATGCCGTGGGGGCTCAATTGTATGGGGGCTCAAATTGGTATTTCACCCTATTACCTACTGTTTATCAACACATGGTGGCGCTAGAGCTACCAAAACCGTGTGCAATGGTGTGAGCAGTACCCTGTGAATTCTTTGGTGCTGTAAAATCCACCAAGGACTCCTTTCTTTCCATCCCCCAAATCATTTCGAAAAGATTCGTTTGAAACAACATCTCGGAATTCGCGTCACGTCAAAGACAGTCTGTTAAAAGCAACATCTCCGTCTTCTTTTACGACCTCAAGCAGGATACGTCTCAGGATGTCATCTGGAATCTAAAAATAAGAAAAGAAAAGAAGAGTTTAATAATATGATGGACACATCACAAGAGTTACGGCATCATATATGGAGTGACATCACATGTGATTCATTCAACCTGCCAATTGTGCCAAGATTCACTGGTGCCCCAAAACCAAACCGAACGAGCCAGAGGAGCGGGGCCGAGCCCCTTCGAGTGAACGTGCTCCCATTAATGTGTTTGTGGACAAAACCTGAGCTCCGTAGGGGCCAACATTAGCCGGCTGACCTACTGTTTATCGACACATGGTGGCGCTAGAGCTACCAAACCGTGTGCAATAGACTCCCCGCCCTCCAGTTAGTATATGGCCCGAGTTTCAGCTCTGTGGGACCCCGGGAACACAGAGAAATGCCCTGGGGGCTCAATTGTATGGGGGCTCAAATTCGTATTTCACCCTATTACATACAGACAGACAGTGACGCGACACCACCAGTGGTACGGCATCAAATGTGGTACGGCATCAAATGTGGTACGGCATCAAATGTGGTACGGCATCAGTTCGAAACACTGCAAAGTCGAGAAGCAACCTCTCATGACTCACACATCACAGAGACATCCCAGTGGTCTCGTTGGAAAGGTCTGAGAAAACCCTTTCGAATGATACCTAGTTCATGTCGCTGGCTGCTTCCTGGGCGGAGCTATGGGACGAAATATATTCATGTATCAAAAAATTATCTCGGCCTAGGAAGGTCGCAGCGACACAAACAAGGTGTCATTGGAAAGCACTCGCAGAGACCTTTCCAATGACACCAACCTCGAGTCGTTTCGACTTTCCTAGGCCGAGATAATTTTTTGAAACACAATTGTATTTTGTCCCATAGCTCCGCCCCCAAAGGTCCTAACGATACAAGTATGGTGTCATTTTAAAGGCCTCGCCAAGACCTTTCGAATGCTACCTAGCTTTTGGCGCTGACTGCTTCCTGGGCGGAGCTATATGTTCACAAAAAAAACACAATTCACACCAAAAAGACAAGTCGCACCTCCAAAAAAACACAAGTCCCGCCTCCAAAAAACACAAGTCTCGACTCCCGCCCCCCAATTAGTATATGGGCCGAGTTTCAGCTCTGTGGGACCCCGGGAACACAGAGAAATGCCGTGGGGGCTCAATTGTATGGGGGCTCAAATTGGTATTTCACCCTATTACCTACTGTTTATCAACACATGGTGGCGCTAGAGCTACCAAAACCGTGTGCAATGGTGTGAGCAGTACCCTGTGAATTCTTTGGTGCTGTAAAATCCACCAAGGACTCCTTTCTTTCCATCCCCCAAATCATTTCGAAAAGATTCGTTTGAAACAACATCTCGGAATTCGCGTCACGTCAAAGACAGTCTGTTAAAAGCAACATCTCCGTCTTCTTTTACGACCTCAAGCAGGATACGTCTCAGGATGTCATCTGGAATCTAAAAATAAGAAAAGAAAAGAAGAGTTTAATAATATGATGGACACATCACAAGAGTTACGGCATCATATATGGAGTGACATCACATGTGATTCATTCAACCTGCCAATTGTGCCAAGATTCACTGGTGCCCCAAAACCAAACCGAACGAGCCAGAGGAGCGGGGCCGAGCCCCTTCGAGTGAACGTGCTCCCATTAATGTGTTTGTGGACAAAACCTGAGCTCCGTAGGGGCCAACATTAGCCGGCTGACCTACTGTTTATCGACACATGGTGGCGCTAGAGCTACCAAACCGTGTGCAATAGACTCCCCGCCCTCCAGTTAGTATATGGCCCGAGTTTCAGCTCTGTGGGACCCCGGGAACACAGAGAAATGCCCTGGGGGCTCAATTGTATGGGGGCTCAAATTCGTATTTCACCCTATTACATACAGACAGACAGTGACGCGACACCACCAGTGGTACGGCATCAAATGTGGTACGAAATCACACTCTGTACGACATCAGATATGGTACGACATCACACTCTGTACTACATCAGATATGGTACGGATCAGATATGGTACGGCATCACACTCTGTACGACATCAGATATGGTACGACATCACACTCTGTACGACATCAGATATGGTACCAAATCACACTCTGTACGACATCAGATATGGTACGCCATCAAACTCTGTACAACATCAGATATGGTACGACATCACACTCTGTACGACATCAGATATGGTACGCCATCAAACTCTGTACAACATCAGATATGGTACGACATCACACTCTGTACGACATCAGATATGGTACGCCATCAAACTCTGTACGACATCAGATATGGTACGGATCAGATATGGTACGGCATCACACTCTGTACGACATCAGATATGGTACGGCATCACACTCTGTACGACATCAGATGTGTTGCGAATTCATTTGCAAACACAACACCTACCCAAAACCTACCCTCTCACGCCAGCTAAAAACAAGCCCCGCCCACCGGACCCCTACCCAAAACCTACCCTCTCACGCCAGCTAAAAACAAGCCCCGCCCACCGGACCCCTACCCAAAACCTACCCTCTCACGCCAGCTAAAAACAAGCCCCGCCCACCGGACCCCTACCCAAAACCTACCCTCTCACTGACCTCTGCATCATTGAAAAAGCCCTTGACCTTTTTGACCTTCCTGTGATGGACACATCACAAGAGTTACGGCATCATATATGGAGTGACATCACATGTGATTCATTCAACCTGCCAATTGTGCCAAGATTCACTGGTGCCCCAAAACCAAACCGAACGAGCCAGAGGAGCGGGGCCGAGCCCCTTCGAGTGAACCTGCTCCCATTAATGTGTTTGTGGACAAAACCTGAGCTCCGTAGGGGCCAACATTAGCCGGCTGACCTACTGTTTATCGACACATGGTGGCGCTAGAGCTACCAAACCGTGTGCAATAGACTCCCCGCCCTCCAGTTAGTATATGGCCCGAGTTTCAGCTCTGTGGGACCCCGGGAACACAGAGAAATGCCCTGGGGGCTCAATTGTATGGGGGCTCAAATTCGTATTTCACCCTATTACATACAGACAGACAGTGACGCGACACCACCAGTGGTACGGCATCAAATGTGGTACGGCATCAAATGTGGTACGGCATCAAATGTGGTACGGCATCAGTTCGAAACACTGCAAAGTCGAGAAGCAACCTCTCATGACTCACACATCACAGAGACATCCCAGTGGTCTCGTTGGAAAGGTCTGAGAAAACCCTTTCGAATGATACCTAGTTCATGTCGCTGGCTGCTTCCTGGGCGGAGCTATGGGACGAAATATATTCATGTATCAAAAAATTATCTCGGCCTAGGAAGGTCGCAGCGACACAAACAAGGTGTCATTGGAAAGCACTCGCAGAGACCTTTCCAATGACACCAACCACGAGTCGTTTCGACTTTCCTAGGCCGAGATAATTTTTTGAAACACAAATGTATTTTGTCCCATAGCTCCGCCCCCAAAGGTCCTAACGATACAAGTATGGTGTCATTTTAAAGGCCTCGCCAAGACCTTTCGAATGCTACCTAGCTTTTGGCGCTGACTGCTTCCTGGGCGGAGCTATATGTTCACAAAAAAAACACAATTCACACCAAAAAGACAAGTCGCACCTCCAAAAAAACACAAGTCCCGCCTCCAAAAAACACAAGTCTCGACTCCCGCCCCCCAATTAGTATATGGGCCGAGTTTCAGCTCTGTGGGACCCCGGGAACACAGAGAAATGCCGTGGGGGCTCAATTGTATGGGGGCTCAAATTGGTATTTCACCCTATTACCTACTGTTTATCAACACATGGTGGCGCTAGAGCTACCAAAACCGTGTGCAATGGTGTGAGCAGTACCCTGTGAATTCTTTGGTGCTGTAAAATCCACCAAGGACTCCTTTCTTTCCATCCCCCAAATCATTTCGAAAAGATTCGTTTGAAACAACATCTCGGAATTCGCGTCACGTCAAAGACAGTCTGTTAAAAGCAACATCTCCGTCTTCTTTTACGACCTCAAGCAGGATACGTCTCAGGATGTCATCTGGAATCTAAAAATAAGAAAAGAAAAGAAGAGTTTAATAATATGATGGACACATCACAAGAGTTACGGCATCATATATGGAGTGACATCACACGTGATTCATTCAACCTGCCAATTGTGCCAAGATTCACTGGTGCCCCAAAACCAAACCGAACGAGCCAGAGGAGCGGGGCCGAGCCCCTTCGAGTGAACCTGCTCCCATTAATGTGTTTGTGGACAAAACCTGAGCTCCGTAGGGGCCAACATTAGCCGGCTGACCTACTGTTTATCGACACATGGTGGCGCTAGAGCTACCAAACCGTGTGCAATAGACTCCCCGCCCTCCAGTTAGTATATGGCCCGAGTTTCAGCTCTGTGGGACCCCGGGAACACAGAGAAATGCCCTGGGGGCTCAATTGTATGGGGGCTCAAATTCGTATTTCACCCTATTACATACAGACAGACAGTGACGCGACACCACCAGTGGTACGGCATCAAATGTGGTACGAAATCACACTCTGTACGACATCAGATATGGTACGACATCACACTCTGTACTACATCAGATATGGTACGGATCAGATATGGTACGGCATCACACTCTGTACGACATCAGATATGGTACGACATCACACTCTGTACGACATCAGATATGGTACCAAATCACACTCTGTACGACATCAGATATGGTACGCCATCAAACTCTGTACAACATCAGATATGGTACGACATCACACTCTGTACGACATCAGATATGGTACGCCATCAAACTCTGTACAACATCAGATATGGTACGACATCACACTCTGTACGACATCAGATATGGTACGCCATCAAACTCTGTACGACATCAGATATGGTACGGATCAGATATGGTACGGCATCACACTCTGTACGACATCAGATATGGTACGGCATCACACTCTGTACGACATCAGATGTGTTGCGAATTCATTTGCAAACACAACACCTACCCAAAACCTACCCTCTCACGCCAGCTAAAAACAAGCCCCGCCCACCGGACCCCTACCCAAAACCTACCCTCTCACGCCAGCTAAAAACAAGCCCCGCCCACCGGACCCCTACCCAAAACCTACCCTCTCACGCCAGCTAAAAACAAGCCCCGCCCACCGGACCCCTACCCAAAACCTACCCTCTCACTGACCTCTGCATCATTGAAAAAGCCCTTGACCTTTTTGACCTTCCTGTGATGGACACATCACAAGAGTTACGGCATCATATATGGAGTGACATCACATGTGATTCATTCAACCTGCCAATTGTGCCAAGATTCACTGGTGCCCCAAAACCAAACCGAACGAGCCAGAGGAGCGGGGCCGAGCCCCTTCGAGTGAACCTGCTCCCATTAATGTGTTTGTGGACAAAACCTGAGCTCCGTAGGGGCCAACATTAGCCGGCTGACCTACTGTTTATCGACACATGGTGGCGCTAGAGCTACCAAACCGTGTGCAATAGACTCCCCGCCCTCCAGTTAGTATATGGCCCGAGTTTCAGCTCTGTGGGACCCCGGGAACACAGAGAAATGCCCTGGGGCTCAATTGTATGGGGGCTCAAATTCGTATTTCACCCTATTACATACAGACAGACAGTGACGCGACACCACCAGTGGTACGGCATCAAATGTGGTACGGCATCAAATGTGGTACGGCATCAAATGTGGTACGGCATCAGTTCGAAACACTGCAAAGTCGAGAAGCAACCTCTCATGACTCACACATCACAGAGACATCCCAGTGGTCTCGTTGGAAAGGTCTGAGAAAACCCTTTCGAATGATACCTAGTTCATGTCGCTGGCTGCTTCCTGGGCGGAGCTATGGGACGAAATATATTCATGTATCAAAAAATTATCTCGGCCTAGGAAGGTCGCAGCGACACAAACAAGGTGTCATTGGAAAGCACTCGCAGAGACCTTTCCAATGACACCAACCTCGAGTCGTTTCGACTTTCCTAGGCCGAGATAATTTTTTGAAACACAATTGTATTTTGTCCCATAGCTCCGCCCCCAAAGGTCCTAACGATACAAGTATGGTGTCATTTTAAAGGCCTCGCCAAGACCTTTCGAATGCTACCTAGCTTTTGGCGCTGACTGCTTCCTGGGCGGAGCTATATGTTCACAAAAAAAACACAATTCACACCAAAAAGACAAGTCGCACCTCCAAAAAAACACAAGTCCCGCCTCCAAAAAACACAAGTCTCGACTCCCGCCCCCCAATTAGTATATGGGCCGAGTTTCAGCTCTGTGGGACCCCGGGAACACAGAGAAATGCCGTGGGGGCTCAATTGTATGGGGGCTCAAATTGGTATTTCACCCTATTACCTACTGTTTATCAACACATGGTGGCGCTAGAGCTACCAAAACCGTGTGCAATGGTGTGAGCAGTACCCTGTGAATTCTTTGGTGCTGTAAAATCCACCAAGGACTCCTTTCTTTCCATCCCCCAAATCATTTCGAAAAGATTCGTTTGAAACAACATCTCGGAATTCGCGTCACGTCAAAGACAGTCTGTTAAAAGCAACATCTCCGTCTTCTTTTACGACCTCAAGCAGGATACGTCTCAGGATGTCATCTGGAATCTAAAAATAAGAAAAGAAAAGAAGAGTTTAATAATATGATGGACACATCACAAGAGTTACGGCATCATATATGGAGTGACATCACATGTGATTCATTCAACCTGCCAATTGTGCCAAGATTCACTGGTGCCCCAAAACCAAACCGAACGAGCCAGAGGAGCGGGGCCGAGCCCCTTCGAGTGAACGTGCTCCCATTAATGTGTTTGTGGACAAAACCTGAGCTCCGTAGGGGCCAACATTAGCCGGCTGACCTACTGTTTATCGACACATGGTGGCGCTAGAGCTACCAAACCGTGTGCAATAGACTCCCCGCCCTCCAGTTAGTATATGGCCCGAGTTTCAGCTCTGTGGGACCCCGGGAACACAGAGAAATGCCCTGGGGGCTCAATTGTATGGGGGCTCAAATTCGTATTTCACCCTATTACATACAGACAGACAGTGACGCGACACCACCAGTGGTACGGCATCAAATGTGGTACGGCATCAAATGTGGTACGGCATCAAATGTGGTACGGCATCAGTTCGAAACACTGCAAAGTCGAGAAGCAACCTCTCATGACTCACACATCACAGAGACATCCCAGTGGTCTCGTTGGAAAGGTCTGAGAAAACCCTTTCGAATGATACCTAGTTCATGTCGCTGGCTGCTTCCTGGGCGGAGCTATGGGACGAAATATATTCATGTATCAAAAAATTATCTCGGCCTAGGAAGGTCGCAGCGACACAAACAAGGTGTCATTGGAAAGCACTCGCAGAGACCTTTCCAATGACACCAACCTCGAGTCGTTTCGACTTTCCTAGGCCGAGATAATTTTTTGAAACACAATTGTATTTTGTCCCATAGCTCCGCCCCCAAAGGTCCTAACGATACAAGTATGGTGTCATTTTAAAGGCCTCGCCAAGACCTTTCGAATGCTACCTAGCTTTTGGCGCTGACTGCTTCCTGGGCGGAGCTATATGTTCACAAAAAAAACACAATTCACACCAAAAAGACAAGTCGCACCTCCAAAAAAACACAAGTCCCGCCTCCAAAAAACACAAGTCTCGACTCCCGCCCCCCAATTAGTATATGGGCCGAGTTTCAGCTCTGTGGGACCCCGGGAACACAGAGAAATGCCGTGGGGGCTCAATTGTATGGGGGCTCAAATTGGTATTTCACCCTATTACCTACTGTTTATCAACACATGGTGGCGCTAGAGCTACCAAAACCGTGTGCAATGGTGTGAGCAGTACCCTGTGAATTCTTTGGTGCTGTAAAATCCACCAAGGACTCCTTTCTTTCCATCCCCCAAATCATTTCGAAAAGATTCGTTTGAAACAACATCTCGGAATTCGCGTCACGTCAAAGACAGTCTGTTAAAAGCAACATCTCCGTCTTCTTTTACGACCTCAAGCAGGATACGTCTCAGGATGTCATCTGGAATCTAAAAATAAGAAAAGAAAAGAAGAGTTTAATAATATGATGGACACATCACAAGAGTTACGGCATCATATATGGAGTGACATCACATGTGATTCATTCAACCTGCCAATTGTGCCAAGATTCACTGGTGCCCCAAAACCAAACCGAACGAGCCAGAGGAGCGGGGCCGAGCCCCTTCGAGTGAACGTGCTCCCATTAATGTGTTTGTGGACAAAACCTGAGCTCCGTAGGGGCCAACATTAGCCGGCTGACCTACTGTTTATCGACACATGGTGGCGCTAGAGCTACCAAACCGTGTGCAATAGACTCCCCGCCCTCCAGTTAGTATATGGCCCGAGTTTCAGCTCTGTGGGACCCCGGGAACACAGAGAAATGCCCTGGGGGCTCAATTGTATGGGGGCTCAAATTCGTATTTCACCCTATTACCTAACCCTAACCCTAACCCTAACCCTAACACTCTAACCCTAAACTCTAACCCTAACCCTAACCTAACCTGATTCTCCTGTGGCTTCCATGTTTTTGGATTGGGACAATTCTGACAGAATTCCGATGCACTCTGACAGCTCCGTCAGTGAAACCACGCCCTCTTGATGTAAATCGAACCCTAACCCTAACCATACAAAATTCACTTACACATGTGAGCTCTGCGTGAAAGGCTAGGTTTTTTTTCCATCTTTAATTTATATTCGATCTTGAAGAGCATTTTTTATTTATTCATCCCAGTGTTAAATAACTGCATGTAATAATTATATAATTATATAGACACAGGTAGATGTGAAAATGCGCGCACACACACACACACACACCCACACCACACACAACACACACACACCACACACAACACACACGCCTTGATTAGCACGAAAGGGCCATGCCCAAAATATCTATCTATCTGTCTATCTGTCTATCTGTCTATCTATCTATCTATCTATCTATCTATCTATCTATCTATCTATCTATCTATCTATCTATCTATCTGTCTATCTGTCTATCTATCAATCTAATGAGGCCTTTTGGAAATAAATATTACATTTTCCATTAATATATTTTCATGTTATATAATGAATGTAAATTTTAATATTTGAAGTCACACTTTCATAACAAATATGAAATAATGACTTTTTTCATAAAAAAAGTGTATCATTCTGTGTCATACACCACATAGCCTCCTAGTGGAGAGAAAATTTATTATCATTCACTGGATGATTGTGGTTTTCATCTCTTATCCTGTCTGCCCCCAAAACTAGCCCCAGCTCAACACTATCCTCTGGTGGACAGCCCTATCTCTGCACTACATAAATAACCAGAGCAGAATCAATCTCTATTTCTATCTGAATCCCCTCATATTTATTGCTTTTATAAATAAATAATACATTTACATTATATACACAGACAGATTAATACATTTTCATGTTACTGCAGATTTTATTTATAAATGGACACTTTGAATATCTAAAATAACTAATTAAATTTCTCCTAAGGGAGACAATAAATGCTACCTTGAATCTTAGCTCAGAAATACATTTTTAATATCAAACTGGGCAAAATAAATCCAAATCCAAATCCAAACTTGTTGAACATATGTTTATTAAAATACAAAACTTAACGTCAACAATAATATATTGACACACACACACACACACACACAGACAGACTAACACACACACACAGACAGAGTAACACACACACAGACAGAGTAACACACACACAGACAGAGTAACACACACACACACACACACACACACACACACACACACACACACACACACACACACACCTGTCTGTCTGTCTCTATCTATCTATCTATCTATCTATCTAAATCTATTCATCTCATGAGTGATTTTCAAAATAAATATTACATTTACAATAATAAATATTCATGTGACTAAATGTCAAGTCAAGTATATTTTTATAGCGCTTTTCACAATACAGATTGTATCAAAGCAGCTTCACAGTATTAAATAAATGTCCACGTTGGTAATGCTGATCAATAGTATTATTGATTGATTCAATTAAATTGAATATCCCCAGGAAACTAGAATGTGTTATCTAATAAATGGACATTTTAATATATAAAATCACACTGTTTCATAAGAACTCATTCAATTATACACTGTATGATTCTAAGTGTATCATTCTTGTTTCCTGAGCCCCCTGCTGGATAACACAATGTATTATCATACAGTGTATCATTCTGGTTTTCATCTCTAATCCTAACCCTTCTGGAGCCTAAACCTACCACTTAGACCCCTAAGATACTCTACCCTGGGCCAAACAGCCCTTTTTCGGCTAGCCCGAACTCATCTAGCCCTAGGATGCGTAGTACCAGGGCCACACAGCCCTGTTTTCCTAGGGCCCTGGGCCCTATAGCCCTTTTGTTCTATTGGTAAGAGTTATGTGTCTGTATTTTAGTGGTATGAGTTTTTGCATCTATTAGAGGGTTCACGTTAGTAAGTGGGGCCTTGGGATTTAGACTCTGAGAGTGATGGGGAGAACGGGTACACTCAGGTTTTGTGTTGGTTTGGTTGTTTGCCCGGAGTGTCCAACGGCCGGAAGGACAGTGCATAACCGTGTCTGGACCCTAGGTCCAGACTCTGGATTTTATTTCCCCACACACAGACAGAGTCACACACACACACACACACACACACACACAGACAGAGTCACACACACAGACAGAGTCACACACACACACAGACACAGACAGTCACACACAGTCACACAGAGTCACACACACCACACACAACACACACGCCTTGATTAGCACGAAAGGGCCATGCCCAAAATATCTATCTATCTATCTATCTATCTATCTATCTATCTATCTATCTATCTATCTATCTATCTATCTATCTATCTATCTATCTATCTATCTATCTATCTATCTATCTATCTATCTATCTATCTATCTATCAATCTAATGAGGCCTTTTGGAAATAAATATTACATTTTCCATTAATATATTTTCATGTTATATAATGAATGTAAATTTTAATATTTGAAGTCACACTTTCATAACAAATATGAAATAATGACTTTTTTCATAAAAAAAGTGTATCATTCTGTGTCATACACCACATAGCCTCCTAGTGGAGAGAAAATTTATTATCATTCACTGGATGATTGTGGTTTTCATCTCTTATCCTGTCTGCCCCCAAAACTAGCCCCAGCTCAACACTATCCTCTGGTGGACAGCCCTATCTCTGCACTACATAAATAACCAGAGCTGCCATCTCCTGGAAAACAGTTTACATTACATGTGTTTCAACCTGCTATGACTTCGCAATGTTAACAGAAAAGCACATTATGACGGTTGCATTATGACAGATAATTGATAAATATTATAAAATATTATACAATACCACATCTATACTTCATCCTTGACCTCATTATGGCAACGATTGCAGACAGCTTGACCTCTTGACCTTCAACTCTTGTTAGTGATCCTATATATATATATATATATATATATGTATGCGTGTGTACATAAGATAAGGAGTCCTTTTTCTTCTGTAAACCCTGACTGCCTGAAGTGACCCCAAACAGACAGAGTAACACACTCGCACGCTCAGACAGACAGACAGACAGAGTAACTCTCAAACTCTCAGACAGCAGACAGACAGACAGACAGAGTAACACACATTCAGACACTCAGACAGACAGACAGACAGACAGACACTCACAGACAGACAAACTCACAATCACACTCACACAGAGTAACACACACACACACACACACACACACACACGTTGTGTTTTCATGTTTTATGGGGACTTTACATACATAATGATTTTTATACTGTACAGACTGTATATTCTATTCCCTTACACTAACCCTATCCCTAACCATACCCATCACAGGAAACATTCTGCATTTTTACATTTTCAAACAACATCACTTGTTGCAAACTAGAGAGAGGGAGCCATCCACAATGTAGAATTTTAGGTGCAAAGTGCCTTGCTACTGAGTGAACACAAGATGGCAGTCTATATCCATTTTCAAAGTGATCACTCTTCAAACAGAAAGAACAAAACAAACAATTAACACACACACACACACACACACACACACACACACACACACACACACACACACACACACACACACCTGTCTGTCTGTCTCTCTATCTATCTATCTATCTATCTATCTATCTATCTATCTATCTATCTATCTATCTATCTATCTATCTATCTATCTATCTATCTATCTATCTATCTATCAATCTAATGAGGCCTTTTGGAAATAAATATTACATTTTCCATTAATATATTTTCATGTTATATAATGAATGTAAATTTTAATATTTGAAGTCACACTTTCATAACAAATATGAAATAATGACTTTTTTCATAAAAAAAGTGTATCATTCTGTGTCATACACCACATAGCCTCCTAGTGGAGAGAAAATTTATTATCATTCACTGGATGATTGTGGTTTTCATCTCTTATCCCCTGCCTGGCCCTGACTCTAACCCTAAATCTAACCCCATGCTCAAATGAGCCCCCTAGTGGACAGCCACATCTCTGCAATGATTAAATAAACAGAGCTGCCACCTCATGGACAACAGTTTACATTACATGTGTTTCAGCCTGCTATGACTTCGCAATGTTAACAGAAAATCACATTATGAAGGATGATTTAAGTAGACTGTTCTGTGACCTTATATATATATATATATATACCTATATAAATGAAGATGACGTTTGACCTGGAAATGTAACAAGTAACACATTCAATCTCTATCCAAAAAATTCAAACACACACACACACACACTTAACAAGTCATGTAGAAACATCTATTCATCCATCTATCTATCCATCCATCCATCCTGGCCTATACACATTCACTTTTTAGCTATGGCTACACCACATGATTTTGAAAACCATGAGATCTTTTTAAAGTGACACAACATACCTTCAGTCATTTAGCTGACTCCCTGAGCAGTGTCCTGACTACTGAACCATGGGGCTGATTGAGACGCCCCCCTGGCCTTCAGACAAGGTGTATGTGTTCAGAGGTCAAAGGTCAAATTTGCACCCCATAACTAAATGCTCCTGTATGATTTCTGGAACCTTTATGTGGCTGCTAATTTGACTTAAAAGCTGGCAGCTGAGCTGACAGAGGAGAAATCTTGCACACCTGTGTGAGAGGAGCTATCCCTGGTCCTGAACATCACTGGGTGTGATGGATGGCGCTCTCCGTGGTGCTGCTTTGTGCAGGACAATTATGCTACCACAATACAGACAGAGATGAATCTATATTGGGATTGTAGCAATGTTTATACACACAAAGAACAAAAACATCCAAAGTATTCACAGTTTAATCATCCAACTTTGATACCATTTCATCCCCATCTTATCTCAGAAATACATTTTTAATGTCAAACTGGGAAGTAAAATAATGATTACTGACAAATCAAAACTTCTTTTAACATATGTTTATTAAAATACAAAACTTAACGTCAACAATAATGACAAACAATTAACTAGTGTGCAACATGGAGCGTACTAAAGTGTCAGAGTGTTACGTTTTTATATGTATATTATCTCATGTATAAAAAACTTCAGTCAAAATATATGCATTTAAAGAACAGCGAACATTTAACTAGTGTGCAAATGGAGTATATTATTCAAGTATAAAAAACTTCAGTCAAAATATATGCATTTAAAGAACAGCGAACATTTAACTAGTGTGCAAATGGAGTATATTATTCAAGTATAAAAAACTTCAGTCAAAATATATGCATTTAAAGAACATGCGAACATTTAACTAGTGTGCAAATGGAGTATATTATTCAAGTATAAAAAACTTCAGTCAAAATATATGCATTTAAAGAACAGCGAACATTTAACTAGTGTGCAAATGGAGTATATTATTCAAGTATAAAAAACTTCAGTCAAAATATATGCATTTAAAGAACATGCGAACATTTAACTAGTGTGCAAATGGAGTATATTACTCAGATATAAAAAAACTTTGGTCAAAATATATGCATTTAAAGAACAATTAACTATATTGTGCACTAAAGTGTCAGAGTGTTACGTTTTTAACGCTCGAACACTAGAAACTTTGGTTTAATTTTTTTTTCTCCTGCTCCACAACAAGCTCACTTCTTCTCCTTCTCTTCAAAGTGGTCTTGATTCTCTCTCCGATGTACGCCTGAAGATCCGTGGTCCCCCGAGGGCTCCAGCCAGGACTCCATAGTCCGTGTCTCTCACCAGCTCCTTTGATGACTTCTGCCTTGTCTGCGAGGCCCTTGGTGTCTGAATATAACATACAAATAAACATTCAAACAAACAGGTTAACACCCAAATATGTATACATTTAGCCTCAGCGTACAAGGTAATGGAAAATGTAAGCATACCAGTAATGTTCAGCCTGTCCATTTGGAGATTGAAGAATGCAGCCTGGAGTCCTGTAAGTTTCTCCTGTCGTGTGTGTCTCAGTTTTATGTAGGGCCTTATTTTTGCAGATAGGTCGGGTTCCAGATCGTCTGGAGACTGAGCCAGCTTGCGCTTGTGCAAAGCGGGGGGCTGTCTCTGAAGTCCCGAGGAACCGGCCTGGGCGAGAGGTAAACTCTGAAGGTCCACGATGTCGCGTCCCACATCCCAAACCTGGGTAGAGGAAAGGGCTTCATCTCGTTCTGAGGTCTCGTCGGTGATGGATTCAAAGGACGTTGCTGTGGTACACAACGCAAGCTGACTCGGGCAGATCTGAGACGGAGACGAAGAAGCCACACTCTGAAGGTCCAGGAAGATCACCGTTTCTTGCCCCACATCTGGCACCTGGGTTGCTTCAGCTCTGCTCAAAAGGCCATGAGCAGGGCGTGTCGGCGTGCTCGCTTTAAAAGAAGTAGAAGCCACAAGACCACAGACCTCCACTTCCATAGCAGCGATCCTCGAAGCCAGCGTGTCGAGTATCCTCTCCACAGCGTCCATCCTCTTGGACACAGATTCTCCCATGGCCTTGACCATTTCTTCAACACCATGTTTAGCAGAATTAAAGGTTTCCTCCAGCAGCTGGAGGTCAGATTTGACATGTGCCTCTAGCCTCTCTGTGTAGAAATTCAGATCTCCCGTCAAGATGGACTCCTTGAAGGCTTTTAAATCCTCCTGCACCTTGGTCTGAGATGAAAACAGCGAGTCTCTTATGGCCTTCAGCTGCTGGAGGAAAAAGTCCCTCATAGTCTCGACTCGTAAGCACAGCTCCTCCTCCACGCTGAGGACATCTTCTCCGTCATCATCGACGTCGTCCTGCACAGATGGCAGCTCACCCTCCGACATCTTGGCCTGAAAAACAGAGACATGCGGATTAGAGAGATTTTGAAATTCAAAAAATTGTGCACGCACAAAAACAAAAACCCACAAGTTTGGACACACAAGTTTGGAGCTAGCATGAATGGGTTAAAATTAAATTGGGTAAACGGCTCAAACTAATGCAAGTCGAATAATTGTCTCTATACAATGAATGCCAGACAAAAAAAAAAAATATAATAATAATTTGTTTCCCGAAAATCATTTGTTGCGTAGTAAAATCTAGTTTGTGTTAGGGTGCCACTTCTCCTGTGAGCTTAGCAGGAGATGGGAATATTAAATGAGCATGGCCCTTTTCGGATTTGAAAAGAGTTACAACTATCCCCATACACAAAGAATTTGCATATATGCATATACTCACAGGATGGGGGATTTCCTCGGCTTCACAGATCATGATGATGTCTAGGCAAACACAAAAATACACAGGGATATTTATTTTATTTACAATAAAACATTCAGATAAAACATAGTGTTGCAGATCGGCATTGTCCTTACGATTTCTAATTGGTTAGTGTCTCTGCGTTCAATTAAGTTATTTGTGGATTTTTGATTCTGATCACTGATTTCTCTATAAAGTTGTTTTTACACAATGTTGAACATGCCCACTCACACACAATAAATTAAATTAGGATAATTAACTCTCAGGAATTCATTTCTTATCAAATGAGATATATATTTATAAATATATAAAGAATCTTTGCAAAGAAGATGAAACAGAAACTTCACCTGAAGTGGCATTTTGAAGCATTTACACAGACAGTTTAATGCAGCTCGCAAATGCATTTGATAAATGTTTTTTTTTTTAAACATAAAACGCTGAATATTGATATATTGAAATTATTTAAAAAAAAGAAAAGATTATTTAAATGTGGAATTCAAACAGCGGCTAGGTGACAGCAAGCCAGCCACTATTAATGAGTGATTCGTTTAGTTTCAACCGATTCATTCAAACGGCTGTGAACCATTCATTCATTCAAACGATTAGTTAACTGTATTAAAAATGATGTGAATATTAAAAGGAAATGATTTTCCCCTTATCTTGAATATTGCTGGCGTTATAAATGGTTTTCGATAGACTATAGCACGCAGTGAAAACATGCACCTGCGGTCCCGCGAGCGTGAACTATAAATAAATAAATAACTATTATTAAAGAAGTTGCTTTTAGTCAGTAAAAGTTTAAAAAGGCAAAAAACTCAGATAGCAGGCACCATATTATTGAGCATTTACCTCAATAAGTTAACTGACTAAAGCACACTTCAATAAATACATCTTTATTAAATCATTTGAAGTATATCATTTAGTCAGGAAAAGTTAAAAAAGGCAAAAACTATAATAACAGACACAAAATGATCGACCATTTGCCTCAGTGTATATAATTTAACTTTATATACTTCAATAAACGGACACTATTTAATCATTTGAAGTATATCATTTAGTCAGGAAAAGTTAAAAAAGGCAAAAACTATAATAACAGACACAAAATGATCGACCATTTGCCTCAGTGTAACTGTCTATAGTAAACGAACGCTCCATTTAATCCTTAGTAATTAGTCAGTAAAAGTGTTAGTAATGCAAAAACTATAACAACAGACAAAAAGTTATATTTTATAAATGTCAAAATAAAAAGTTTTAATTGTATTTCACCTGATTCTCCTGTGGCTTCCATGTTTTTGGATTGGGACAATTCTGACAGAATTCCGATGCACTCTGACAGCTCCGTCAGTGAAACCACGCCCTCTTGATGTAAATCGAACCCTAACCCTAACCATACAAAATTCACTTACACATGTGAGCTCTGCGTGAAAGGCTAGGTTTTTTTTTCCATCTTTAATTTATATTCGATCTTGAAGAGCATTTTTTATTTATTCATCCCAGTGTTAAATAACTGCATGTAATAATTATATAATTATATAGACACAGGTAGATGTGAAAATGCGCGCACACACACACACACACACCCACACCACACACAACACACACACACCACACACAACACACACGCCTTGATTAGCACGAAAGGGCCATGCCCAAAATATCTATCTATCTGTCTATCTGTCTATCTGTCTATCTATCTATCTATCTATCTATCTATCTATCTATCTATCTATCTATCTATCTATCTATCTGTCTATCTGTCTATCTATCAATCTAATGAGGCCTTTTGGAAATAAATATTACATTTTCCATTAATATATTTTCATGTTATATAATGAATGTAAATTTTAATATTTGAAGTCACACTTTCATAACAAATATGAAATAATGACTTTTTTCATAAAAAAAGTGTATCATTCTGTGTCATACACCACATAGCCTCCTAGTGGAGAGAAAATTTATTATCATTCACTGGATGATTGTGGTTTTCATCTCTTATCCTGTCTGCCCCCAAAACTAGCCCCAGCTCAACACTATCCTCTGGTGGACAGCCCTATCTCTGCACTACATAAATAACCAGAGCAGAATCAATCTCTATTTCTATCTGAATCCCCTCATATTTATTGCTTTTATAAATAAATAATACATTTACATTATATACACAGACAGATTAATACATTTTCATGTTACTGCAGATTTTATTTATAAATGGACACTTTGAATATCTAAAATAACTAATTAAATTTCTCCTAAGGGAGACAATAAATGCTACCTTGAATCTTAGCTCAGAAATACATTTTTAATATCAAACTGGGCAAAATAAATCCAAATCCAAATCCAAACTTGTTGAACATATGTTTATTAAAATACAAAACTTAACGTCAACAATAATATATTGACACACACACACACACACACACAGACAGACTAACACACACACACAGACAGAGTAACACACACACAGACAGAGTAACACACACACAGACAGAGTACACACACACACACACACACACACACACACACACACACACACACACACACACACACACACCTGTCTGTCTGTCTCTATCTATCTATCTATCTATCTATCTAAATCTATTCATCTCATGAGTGATTTTCAAAATAAATATTACATTTACAATAATAAATATTCATGTGACTAAATGTCAAGTCAAGTATATTTTTATAGCGCTTTTCACAATACAGATTGTATCAAAGCAGCTTCACAGTATTAAATAAATGTCCACGTTGGTAATGCTGATCAATAGTATTATTGATTGATTCAATTAAATTGAATATCCCCAGGAAACTAGAATGTGTTATCTAATAAATGGACATTTTAATATATAAAATCACACTGTTTCATAAGAACTCATTCAATTATACACTGTATGATTCTAAGTGTATCATTCTTGTTTCCTGAGCCCCCTGCTGGATAACACAATGTATTATCATACAGTGTATCATTCTGGTTTTCATCTCTAATCCTAACCCTTCTGGAGCCTAAACCTACCACTTAGACCCCTAAGATACTCTACCCTGGGCCAAACAGCCCTTTTTCGGCTAGCCCGAACTCATCTAGCCCTAGGATGCGTAGTACCAGGGCCACACAGCCCTGTTTTCCTAGGGCCCTGGGCCCTATAGCCCTTTTGTTCTATTGGTAAGAGTTATGTGTCTGTATTTTAGTGGTATGAGTTTTTGCATCTATTAGAGGGTTCACGTTAGTAAGTGGGGCCTTGGGATTTAGACTCTGAGAGTGATGGGGAGAACGGGTACACTCAGGTTTTGTGTTGGTTTGGTTGTTTGCCCGGAGTGTCCAACGGCCGGAAGGACAGTGCATAACCGTGTCTGGACCCTAGGTCCAGACTCTGGATTTTATTTCCCCACACACAGACAGAGTCACACACACACACACACACACACACACACAGACAGAGTCACACACACAGACAGAGTCACACACACACACAGACACAGACAGTCACACACAGTCACACACAGTCACACAGAGTCACACACACCACACACAACACACACGCCTTGATTAGCACGAAAGGGCCATGCCCAAAATATCTATCTATCTATCTATCTATCTATCTATCTATCTATCTATCTATCTATCTATCTATCTATCTATCTATCTATCTATCTATCTATCTATCTATCTATCTATCTATCTATCTATCTATCAATCTAATGAGGCCTTTTGGAAATAAATATTACATTTTCCATTAATATATTTTCATGTTATATAATGAATGTAAATTTTAATATTTGAAGTCACACTTTCATAACAAATATGAAATAATGACTTTTTTCATAAAAAAAGTGTATCATTCTGTGTCATACACCACATAGCCTCCTAGTGGAGAGAAAATTTATTATCATTCACTGGATGATTGTGGTTTTCATCTCTTATCCTGTCTGCCCCCAAAACTAGCCCCAGCTCAACACTATCCTCTGGTGGACAGCCCTATCTCTGCACTACATAAATAACCAGAGCTGCCATCTCCTGGAAAACAGTTTACATTACATGTGTTTCAACCTGCTATGACTTCGCAATGTTAACAGAAAAGCACATTATGACGGTTGCATTATGACAGATAATTGATAAATATTATAAAATATTATACAATACCACATCTATACTTCATCCTTGACCTCATTATGGCAACGATTGCAGACAGCTTGACCTCTTGACCTTCAACTCTTGTTAGTGATCCTATATATATATATATATATATATGTATGCGTGTGTACATAAGATAAGGAGTCCTTTTTCTTCTGTAAACCCTGACTGCCTGAAGTGACCCCAAACAGACAGAGTAACACACTCGCACGCTCAGACAGACAGACAGACAGAGTAACTCTCAAACTCTCAGACAGCAGACAGACAGACAGACAGAGTAACACACATTCAGACACTCAGACAGACAGACAGACAGACAGACACTCACAGACAGACAAACTCACAATCACACTCACACAGAGTAACACACACACACACACACACACACACACACGTTGTGTTTTCATGTTTTATGGGGACTTTACATACATAATGATTTTTATACTGTACAGACTGTATATTCTATTCCCTTACACTAACCCTATCCCTAACCATACCCATCACAGGAAACATTCTGCATTTTTACATTTTCAAACAACATCACTTGTTGCAAACTAGAGAGAGGGAGCCATCCACAATGTAGAATTTTAGGTGCAAAGTGCCTTGCTACTGAGTGAACACAAGATGGCAGTCTATATCCATTTTCAAAGTGATCACTCTTCAAACAGAAAGAACAAAACAAACAATTAACACACACACACACACACACACACACACACACACACACACACACACACACACACACACACACACACACACCTGTCTGTCTGTCTCTCTATCTATCTATCTATCTATCTATCTATCTATCTATCTATCTATCTATCTATCTATCTGTCTATCTGTCTATCTATCTATCTATCGATCTATCTATCTATCTATCTATCTGTCTATCTGTCTATCTATCTGTCTATCTATCAATCTAATGAGGCCTTTAGGAAAAAATTAATATTACATTTTCCATTAATATATTTTCATGTTATATAATGAATGTAAATTTTAATATTTGAAGTCACACTTTCATAACAAATATGAAATAATGACTTTTTTCATAAAAAAAGTGTATCATTCTGTGTCATACACCACATAGCCTCCTAGTGGAGAGAAAATTTATTATCATTCACTGGATGATTGTGGTTTTCATCTCTTATCCTGTCTGCCCCCAAAACTAGCCCCAGCTCAACACTATCCTCTGGTGGACAGCCCTATCTCTGCACTACATAAATAACCAGAGCTGCCATCTCCTGGAAAACAGTTTACATTACATGTGTTTCAACCTGCTATGACTTCGCAATGTTAACAGAAAAGCACATTATGACGGTTGCATTATGACAGATAATTGATAAATATTATAAAATATTATACAATACCACATCTATACTTCATCCATGACCTCATTATGGCAACGATTGCAGACAGCTTGACCTCTTGACCTTCAACTCTTGTTAGTGATCCTATATATATATATATATGTATATATATATATATATATATATGTATATATGTATAAATATATAGTATATATAAGTTAGTGACTGTTCTGTGACCTTCAACCTGAAAATGTAACAAAGAACAGAATCAATCACTATATATCTAACTATCTAAATCTAGTCATCTCATGAAAATAAAAAATAAATATTACATTTACACTAATACATGTTCATGTTACTGCATATGTTATTTTCTAAATGGCCACTTTTAACATCTAGAATCACACTGTTTGATAATAAAGCTTTGATCATGTGTGATCACATTTTACCACATGTGATATCCAAACCCTAACCCAAACTAACCCCTCTGTCTGCCCCCAAAACTAGCCCCAGCTCAACACTATCCTCTGGTGGACAGCAAAAGGTATTATCATACAGTGTATCATTCTGGTTTTCATCTCTAATCCTAACCCTAACCCTAACCCTAACCCTAACCCTAACCCTAACCCTAACCCTAACCCTAACCCTAACCCTAACCCTAACCCTAACGCGACCCCTACCGGAACAATTTAGCCTGACCCTACCCAGGGGGACCCTAGGGGGCTCAACCCGGGGCCACACAGCCCTCATGTTGAGAGCCCAGACCTTCGGAGCCCTGCCGGGCTTAATCTTTGTATCAAATGTATTCAACAGCCCAATAAAGTGTTTTGTGTCTATCATAAGGAAGGGGCCACCAAAGTAGGTCGGGCAGTTGGGTTTTCAGGAGTTTGAGAGTGTGTGGGGAGAACAGGTGTACTCGGGTTTTTGTTTGGCACGGTAGTTTGTCTGGAGTGGCCAGCGGTCGGAAGGACCGTGCATAACCGGGCCTGGACCTTAGGTCCAGGCTCTGGATTTTATTTCCCCTATACCAGCCAGTGCCTCCGACTCTGGGCTCCAGGCGGACGATGTGCTGACCTTTGACCCGTGGTGCACAAGTTACTCACCCACCTTTGCACCAATACATCCCAAAATGAGGCTTCCAGAAAGGGCATGACTGCTGGATTAACTTACTTTCTCCTATCTTTTATTTGTGCTATATTTTCTCACTTTTAGGAAAACTAATACAGTAGATACAAAAAGAGATTGTTATAAAAAGAGTATAGCCTATTTGCAATTTGCATGATTTCATAAATAAATAAGCGACAATGATTAATATATACATGAACAAATAAATAAATATAATAAGACAGCACATATATAATTGATACAAAAAAGTTTAACGTAGTACAACATGATTGATTAAAATAACATATACAACATGATGGGGTGTGCAAAAAATTGAAAATAGTACAACATGATTGATTATAACAATATATACAACATGATTGAATATACTAAGAATCTGAATTAAGCGACAATGATTAATATATACATGAACAAATAAATAAATATAATAAAACAGCACATATATAATTGATACAAAAAAGTTTAACGTAGTACAACATGATTGATTAAAATAACATATACAACATGATTGGGTGTGCAAAATATTGAAAATAGTACAACATGATTGATTATAACAATATATACAACATGATTGAATATACTAAGAATCTGAATTATAAATGAAATCATGTACATGATTTAGAGAAGGAAAAAACTTATATTCACACTATTACAGGGACACTCATAAACTTTTTGGGGAAGTGTCAATAATGTAATGTGTGATCATATATATGTGTGGAAAGTGGTGTAATACATGTATAAAATAAAATAAATTACTCCAGATAAATTCAGGGAAGTTGATATAATTTTATGAATAAAAATATATCTCATAAAGGTTAAAGAAGAGTAACACTCATCCTAATAAGGTTCATCTGTCAATTGAAATCATAAAAATTAACAGCATTAATATATACATTCATAATAGATGAACCCTATATAAAAAATCTGTAAACAATTGACAACATTAAATTATGGACAAGTAAATAAGGATTACTATTTAAAGGAACATAAGTTCATTTAATTAAAACATTAAAAACATATACATATTTACACCTCATTTCTATACACACATATCTATATATATATAAAATAAATCATGAGAATTTTATAGTTCCCAAATAGTTTGCTATCAATATAAATATTATTATTATATATATATAAGCATCAGAGTTGGAGGATGCTTGTGGATTATACTGTGAACATTGAGACAACAGACCATGAGACGGAACTTTAATAATAATTTCATACCACTTGCTGAACATAAATACAACAATATTTTATATATATCTCTTCTAGAGGGTCTCAGCTATAAGAACATACCATTAATTTCCATATTACATTAATATTTGAATTTTAAAACAATATTTTCCTCCAGTGGATCAATCAATGGAAAGATACACAGCTGTGACGTCATCCGATGTCGTCCCTGAGCATCGACTATCGTCGACATGAGGTCTCAACAAGTAAAAATTATTAAACACCCTTAGAAGTAAATTACAAAAATTCTTTCATATCTACAGGATTCAGAGTGGTTATAGAAACACATAGATGTATTTTGTGTCTTAATGTAAAATTGTTTCGATTTTATATCACTGTTTTTAGTCTAATTGTCCTGTTGTCTCACTGTTACTCTACCATGTGCATGAGGAGAGAGTGACTCATTTTAACTCAAAAAATTCTTACTCTAAAACCATAAGACCTAATACAAAAATTCTTTTACACAGACTATTAGGATCTTATTCACTAGCAATTCGCTGAAACAATCTCATAAATTAAGATGTAATAAGCTTAATTGGCACTAAAATTCGATTGGTGTTTTTTCTAAGCACAGCCCATATAAGGGCACGCGCACAGCGCGCGCTCTCGCATTCACTCTCTGCCTTCTTGAGAAACGGTCGACACAGACAGCTCCTCTGCGATCCAAGACTCAAAGAAAATTGTTGCACACAGATTTTAGATACATACATACATAGATATTCATAACTAATTATACAAAATAGTAAATTATTATAAATATCTATATAGTGTTTTGTATTTTATATATATATATCATATTTTATTTTTTTATTTTTTATTTTTTGATGCAAGCTTGCCTGAGGAAGGTATTAAAAATACCGAAACGTCGCGATCAGCTTGCATACTATTTTTCCAACTTTCACTTTTAAACATTTATTATTTTAAATATTATTTTCATTTTATTTAACTTTTTTTCGCTCCACTATGGACATCTTTAGAGGCCGTGTGAGGCAACGTAGTACTCCACGGACAAGAATCAGATTGTCCAGTAATTCTCCTGGCCCATACAGAAACAGTTACTTACCTCTGGACCCAAATGAACAATTTGAAGCTGAAGAAGACAATTTTAGATTTAATAAAAGGGAAAGATACAGAGAGAGAGGTAGATCCACACACAGGTATGGCCAGGGACCTGGCCATAACCTGCATGGGCCAGCAGAACATTTTAGAGGACCCAGGCTTGGGCCCTCTCAGAGACCCAGAACGGTCTCTCAAACGCAGTACAGACCGGTCAGAGATCCAAACAGACCTCCCGGTAGAGCAGAACGCCCCACGGTGGTTGTAGGTCCATACAGACCTCCCACACACATTGACAATGTACAGAGAAATAACAAAAATAGAAAGAGACGGGGAAAGAGAAACACGAGTAGAGCTCCTTGGAATGAGGAATATATTGATGAACACGCAGAGCGTGAATTTTTTGAGAATGTTGCTGGTGAGGATTGGGCTCCTCATCAGCAACAGAGACAGTTCACTGACCGTGAGTCAGCTCATCCACCCACATTCCAGAGGAAAAGCTCTTGGTACAATGTACCCTCGCACTCAATGTCCAACAGAGGAAATAAAAGGGTCTCTTTCATCAATCATGGGGGTAGATATAGGGACATAGATATTTCAATTGATAGAATACAGCCAACACAGGCTAGAAAAAGAGATAGAACACCACGCTACTTTCCCCAGGAAAGAAGAAATTTTGGGGAAAGGCTAAACTCACAGGGTCTCACACATAGGAAACAACAACATACACCCAAAAGGGGAAATGAGTACATACCCGCACAGCCAGCGCTCAAACAAACCATCAAGGCATTTTTTGATATCATCAAATTGACACATCATTTAAATAAAGTGACTACCAAGGTGAATGACAACCAGCCTATCACTTTCCGCAGACTCTCTCAGCTGCTCATTAGGACGATAAAACCAGCGTTCCCTACACAAACGGTGAATCTCATGTTAGAGGGCAATGCCAGGAACTGGGCGTTCAATGCGCAGCAGATTTTGGAGAACCATTATGAGTCATCAATAGAGGAAATTTTACAAAAAATTCGGAAATTTGAAAACTACACAGATTGGCCTAGTGCGTTTGATGTTGCAGCTGGCTGGGCGGGTAAAAATTATCAATCTCGCATTAGTAAGGAGTCACTCGAGCAGGCTGAGGCATTAATTCGAGCTGAAATGCCAAGCACTTCCACTACACCACCAGTGGTGACCACACGTGCGCCGACATACGCGGAGGCCGTGGTGTTGGGGGGACACACATCCCGCACCCATACCACCACCGCCACCGCCACAACGGCGACACAGTTTTTTACAGCACCACTGGCGACCTGCACGTTGGCTCCATCCACTGGGCCGGGTAGTATTTTGCAGCAACACATGGAGGTGCAAACCTCACCCAGCCTCTTACTTAGGGGCCAAGTGGCCACGACTACTTCTTCCCCAAAAAGGGGAGATTGGTCGTTCGAGGAGGAAGTCCCTCCTTCCGGTCTCCATCAGACTCTTCAGCCCATACAGGCTACGGAGCTTAGTCCGCTTCAGCAGCGTCCTCAAAAAAGGACACGAAAAGTGTTGCACTGCACCCCTTCACCAGTTAGACCCATTGAGACTCAACTCTCTGCTGCCGTGGCACAAGAGGGAGAGTCAGATTCCCCACGGCAAGCAGAGGAGTCTCCAATGGGTCTTTTAGCCCCAGTGAGCGAGGACTCATATCCATGTCCCCACCAGACAGCAAACTCGCCTCGGGACAGTGTTTTACTCTTCTCTGACCACTCTGAACCACGGGCCAGAGCGCCCTCCCCGCTGTCCATATTTTTAAAAGAAATAGATCAGTTAACAGAGAGACCAAAAAGAGTTAGTACGACTGAAGAACAGACAACTGTCACACCAGAGCAAGTATCTCCTGTCTTTAATAGACCTAGGCTCGTACCGTGGTCGGTGACCATAAACTCACCACCTTCGCCACCCACAAAGGTGACGGAGGACACAAGTCCAATTAGAACACGTACCACTCTGGGCCTCCCTCACAGACACATAAACACTAAGAGAAAGTTGTGCGATTGGAATCTCACATTGAGTAAAAAATTTGTGATCATAGGAGACTCGAATGTCTCTAGGTTTCCAGCCTCCAATTGTAGGGACCTACAAATTGAGAGCTATCCAGGAGCTAAAATCCAACACGCTGGAAACTTGATAGAGAAAGCCATAATTGAGACGGCTCCAGAGAAAATAGTACTAGCCTTTGGCCTGAATAATAGACAGCAGAGATACAGAATGACAGCTATCACTGAGCTTCAGAAAACATTCAGAGTGGCGAAGATGAGACTGCCCGAGACGGAGATTCTCTTCCCCATAATTAACTTCTCGAGAACATTACCAATTGGGGAACAGAACATGTTGGAACACATGAACACACACATTTTGCACCACTTGAACTTCATCCCGGCGCTTCCAGCAGATGACTTCCACGTCGGTGAGGATGGGATACATTGGAGACCAGTGACGGCTGGGGCCATGTTAGAGCATTGGATGGGAGCTTTAAACTGCTTCCCAACAACAACCCAATAACAGGCTCTGATAATAAGCTCATAGTCAACCTCTCGCGGTCACTGGTCCTCAATGCAGACCAAACCTCAGTGTTGCTCAAAGGTCTCTCATTTATCCCTACTCCGCAGAGTAAAACGCAAAAAATAGAGTTAGCAGCAGATCTACAAGCGTACCATCGCAGAGTTAAATTAGAAACTTTTTTTGAAGGGAAGAAAAGCTCAAAGAAAAAACTTCCATTTACTCATTCCTCAGACTGGACACCAGCTTTGTCCAGTTTACCTAAAGAGATCTCCAAATTAATTGGAGCAGATAACTATGCATATAGACATTTGCATTGGGGAAATAAAGAAAAAAAGAACCTAACAGTGGGTGAAATGAAAGCTTTGAGAGAACTGAGTAAAAATAAAGAGATAATAATTAAACCTGCGGACAAAGGGAATGCAGCAGTAATTCTTGATAGAGACCAATACATTTGGGAAGGAGAGAGACAGCTTGCAGTGAGTGAACATTATCGGCCTTTAAAAGAACCGATTTTTCCTCAAACTGTTCGTGAAGTACAGGAAATTTTAGAGGAAATGTGCTCTAAAAAAATCATTAATGGCCCTCAGAAAAAATATTTGATGGGAGAGAACTCACCGAGACCAAGAAGATTCTATTTGTTACCTAAAATCCACAAAGAGCCAAAAAGTTGGAGTAGGCCTTTTCAGATTCCTCCAGGAAGGCCAATTGTGTCAGATTGTAATAGCGAGACGTATTTCACTGCAGAGTATATTGAGCACTTTTTAAATCCTCTTTCCATCAGACACCCCAGTTATCTTAAAGACACATATGATTTTATTGAGAAAATTAGCAAATTAAAGATTCCTTCCAATGCTCTTCTTTTCACAATAGACGTGGATAGTTTGTATACCAACATAGAGACTAAAGTGGGCTTGGAAGCAGTGAAAAAATTCATGAAAAAATACCCAGATTTCAAAAGGCCAGATGAATATATTTTGAAACTATTAGAAATCAATTTGACAAAAAATGATTTTGAATTCGATTCTAAATTTTATCTTCAAGTAAAAGGTACGGCCATGGGGAAAAAGTTTGCCCCCTCGTACGCAAACATTTTTATGGCTGATTGGGAGGAAACAGCATTACTCTCGGCTGAAAAAAAGCCCTTCGCGTACTATAGGTTTCTTGATGATATCTGGGGTGTCTGGACCTATTCCATTGAGGATTTCACAAAATTTACTGACCACTTGAACACACACCAAGAGTCCATTACGATCAAATTCACAGTTCATGAGACAGAAGTTAATTTTCTGGATGTCGTGTCATATAAGGGGCCTGAGTTTGCTTCCACTGGAAAGCTAGATTTTAAAGTCTATTTCAAGGAGACTGATACTCATGCATTACTGCACAAACATAGCTTTCACCCGGGTCATACTTTCCGGGGCATTGTAAAATCACAGTTGTTGCGTTTTAAGAGAATTTGCTCGGAACAGTCTTCCTTCTTTGCGGCCACTAAAACTCTTTTCACAGCACTGAGAGACCGAGGTTATTCTCGCACGTTTCTCAGGAAAATAATAAAAACTTTTGATAAACCTAAAAAAGCACCTCTCATAGACACGACTACAAGAAATAAAATTATTCCTCTGGTGTCACATTTCTCAAGTGTCAGTCAACAACTCAATCGGGCCATTAAAACGAACTTCCTTCAGTTCCTCACTCCCACAAAGTATTTACAACAACATAAACCGATCGCAGCCTATAGAAGGAATGAAAACATTCTCGACCTTCTAGTGCGGAGCAAACTGCCCACACCTCCTCCAAAGGGCCGTATTGGTAAATGTAAATACTTTGTTTCTCTAAAGTGGGTTAAGAACAGATTTAATGGCCAGATTTTCAAGCTGTCTCACCCTATCTCTCATCAGTGTACAAATTGTGTGTATCTTGTCTTCTGTCTCAAGTGCCATAAGCAATATGTTGGTCAAACTAAGAACGAACTGCGTGTGAGAGCTTACCAACATGCTCACAATATCTTGTACAAAATAGAAAAACGCAGACACTTGGTCAGACACTTCATGATGCATGGCCTTGAGGCCTTCCGGGTCACAGGTCTCCAGAGCAATCCAGGATGGTCCCTCAGAGAAAGACTATGGCACGAGAGGGCCTGGATCAAACGCCTGGACGCACTGTACCCTAGAGGCCTCAATGAGACTTAAGACACAGCCACTCTCATGATTTCTCTTTCTACTTTTTCCTCTTCTCTAAATGGCTACCCAACTCTTTTTCTATCCCAAAACCGGAGCACATAATTTTTGACTAACTTCATACTCATCGCTTTACTAATCCTACCCGTCACTACCCTCTGCTGCACTGCCCGACTGAACGCGACCCCTACCGGAACAATTTAGCCTGACCCTACCCAGGGGGACCCTAGGGGGCTCAACCCGGGGCCACACAGCCCTCATGTTGAGAGCCCAGACCTTCGGAGCCCTGCCGGGCTTAATCTTTGTATCAAATGTATTCAACAGCCCAATAAAGTGTTTTGTGTCTATCATAAGGAAGGGGCCACCAAAGTAGGTCGGGTAGTTGGGTTTTCAGGAGTTTGAGAGTGTGTGGGGAGAACAGGTGTACTCGGGTTTTTGTTTGGCACGGTAGTTTGTCTGGAGTGGCCAGCGGTCGGAAGGACCGTGCATAACCGGGCCTGGACCTTAGGTCCAGGCTCTGGATTTTATTTCCCCTAACCCTAACCTAACCCCGCCAATTAGAACCCGGAAGACTTCCTAAATTACCTATAACCCGTGTGATGTCGGTTAAGGCCTTGCATTAACTTAGAGGTGACGATTGGTAGAAGCTTGGTACTCGTAAATTGCCGATTTCAGACACTTGTGCCCGCCAATCTGAGGCTCGTGACACAGGCCCTTATCGGATACCCTGGGATACCTTGCGGTGTTAACGAAGGGGCTACTTGGTCTGGGAGGTAAAGTATCCGACCTCCGGCCTTGGGTTAAAATGGCCGTAACAGGATTCCCAGTCTTTTATCGATGCTTAGCATTAGGGGGTTATATAATAATTGGTTGAGGTTGTCGGGATGGTGGGAAGGCCCTTTGTAGTTTGAGTTATGAAATTGTATTTGGGTTGGTGCTTTTGGGTAGATGTGAATAGTACTTAGTTAGTTGGAGGTTCATAGATGTTGTCTGAACACACGCCTAGGACTGATCCCCTTGGGCGGGCCGCCTCAGAGGAGGGTGTCTGGTGTTTAAAGAGCCGAAACACCTGATGATCCTGAGGTACACCACTGAAGATGTGTTCCTTAGAGTAGTGGTTATCACGTTGTTTTTTAAAAAAAATGTATTTTTGGAGGACGTTCCGTGTTTCAAGGGCAATCATGAGTTAACTCTTTTTGGGGGGATAGGCTCGGTCAGGATTTCCGGTGAGCAAAATGGGATCTGAGTGAGTCGGGTATGGCCAGGAGCTGGATTCTAAAAATGAGAAGCTATTTAAGATTAAAACACAAAAATAGGGGAAGTAGTATTAGACTAAAATATTGTGGTTATTGGTGGATCAGCCTCATCAGAAACATGCGCCGGCCAGAGCATTTCTGCGTCCTTCCTATCTAACTGGATGACCAGGAGAGGTCGTCCGGGGGGAGGCGTTGTCTTTTCAAAAACCTAACCCTAACAAGGAGATATTTGGAGGAAAGGGGAGAGAGACGTGGCAGAAGAGAGGAGACGAAAAGATATCTGGAGGAAAGGAGAAGTGGAAGGAGGGAGAAGATGGGAAGGAGACATGGGGATGAAGGAAGGGAATGGAGCAGAAGAACAAAAGAAGAGATTTGGATGAAGGAGGGGAGAGGCGTGGAAGAATAGAGGAGACCAGGAGATATGTGGAGAAAAGGAGATGGAGAAGTGGGGAGGAACGGAAAGGATGGAGACATGTTACAGGAGGGAGGGGAGGAAGAAGAGAATCTGAGTCGGAAAAGAGAAGAAGAAACGTGGGAAATAGAGGTACATGGGGGCAGAGGTATGGAGGGAACAGACGGAGATCCGGGAATGGAAAAGAAGAAAGGAGACAAGGGGAAGGGACCAGGAAGGAGGGGGATCCGGAGTTTAGGAGTGCAGTACGGGCATTCCACTCCTTGAAGGGCCGAAACATCCGGTGAATCTGAGGTACACTACTGATGAGAGTGTCTTGAATATTTCCCTCATCCAATTTTTTCTGAGGGAGTAGGAAGAAGGAGGATCTAG
Organism: Tiaroga cobitis; assembly: GCA_030578255.1. NCBI lineage: Eukaryota > Metazoa > Chordata > Actinopteri > Cypriniformes > Leuciscidae > Tiaroga > Tiaroga cobitis. The sequence continues at coordinate 77,200 of CM060594.1, forward strand.
GCGTATACCTATTACTGTAACCTAATCAGGGGCAATACTGAGGTTGGCATGTTCTATCTACTCTTACTCTAAACCTACCCATAGTAGTTCTATGGAATACAAACCTGGTTGGTTTGAACAAATTCCTAAGCTTGAATGGATACTTTGACAATTTTCAATCTGGTTTCCGATCGCATCACAGCACAGAGACAGCTCTCATACAGATAAACGATATTCGCTTAAATACTGATACAGGCAAATTATCAGTGCTGGTACTACTCGACCTCAGTGCTGCATTTGACACTGTCGATCACAACATACTTCTTGACAGGCTGGAAAACTGGGTGGGGCTTTCTGGGATAGTCCTAAAATGGTTCAGGTCATACTTAGAAGGGAGAGGTTATTATGTGAGTATAGGAGACCATAAGTCTGAGTGGACTCCCATGACATGCGGAGTCCCTCAAGGCTCAATTCTTGCACCACTCCTATTCAACCTGTACATGCTCCCAATGAGCCAAATAATGAGAAAGAACCGAATCTCTTACCACAGCTATGCAGACGACACACAGCTCTACTTAGCCCTATCGCCTAACGACTACAGCCCCATTGACTCCCTGTGCCAATGCATTGAAGTAAACGGTTGGATGTGCCAAAACTTTCTTCAGTTAAACAAAGACAAAACTGAAGTCATTGCATTTGGAAACAAAGATGAAGTTCTCAAGGTAAATGCATACCTTGACGCTAGGGGTCTAACAACTAAAAATCAAGTCAGGAATCTTGGTGTGTCTCTAGAGTCAGACCTTAGTTTCAGTAGTCATGTCAAAGCAATAACTAAATCAGCATACTATCATTTGAAAAATATTGCAAGAATTAGATGCTTTGTTTCCAGTCAAGACTTAGAGAAACTTGTGCATGCTTTTATCACCAGCAGGGTGGATTATTGTAATGGACTCCTCACTGGCCTTCCTAAAAAGACCATAAGACAGTTGCAGCTCATACAGAACGCAGCTGCCAGGATTCTGAGCAGAACCAGAAAATTTGAACATATCACACCAGTCCTCAGGTCTTTACACTGGCTCCCAGTTACATTTAGGATTGATTTTAAAGTATTATTACTGGTATATAAATCATTCAATGGGCTAGGACCTCAATATATTGCAGATATGCTCACTGAATATAAACCCAACAGATCACTCAGATCATTAGGATCACATCAGTTAGAAATACCAAGGGTTCACTCTAAGCAAGGAGAGTCTGCTTTTAGCTATTATGCCAGCCGCAGCTGGAACCAGCTTCCAGAGGAGATCAGATGTGCTCCTACAGTAGTCACATTCAAATCCAGACTCAAAACACATCTGTTTAGCTATGCATTTACTGAATGAGCACTGTGCCAATGTTCGTCCGACTGTTTTTACTGTACTTTATTTTATTTTTTATTCTAAACTGTTTTAATTATTTCCTCCTATGTAAAGCACTTTGAATTACCATTGTGTATGAAATGTGCTATATAAATAAACTTGCCTTGCCTTGCCTTGGTTTAAACACTATGGCGAAATCGGTTCTATGCCTTAATCTACTCTTACTGTGTACCTAATCAGGGAAGAATTTTTTTAGGTCGCTATATCTAGTCAGTAGACTGGTTGGTTTTTTGCTTTATCCACTAGGATTTAAGCTTAAACCTTTGAACTGAGTGGGGCCCTTGTCCAAGTGTAATGGGGTCCTGACTCAATTAAATAGTGGAATCACAAAAGCACGGTGATCCGATACCCACAGGGGAAACAGTTTTTTCCCATTATAGTCCCGAAATTCTAACCCAACAAGGTAGTCAGACAAGCGTCGGCCAGTGCATTTCCTCAGTCCCGGAACCCTTTTGAAAAACCAGGAGGGGGAAGGGCTGTTGTAATATCCTCAAAAAACCTAACCTAGCCAGAGCCATCGGACATGACATACCGGGGTGTATCCAGTAGGTGGATATTGGGGACGGGGTTTTTTTTGACCCAGTTGGGGATAGGTTGTATGTGGTGAAGAATCGATGTGTAATTATACACACAAAAAATTCTTTCTCCTTTTTCTTAGGAAAGAAAAAAAATCAAAAAGCATGGATAGAAGATCTTTTTTGGAGAGGAGACAAGAGAGGGGAAGAGAGGAGGGAAGGAGATATTGGAGTGGAAGAAGAGAAGGGAGCAGAAGAGAGAGAACGACGGAAAGAATGGATGAAAGGAGAGAGAGGAGGGAAAGAAGAGGAGAGGAGACAAGGAGTCATCATGATGAAGAAAGGATGGAGTGAGAGAAGAAGAGAAGGAACAAGGAGATATTCGGAGGAAAGGGGAGAGAGACGTGGCAGAAGAGAGGAGACAAAAAGATATCTGGAGGAAAGGAGAAGTGGAAGGAGGGAGGAGATGGGAAGGAGACATGGTGATGAAGGAAGGGAATGGAGCAGAAGAACAAAAGAAACAAGGAGAGATTTGGATGAAGGAGGGGAGAGGCGTGGAAGAAGAGAAGAGATATGTGGAGAAAAGGAGATGGAGAAGTGGGGAGGAATGGAAAGAAGGATGGAGACATGTTACAGGAGGGAGGGGAGGAAGAAGAGAAGAAGAAACGTGGGAAATAGAGGTACATGGGGGCAGAGGGATAGAGGTATGGGGATAGAGGTATAAAACAATCCCGTCTAAAAATGATCACTACAGAGGCGGGTGTTGGCGGTGATCCTCAGCTCTCCATCAAGGTTGGCTCTTCACAAAATTAATCCACCTCTTCTTGATGTGATTGTTTTTAGGAAATTTAAATTGGAGGCGTGTTCACACCTGAGAAGACAAAGGCCGGATAATGTGCCGCATAATGAGCTGCATATTAATTAGCCCTTTCACACAGGTGTGTCACAGGATCCCAAAGAATGCAAGGACAAAAGAAATTATCTATATAGCCTATACATATTTTACAATTGGAAATTGTAACCAATTACAAATAGGTTACAATTACAACAACAATTACAATTTTAACAATATTTCAAGTGTATTTCTTTGTAAAAAGTATACATTTTATCATACGTATTAAAAAAGGTAAGGATTCATTAGTTTGAATATTGGAACAAACACTATAATAACATCTTAGTTGATAATTCAATATACCTACTTTATTTTTAACAAAACATCACACTATAGTATATTTAACTGAGCAGAAATTGGTGAACAAAAGCGTACCTATTTAATGTGACAGTAGTCTTTTTTTACAGTCAAAACTTTATAATCTATCCAAAACTAATCACAAAATCTTGTCTAAACATTCATATTTAGTCTGTAATATATTGTGTATGATATATTAGTATATACATGTGACTTTGCAGCTTGTTGCTTATACAGACATTTTATTTCAACATATATTTCAGTCTATTTTAACTCCTCTTGGTAGGCTATAGCAATATAGTTTGGATGTGTTCATGTAACGTTTACTAATGTAGGTGCGAGAGTGAATGAACAAGGCACAGACACGCGCTGCATAACTGTAGTAAACAAAGCGCGCGCGCCTATGCCGTTCACTCATCATTTAGCCTACACACAGACACGCAATTCATATTTAAACAGTCTTTTTGCGGTTTACAGTCAGACACTATTCAATATCGCGATTAGAACAAAGCACTTAAGAATAAATGACTTACTACATCAGCTGGATCCGTTGCTCCTCGAAATGAAACTACCAGCACTTCTGGTACATTTTCCAGGGTTAGATAGTATTATTCCTCACAGCGAAAGGATACGCTGTGTACACAGCTGTACAAGATACTTACTAAACACGATGTGTTTTATAATCCAGCTGGAGGGCGTTGGCATGTTTGAATGGCTTGCCTTAGATGAGTTAGATCATTTGCGTTTGAATAGCGCGCGCTCTCCGTGGGCGTGGCACATTAACGCGTAATTAGGTATAATGAGCTGGAAAGAAAAATACTGACATATCTCTCTTTTCATACAGATTACATAAACTGAGAATATTTGTTTTTTTATATAAAATTAATTCATTTAAAAGAAGAGTTCAAGCTTCATTATGGAAAAACACTCGTGTCTGTATGACAAGTATTCGCGGAATTACAGTTAATTTTCGGACGCGTTTCAGAATGGACTTAAAGGTATAGTAGGTAGGAATTTTATAACTTTTTTCCAAATTTGTTTAAACTTTCTGTATATATCAATGCATAATTAAAATGTAAGTACTCTGATAAAAAGAGTATAAAAATCGAGTGACTCTAGACCGTTTAATCTGCACTAAACACAGCTCATTATTTACATTCGGGACGAAACAAAGGATTGGCTTAGGCGACTGTCGCAACCATGGCAACCACCCTTTTGCCACACAGGACCTGCCCACTTGCGCGCGCATCCGTTTGATTTGAGGAATTCAAGAGTCACGGAACCTAGAAATAGCAAAACAATGGCAGAGATTAGAAAGACCAATCAAAATTCACATATGCAGTTCGCGAAGGCAAACCAGGCAAAAAAAGGAAGACAGTAACGTTACTAGAAAAGGTAATGAACAAAAAGTCTTTGGATAAACAACAAAATAAAACGCATGCCAATATCGGCGTGGCTTTCCAGCGATGGCGAGAACTGAGAGACCTCAAGGGGCTGAAAAGTGACGCCTGGATGGCTTTATTTCTGCTGGACAGGTAAATCTTTCTTTTTGTATTTTGATCATACATATTTTTTTCTTTATGTTTTCATGAAGCATGTGTCATTAGCACACGTAGCTGCCTAATATAGCTAACATAACATTACTTAGCGAGCCGTAGGCTGCGTTCCAAACCGCATACTCAATGAGTAGGTACTTAATTTCAATAAGTACTTACTTAACGAGCTCGAAAAGAGTAGGTACTTTATAGCCAAATCTCGTTGAGTATGAATGCGATCCGGACATCATCCGCCATGTTGAAGTTATCATGTGACCTATGACGTTATCACAAGCGCAACAATTTAAAAGTTATGAGCAACAGGTGCACCGACATCTCACTGCATCAGTACAACCTAACTAGAACTGTTTTCATCAGCGTCTGAAATGGTTGGCATGTCTGCAATAGCTAGACGAATGTGTGCACAAAGGAGACGTCGGGCTGCTGCTCGGAGATCTCACCTTTGGAGAAGACTGATGATTTTATACTCAAACAAAGCAAGTATTACTACTTAAAAAATTAAGATTACCCCAGAATGAATTGCATTACTAGCCCACCCCAACACTTATGCACAATAATGACAAATGCTGACCAGCACTTAATTATATAACATTTTCTTAATTAAAATGATATATTTTGGTAAAACAAGCAAACAGTTGTATTGTCATATGACATAGATGTATTAATACATACAATTTCCTTCAAGCAATGATTAATGCAAGAATTCATGAAATGAATATTTTATTGAAACATGAATAAATATTTAATATGAAACATGAATAAAAATAAATGAATGAATAAAAGATATCATATCACAATAAAGAAATCCATATACAAGTCAATACCATATGAAACATTGCTTAATTCAAGCTTTTTGTTCTAACAAACTATGATGTATTTACAGGCGGTGAACCCCACATCATACTGCCATCTCAATAGAGCGGTTCCCATTCTGCGGCTTTATCTTGATGAAGCAGCTGACCACCGTGCCCACCTTCGCCTGTCTCTGCCGTCCATCAGGTCCCTGATTGCTGCAGTCAGACTGGAATCAGACCATGGATGGGAACGGGAGATTGAGGTCCTTGTGTTCCTGCACTGGCTGGCCCATGCAGCGTCATACAGGGTGGTGTCGCAGGCCTTCGACATCCCAAAGACCTCTGTGTATAACATTGTGCACAGAGTGAGCAAGGCCATCATGGGAATTTTGAGGAGGGTGATCTGCTTTCCGACCGGAGATGACCTGGAGGCAGTGGGAGCAGGATTTTCACAGCTGTCTGGGTCACCAGCTTTCAGCAGAGTAGTTGGTGCAATAGACGGCTGTCATATCCGTATCAAACCTCCAGCAAATAACTCCCACTGTTACTTCAACAGGAAGCTGTTTCACTCCATCCAACTCCAGGCCATCTCTGATCACCGGGGGAAATTCCTTGATGTCTTTGTGGGGTATCCTGGGTCTGTGCACGATGCCAGGGTGCTGAGGAACAGCCCTGTGTATGCTGGCAACCTTTACCCACCTGCAGGCAAGTGCATCCTCGGGGATGGAGGCTATCCTTGCCTGAGTGCACCCATCTGCCTCATCACCCCTTACAGAGAGGCTGTACAGAACCCTGTGCAGGCTCGTTTCAACAGCAAGCACTCCCGTGCCCGCAACATCGTGGAGAGAGCTTTTGGGATGCTGAAGACACGCTGGCGCTGCATTTTCTTCAAGGCCTTGGAGGTGAGCCCTGCCTTCGTGCCTGAGATTGTTGCGTGCTGCGCTGTGCTTCACAATCTCGCTCTAGCCAATGGGGACATTGTTGAGCCAGAGGATGAGGAAGACCATGATGACGGCCCCCCTGATCCCCACAACCTTGCAGCAAGAGTGGGAGAACAAGTGCGGGACAATCTGGCTGCTGCAGTGTCTGCTCCAAACATCCCTGTGCCCGCTCTCCATGAGCATGACTACCTTTAAAACATTAAGAAAGATAAAAATGTTTTAAAATTCATGTTGTCAGCATTCAGTTTCTTGACAAATGTCATTTTATAGGTTTACAATTACATGCAAATATTTGTTAGAGCTTTAAAACCTTTTGTAGTGTAGAGGGATAAACCAATGAACTGGTTAGAAGAAGATTGCTGGTCAATCAGCAAGGCTCTTTACTCCAGGTTTGTCCAGGGTCATTGTCCCTGTAAATAAATGGAGTTAATCACTTTTGATAAAAAATATGTCAAATGCATAAATGTGATTGATATTTGTAAAGCATTTTTTGAACCAGTCATGGGCATAAACAGTCAAAGCTGCTTAGTTTGTCAAGGAATTACTATAATGCAAAATGCATACATAAATTTACTATTTATATTTGGTGGGTTAAAGGGTTAGTTCACCTCAACATATAAATACAGCAATTATTTACGGTTTACTATTTACTTATTTAATGTTTTTTATTGTTTAAATACAAAAGGGAATTTTTGTCAAGTTTGTTCTGCTGGTTTCATACAATATCAGTCAATGGAGCCCAACTTTCAGAAGCTTCATGGCATTATTTAATGACGCTTTTGAAGCTTCTGAAAGTCCATTGACTGATATTGTATTAAACCAAACGGTACAAACCTGACCAAAATCACCTTTTGTGTTCAGGAAAACAAAAAACAGAGGGATCAAACAACATCAAGGCGAGTAAATAATGACTATTGAATTATTACTATTATGATTTATTTGCTTGGGTTAAGTAACCCTTTAGTCACTATTTTACTGTGTGTAATTTGTGTAAACAGTCTCAAGTTCAGCTTTGGTCATGGAGGGCTATTATCCAGCAGAGTTTTTCCAACCCTAATTATACACCCCTGAATCAATTTAAACCAATTAATAACTGACTACTTGAAATTTACTGACAGGTGTGCTGGAACTTACCCCTCCATGACCTGCCTTTAAGATCCTTGCATGAAGTGATTTAAAGTGTTTTTTTCTTCTTACATTACACCATACATTCACTAATTATTAATCAACGTTTCATAAATATTTAATTTATGAATTTGATTACAATCTTAAAGTATCACAAAATTTCTAGAAGTCTATAATGTACTGTGAATGCCTAGGAATAGTTTGTTTTATATACATATTATTGTACAAAATTCTTAGGCCACCATTTGTAGTTGTTGCACAGTACTGTGTGTATATATATATATATATAGATTCCCATTTTTATTCACAAATTTAATTCACATCAACCCAAATGTGCAAAAGATCAGAAGATGTTTTTTGTCAAATAATTTATTTTTTGGCGAGCATCTGAAGAACAGAAAAGAACCTTTCATCCCTTTCGTTGGTTTCTCTTTCTCTCCTTTACTCTCTCTCGACTGCCTCCCGGTGCCATCTCTCTTCTCTTTCTTGTCTTTCCTCTCTCTCTCGTCTCTCCCGTTCTCTTCTGTCCTCCTTCTCCTCCATTTCTCTCCACAGCCTCTCCTCCCTCTCAGCTGCCTTCCGCTCTCTCTCCTCTTCTCGCTCCTCCATGTCCCGGATCAGCTCCTCCACATCTATAGCCCTTTTCCTGGCTCTTGCTGGCTCTGGCCTCACTGAGGATGAAGAGACCACAGCAGCATCCGGCCCACATGAGGCAACGAGGGCAGGAGGAGAGATGGAGGGTCTGCCCCCAATTGCCTCATCCATGGCAGTGTACCACTTCCAGGACGCTGCTGTGGCCTCTCCATCCTCAGTGCTCACCCCCGTCTGTGGACATTTCAGATCCTGCAAAAATGCACAAGCATGATACAAAAGCAGTCATTTTAACAGCACAATATTTAATCATTTAATTTATGTATTAGAAGTAACAAAATGATCTTACTTTGTATTTTTGTTTCAGGTTTTCCCGTTTTTTTTTTTTTTACAAACGCCGCCGTCACCCTGCCTTGCAGGCTCTGCTCCTCCACAAAAGATCTGCAGCAAGAGAGAAATCAAGAATGAAAAAGTTATATCTCTGTTTGAAAATACAATAATTGAAATGTACTGCAAATAAAGTATTCAATTGATTTTTAAATATTTCTGTATACTCACTCAAAGCCTTTGATGGCAGCATTACGCTTTCCGGTGAAGAGCGCTTCATGAGCCACTCTCCACCGGATAAGCAGCCGCGTGTGCTCATCCGTCCCTGTAACATCCAGACAAGACTCACGTTACCTCTGTGATTTATGAGCTCAATACTACATTTACATGTTGAGGTTGTTGCTAATAAATAGCTTTTTATCCATCATAAATGTTCAACAATTTTTCAACAGTACTAATGGATAAATGAAATAGATTACTTATGTTTAGTTACTTTATGTAAAATGCATTAAACTAATAAAAACAGTGTTAACAACAGTGAATTCTCCTAAACAATAGTACACACACGTCACTCAGATGTCTATTTCATATCAGTTACACGTAGTAATCTTGCCAGATTTTGAATAAATATTTAGTAATGGTATTTCAGATGTATACGGTTTAAAATGTATGCAAATACAGTTTAAAGACGTATGTGTCCTTATGGAGCTCCTCTATCCAATAAAATGTGATTTACGGCAAAATCACAAATTTACCATATTATATAGCGTCTTTGCACCTTCAACAGTTCAACAATTTACTGTACAGAAAGTTAATTCAACACATGCAATTTGGTTTGTATTTGTAATACTCACATTTGAAAACACTCTCGTCCACCCCTTCCGTCATGTTTTGAGTATGAAATATCTACTTGTTCTTTTTTATATCGTATCCTCTCGCGTGGCCTCCTGGGATAGATGAGTACAAGCTGAAAAACACTCAAATGTCTGGGCGAAAGCAGGAGATCATCCGGGAACTTCTCGCCTACTCTTTTAGGAATACTGATGTTTCGAACGTACTGCTTCCCTCACGTACTGTTTTCGCCTACTATATAGTAGGAAAGTAGGCATATTCGAACGCACTATCGTCCAAATCTCGCGATAATTAGTACGTCAACCAGGTAATTCTCGCCTACTCTTTTATGAATACTGAGGATTCGAACGTACTTTTTCGCTCGCCTACTCTTTTCGCCTACTATATAGTAGGGAAGTATGCGGTTTGGAATGCAGCCGTAGTAGAGATGATAAATAATATATATGCCTAGCTCAAGATGATAGCTATAGTGTTGAATTGTGCATAATTTTGCTTTAGATAACTAAATACATGTTTAACAGATAGTAGAACGATCCGCATCCAGGAACTTTTCTTAGAATTATATTTACCCTCTGTCTAACTCTTTTACCATGTTCTCCTGGAAGTTTACCTGCACGTTTTTTTCGCCTTTGATTTGTTTTTAAACAAAAAATCCCTCGACCCCGGATCTGTCCTCGACCTGACGATGCGGTACTTGTCTCTGGAGTGTAGTCCTCAGAGTCAACAATGCTTTCATTATGGAAACTCTTACATGCAGAACACCATTATATGTTATGAATGTTACACGAAATTCATCTTCATCACAGTGTAAATGATGGCAATGGAAAAACGTGTATCATGCAACCTGTTTTAGATAACTATAGATAACTAGCTCGTTAGCGAATCAATAAATATATATTGTAATCTTTACCAATATCAATATGCTACTTGATAGTGAGTACTAAAATACATCTTATTTATCTTCATAATGATAAAGTTAGATTTTTTTTATTACATGTGATTCTGACATGATGTCACTACATGCACTGCGCTCCTTCCTCTCCACTCGTCTCAGGTAAATAATGCGTCTTCAGCTCAGCGGTCGGAGTCGCGCGTTCATGTGTTTTGGAGGCGTGGCTTTGGAAGGAGCCCAGAACGGAGGGGGTGGAGTGAATGGAAATAATGAGCTGTCTTTAAAACAGCCGTGAGAGGTCTACAGACACTCGATTTTTATACTTTCTTTTTCAGAGTACTTACATTTTAATTATGCATTGATAAATACAGAAAGGTTTAAACAAATTTGGGAAAAAGTTTTTTATACAATTCCTACCTACAATACCTTTAACTGACAGAGAGAAGGCAGAACGTGCATCATGTTAGTTTTTCTTTATTTGGCGAAAAGCACAACACTTTGTTTTTATTGTGAGTATCCACAAAAAAAAGACACTTATCAGGATCTAATGATGTACAACACTTAATATGTTAGAATGGTAAAATGGTAAATGGACTGCATTTATATAGCGCTTTCACAGACCCAATGGCCACCAAAGCGCTTTACAATTTGCCTCACATTCACCCATTCACTCACTCATTCATACACCGACGGCGGTGTCAGCCGTGCAAGGCGCCATCCAGCTCGTCGGGAGCAGCTGGGGTTAGGTGTCTTGCTCATGGACACCTCGACACTTGGTCAGGTGGAACCGGGGATTGAACCACCAACCTTCCGGTTTGTAGACAACCTACATGAACCACTTGATGTTAGATCAAAATCAACAGAGTATTTTGAGTTTCTTTTGCACTGATAAGAAAAAAGCGAGACTATCGCGCCGGCACGATAGCCGACCTCAGAGGGTTAACAATAGGTCTAGGCGGGGCTAAAGCCCCGGGCCCGAGCAAGGAGGGGGCCCGTGATTGGCTGTGGAGCAGATTGACTACTTGCCTTACCACACCCCCATACATTATCCCTGTTATTCAGTGGCGCTTTGCCGTATGTTCCATGCATTATCATGGAATCATTATCATTAATATTATAGTGACCGTTGGCAAAGACCCGCCTTTTTTAGTTACTGTGTGATAAGCCAGGCGGCTCTCACAAGTCACGCACATCATGTTCTTACTCACGCAGTGAAAAATACATCGCGGGGCAAAGACTAACGTTACACTGAGTGACTACACGCCGACATACAAGAGAGAGCTCAGAGCAGCTTACTTTTGATATGAAACAAAGTCTCAACTTTCAAATATTGTCATTTAAGTAATTTAAACAATGCCGTTTTTCAAGTTCAAGTCCACCGACGTTAATCTACTGACAGTTTTGTTGTCGGACAAAATTGTGTATTCGGCGTTATGATTGGTCAGGTCGCTTGTCAAACCCCCGTGGGCAGCAGGGCATGGTGAATTGAAACATCAGGTTTTAATTTGATATACCATTCAAATACATTTATTCTATATTTAACTTGTGAACGACCGACCTGCTGCTGCACGTAGGCCTATCAGATGATGGCTAGCTGCCTGCGCCTTATTAGAATATACGCAATCATTCGCCTCCACTCTTCACTTCATTCTAGACTATTCTTAAAATTGTCAGGCATTATCTTCGTCTAAGATAGCATAGATAAAAATGTCATCTTTTAAAAAAAACGTGCGAGTGGGGCTCAAAAAAGGAATTTTTTAAAAGCTAAACAGCAGAGGAAACATAAGCAAAACATGAATCAATTTTCAGTTCAAGTTTGATTATTAAATTGATAGATGTATGGGTGTTTGAAAGCTCCGTCGAATCAATTCATTAATCCTTGATTTTCTTCTTTACCACTCATTTATAAACAAGCACTTTCTATTTTTATATCATGGGAACTTATTCTCGATACTATTCCTTATAAAAAAAACAATCGGATTGCTTTGATATCGCTACTTAGACCCAACTTTGCGAATCTCGGCTACTAGCCTTTAGTCCGCTAGCATTTTACGCGTGGCCTCGCGCCTATTGACCGTCCGATTTTACACCCGTTTCACTAAAAGGATACAGGTTATATCCGGCATTTCAGTCCTAAATTACTAGTGATATTGGTAGTATCACTACTAATCTACTGTTCATCTGTTATGGCGAACATATCAGATGTGTGTCTAACGCTACCTCTGAGTGCAGGTGAGGACACATTCGAACTGATTTCGGTACGATTGGAGCTTGAATCGGTGGAGAAACAGATCCGTGGTCTGCTAGAGAGGCAAGCCGAGCTGCGGGATCGGCGATCAGCGCTTGAAACGTCACGCGCCGATGCACACAAGTCAGCGGTTAGTAACTTTTTGACTCCGACTTCGTCTACTCCGTGCGTTTCTCTGCCCAGGAGGACGCGATCATCTCTGGCATCATTCACTCCGGCACCAACCCAACACCATGGACCCTGGGTGATCCCACAGCGGAAGACACGAGCCAAGACCAGAGCAAGAACCTCTCCGCCCCTCCCGGTCTTCGAGATCTCCACCCGGAACCGCTTCTCCCCTCTTCGCGAGTCGGAACGCGACGACGCCGTGATCATCGGCACTTCCATGGTCCGTCATGTCCGTGCTACCTCAGGTAAGGGTAAGGTGCGCACTCACTGCCTTCCTGGTGCTCGTGTTCTTGATGTCGCCGCACAGGTTCCCGAGATCCTGAACGGTGAAGAGCGCGTCGGAGCTGTGGTGCTTCACGCTGGAACAAACGATATCAGGCTGCGGCAGACGGAGGTTCTGAAGAAGGACTACAGGAGCCTGATCGAGACGGTACGCAGCACAGCGCCTGAGGCAACGATCATCGTGTCTGGACCGCTTCCCACGTACCGACAAGGACAGGAAAGGTTCAGTAGATTATTTGCACTAAATGAATGGTTAATGTCATTGTGTAATGAACAAAAACTACCCTTTGTAAATAATTGGAATCTGTTCTGGGAGCGACCTAGGCTCTACCGTGCTGATGGCCTGCACCCCAGCAGATTCGGAGCGGCTGTTCTGTCGGACAACATCTCCAAGACGTTACACACCGTATGACTAGAAAATCAAATTCCAAATCACAGTCTTTGCTGTGCCAATTTAATTGATATAAGTAGTGTAGAATATTATATAGAAACTGTGTCTATCCCTCGTTTAGTGAGGCCAAATAATAAATCCACTGTAGGATCTAGGAAAAATCTTATTGTAATTAAACCTGAAAATCTAAATATCAGTGAACAAAAACAATTTCTAAAACTAGGTCTTCTAAACATTAGATCGCTCACACCTAAGGCGGTTATTGTAAATGAAATGGTCACAGATAATAGCTTCGATGTACTTTGCCTTACTGAAACCTGGCTTAAACCAAACGAGTATTTCGGTCTAAATGAGTCTACCCCGCCAGGATACTGTTATAAGCATGAGCCCCGTCTGATCGGTCGTGGCGGCGGTGTTGCAACAATCTATAGAGATATTATTAATGTTACTCAGAAAACAGGTCACAGGTTCAACTCGTTTGAAGTACTTGTGCTAAACGCTACGCTCTTAGATGTAAGAAATAAATCCCTATTATCTCTAGCCTTGGCTACTGTATATAGACCTCCAGGACCATATGCTGATTTCCTAAAAGAGTTTGCAGACTTTCTCTCAGATCTATTGGTCAATGCCGATAAAGCAATAATTGTTGGAGATTTTAACATACACGTAGATAACACAAATGATGCGTTAGGGACTGCGTTTACAGATTTATTAAACTCCTTTGGGGTCAAGCAGAATGTCAGTGGTCCCACTCATCGTCTAAATCATACACTAGATTTAATTATATCATATGGAACCAATCTAACCGATATAGATATTATACCGCAAAGTGACGATCTCACCGATCATCACATGGTAACTTGTATAATACGCACTGCTGAAATTTGTCATGTTGCGCCACGTTATAGACCAGGCAGAACAATCCTTCCGACCACTATAGATAGATTCTCAAATAGCTTACCTGATCTATCTCTGCTGCTCAGTGAACCCAAACAAACAGATGAACTAGAGGAAATGACCAGCAGTTTGAGCACCATTTTCTCTAGTACATTAGATATTGTTGCACCAATTAGATCAAAAAAGGTTAGAGAGAAAACTAAAGCACCATGGTACAACAGTGCTACGCATGCTATCAAGAGAGAAACTCGTAACCTAGAGCGTAAATGGAAACAAACTAATTTAGAGGTCTTTAGAATCGCGTGGAAAGACAGTATGTCACGTTATAAAAAAGCTCTAAAAGCAGCCAGGGCTGAGCATCTCAGCAAACTAATAGAAAATAACCAAAATAATCCAAGGTTATTTATTTAACACCGTGGCTAGACTAACAAATAAACAGACATCACCCGAGCAAATTATTCCGTTACAGTATAGCTGTAATGATTTTATGAACTACTTCAATGAGAAAATAGAAAGCATCCGAAACACAATTGTAAATGTACAATCCTCTATGGTGTCTTATGATTCAGCCTCATTTATCGCCCCTCAAGAACAACTACACCGCTTTACAACTATAGGACAGGAAGAGCTAAAAAAACTTATCATTGCATCTAAACCAACAACTTGTTTATTAGATCCAATACCAACTAAATTTCTGAAAGAAGTGTTACCTATAGTGGAAGAGCCTCTTCTTAATATTATTAACTCGTCTTTATCTTTAGGTCATGTTCCAAAAATATTCAAGCTGGCAGTTATAAAACCTCTCATTAAGAAACCGCAATTAGATCCAAATAACTTAGCAAATTACAGACCGATTTCAAATCTTCCATTTATGTCTAAAATACTAGAAAAGACTGTGTCCGCTCAATTGTGCTCTTTCATGCAAGAAAATGAGATATATGAAAAATTTCAGTCAGGATTCAGACCGCATCATAGCACAGAAACTGCGCTAGTTAAAATTACAAATGATTTACTTTTAGCTTCTGACCAAGGCTGTATCTCAATATTAGTTCTACTCGATCTTAGTGCTGCGTTTGACACTATAGATCATAAAATACTCTTGGATCGACTACAAAACTACACTGGTGTTCAGGGACAGGCATTAAGCTGGTTTAGATCGTATTTATCAGACCGTTACCATTTTGTTTGTTTAAATGGGGAAAAATCGAAGATAACGTCAGTAGACTATGGAGTGCCGCAAGGATCGGTGTTAGGCCCTCTGCTATTCTCAATATATATGCTGCCACTTGGCAATATTATAAGAAAACATGGAATTAATTTCCACTGTTATGCTGATGACACTCAATTATATATTTCATCACGACCAGATGAAAATACTAACTCATCAAAATTGACAGAGTGTCTTAAAGATATAAAATGCTGGATGACGCATAATTTCCTGCTACTAAATCCAGAAAAAACGGAGGTATTACTTGTTGGTCCAAAAAACTATCCACAAAACCACTTACAATACAACTTTAATATAGAAGGATGTCCTGTTACTTTATCCTCTACAGTAAAAGACCTGGGAGTTATACTAGACCACAACTTGTCTTTCGAAAATCATATTTCATATGTTACAAGAACAGCCTTTTTCCATCTTAGAAACATTGCTAAATTGCGTAACATGCTATCTGTTTCTGATGCAGAAAAGTTAGTTCATGCATTCATGACCTCGAGACTAGATTACTGTAATGCTTTATTAGCTGGTTGTCCTGCATCTTCAATAAACAAGCTACAGTTAGTGCAAAATGCAGCCGCTAGAGTTCTTACTAGGTCAAGAAAATATGATCATATAACACCAATTTTATCATCTCTACACTGGTTACCTATCAAGTTCCGTATCAATTACAAAGTACTACTACTGACCTATAAAGCCCTAAATGGTTTAGCTCCTGTGTATTTAATGGACCTTCTATCGCCCTATAATCCATCGCGTTCTTTAAGATCACTAAATTCGAGGCTTCTAGTCATTCCTAGGATATCTAAGTCCACTAAAGGAGGGAGGGCGTTCTCACATTTAGCTCCTAAACTCTGGAATAGCCTTCCTGATATTGTTCGAGGCTCTGACTCGCTGTCCCAGTTCAAAACTAGATTAAAGACGCATCTCTTCAGCCAAGCATTTACATAATGCTTACCTTTTATAATACTGCTGAATCAGATCAAATGCATTTAATACTATAAAACTTGAAGAGACTGTAGGTTATCTGTATAGGTTGCATAATATTTGCAGTCATTACGTTCCTGTGTATATTGCGTGAATGACGGGTGGTTGGGCAGATATTGTGTTGCGGTAGGTAGTATGCCATACGGAACCGTTGTCCACTGAAACTGCTTTAACGCACCAGTGGGGCTCGACAGCCTTAGTCAACGGGTTGGCGCGTATGGTTGGGTTGCGGAGAGATTGTGGTTAGGTCTCAGCAGCAGTAGGGACGTATAGGTCAGTAAGCTGGGCTGAGTTGAGTGGGGGACGGAGGGGGGTGATTTTGGGACGCAAGTGTCACTGTCTTCATGTTTTGTCATTTACGCCTGTGTTATGGAAATCATCATTATGAACAGCAGCTACGCTAATTATTTTCCCTTTGCTTTTCTGCTGTTATCTCGGGACGCGAGTCCCGAGAAAATGGCGTTCGTCAGCTCCAGTTTGTATCCAGCCTCTCACGGAGACTTCAGATGCTCCAATCACAAAGCCTATGAAGTGACGACTCAACACGGGCGATATGGACTCTCTATGGTGGACGGCACTGATCCTCAACAACTCGTCTTAAGACCGGCGTGCATACTTGGACTTCCAAAAAATACTCTAAATGTTCCGATCCAATCTGACTTGTAATGCTGCCCGAATCATGCACTGTTCCTTCGTTGGCCAGAGGAGAACTGGCCCCCCGACTGAGTCTGGTTTCTCCCAAGGTTTTTTTCTCCATTCTGTCCCTGATGGAGTTTTGGTTCCTTGCCACTGTTGCCTTGGCTTTTGGCTTGCTTAGTTGGGGACATTTAATATTCAATAATATTATTGATCTGCCTTACTTAAGGTGGACGTTGACGCAATATCTTTTAGAAACAAACTTTGTTATATTGTTTTCATGTTATCACTGTGAAGCGCTCTGATACAATCTGTATTGTAAAAAGCGCTATATAAATAAAGGTGACTTGACTTGACTTGACTTGATATCGCTTTTTGTGTTTGATCAAACTCTATATTCGCCTAAAGGGCTGGCGATAATATATCCGGTAGAAATATGTAAATTTTTCTGCACCATCATGATGCAAGTTTATAATTTAAACGCGTTTTTAAGCATTGTGGTTTAGATACAAATTATTTTAAACTGGTCTGGCACAGTAAGCACCGGGAGATAACTCATTTTGTAAATACTCGTTTTGAGACCATGGTGAACTTGAGACGGTTTTGCACAGCGCACTTGAGTTCCGACCCTGAGGTCTTAAAGTGACAGAAGCTGCTAATAAAGCTGCTGACGCCATTTGTGTCAATAATGTTAATCAAACATCAGAAAGAAAGTAATTTACTGCCCTTGACTGAATCACTTTTGTAAAATAAATAAGAATGAATGTTGAATTTATAGTGAAAACGATGTATTGTATATTTGATTACTTTATACAATATAATATTATTCAGTGCTTTAAGTTTTTCAAGTAGGTCGATTTCTTATGTGCCTTTGTTTTATTGTTATTAGTGACTCTTGTCATCAGTAAGCTTGAGATTATTTTCTTAAGCTACTAAAAATTTGTGATATTGAAATTGGTCACAAGAATTATGAAATTTTAGTTTAGGAAAATTTGTTTTTTTTTCTCTCTCTCCCTCTCTGTAGTTGGTGACCTAAAGTGGTGGGGGGGCCCTGCAGTAACTCATAGCCCCGGGGCCCAGTAAGCTCTTAATGCGGCCCTGAGTATTACTCAGTGTTGCATAACGCACCATCACTTCAAAAGTATTATATTTGAATCTAGACCTCTATCTGGTGTAAGTGCAAAATTCCATTTAAGATTTGTGCTGGCTACTGTATACAGGCCACCATTGGAAATTACAGACATTCTGAACTCTATTGGAATTAGGTAACATGTGTCAGTATGAACCCACAACCTTTGTTTGTTTGCTAATCGTCAGTAAACCCATAAAAGAAACGCGGACGAACTTCAAAATACAAATCATGGACAACCATCACAACCAACCCGACCACCCAGTGTCAGCCTTGTTCACCGTCGGCAAGAGGACGGGCCAGGAGGTCTCCATTACAGAAGGCCAGTCCGGACCTCCACACGCGCTCAGGTAATGTTCACACATCTAGTGAGGAACTCTCAACAGCCGCTGTTTCTGTGAGTTTACTACTGTAACCTGTTGATCATCAGTACAGTGAATCTGGAACCTGTAACACTACTGTTGAGGCTCTCAACTGCATTGTCCAGTCACTCAGGTTTGCTTGTGTTGGCGTGCAGTCTCAGAAACTACAACAAATGTTTATTTTGTTTGTTTGTTTGTTTTTTTTCACAACAAATGTAATGGTCCAGTTGCTCGCGGCGGCCATGTTGGATTTCCGGTCAGCGAGTGTAGGGATAGACATTTCCGGTTTCACTTTACGGCGAGCGGTGTTTGTGTAGAAGCTTTAAATGGGCTTTGTTCATGTTGTGCACAAAGAATAAATATTATATTATATTCTCCTTCATCTTTCTCTGTTAGGTTCACGGGTCCGGGTCGGACAGGAGTTACCGGAGGGATCCGGATGCAACAATCTTAGCTTAATGCATTTTCATTTTGCAGTTTCATAATATATTTTCATATAAAAAAAAAAAAAAATGTGAGCAAAAAGCTTAAAAAAACATTTTTCTAAAAGACTACATCCAGATGGGATTCAGAAAGATGATCAAAACACAGCTGGAGTAGATCGAGTCCATCAACATCCCTGGGCCGACATTTCTTTCTGAAACATTAGGCAGTTTTGTGTAAGATGTGTAATAGCACTCCTACTGTATAAAGAAAAAACACACAAGTCTGGAAAACACAGTGTTTGAAAAGTATGTTGTGTTCAATGGGTAAAAAGTTCAAATACAACATCCAACATAGGGCGGCAGTGGCTCAGTGGTTCATGTAAGTTGTCTACAAACCGGAAGGTTGGTGGTTTAATCCCCGGTTCCACCTGACCAAGTGTCGAGGTGTCCATGAGCAAGACACCTAACCCCAGCTGCTCCCGGCGAGCTGAATGGTGCCTTGTATGGCTGACACCGCCGTCGGTGTATGAATGAGAGAGTGAATAGGTGAATGTGAGGCGATATGTAAAGCGCTTTGGTGGCCATTGGGTCTGTGAAAGCGCTATATAAATGCGTTGGAAGTCTATAGATTGTAAATGTAGATTGTTGTAAGTCCATTTACCATTTTACAATATCTTGAATAAGGGATGTTTAATTTTTTGCCCAGTTTTAGGCCATTTACTAGCCCTCATGTCGTTTTAAACCTGCATGAGGAATGTTGATTGTACGCTTGGAGTCTTTTTGAAAATATAAATTAAACCAATCTAAAAGACACTTTAATGCAACTCTGCAAACTGGCAGCTTTAAAGTTTGCATTCCCAGACTTACATTCAGCCTCAGCTTTACGGTGATCAGAACTAATTGCTCTTATTCTGGAGATGATTCGTTTTATTCTACAGAAAGAAAGAAAAAGGTCAACCTTTGTATCATAAGAACACAATATATACCATTTTATTAATATGTCCTTGTGTTCACTTCAAACAAACTCTGATCCTTCAGAAACACTGCTAAGATGCTGAAGAAACCTTTATTAAATCACAGCTGGAAAAGGCTGTGCTGCTTCATGAAGTGTGGAAACTGCCATACAGCTTCAGTTTTCAGGAATCACTGATTAACTAACATCTTTTTAAACATTATAAATACTGAAGAAGATCCATTTTTCTTCTGTGTCTTAAATAATCTGAGGTCAAATAATCTGAGATTGTTAGCTGGACTAAAACTCCAAATGGGCAAGAGACTCAAAATGTTTTTTTGTCAAAAGTTTCTCCCATCATGAGCAAAACAGAGACCCAAACTGATTTAAAAAAAGCAAACGGCCCAGAAGAGACTGGAGCTGACAGGAGGAAACATTATATTACCATACCGCAGGAGGAAAATGACAGAGATAGAGAGCGATCTGAGTGTCAGACAGACACTGATTCTCCACAAGAGCTTTTTAAAGCTTCTGTCCTCCATTACAGCTGTGATCAATGAGTCTTCCAGCATTCTGATTGGTGGAGGAGGACGAGTGGGAGGAGCCTAGAGTAATCAGCCTAAGAGTGAGTAATCAGCTCCTTTACTCCCTCCTTTACTCCTCATCTCTCTCTTTCTCTCTGAGTTAAAGTTTTCAGGTTAAAGTCGGTCAAATGGGGAAGTTTCGTAAGCTATTTTCAGACTACCAAGAAAATAAGATTTTTTGCAGTGTCTGGACAGTAACAAACACATGAAATCTGATGTTTTCAACATATTGTTGGAGTGTGTTTGAAAGAGCAGAGCTTTAAATCCTTCAGGGGCTTAAAAACAATCCATTCAACAATTTCACACAAGGTTTCCCTTAAGGCTGGCATATACTGTGTGATATATCTGTGTGACGGTCCGATCGTCGAACTGTGATTTGTCTGCTCACATTATATGTGTGAAATATGAGCGATGAACCCCTGTGCGGGGTTTGCCCCCAATAGACCATGATATCGTGTATCCAGAGATTGATATCCAGAGGATTTAGCATTTCCAATTTATGTATTCAATTATTAGGGATTCAAGCACGAAGTGAAGAATCGTTTTTCTTCATCATCAATAGACAGATGATTTTTTATTTTACCTTTATTTTACCAGGAAGTCTCATTGAGATTAAAATCTCTTTTACAAGAGAGACCTGGCCAAGGTAGCAGCCATACATAAACACACATATTAAAATGCTACATACAAGGTAGCAGCCATACATAAATACAACATAGTAAAAAAAAAAAAAAAAAAGCTAAACATACATACATACAATCTTGCCAAAAAATCATTCAAACACAATGGCCTTTCAAGAAAAACAAGCAGATGTCTCCTTTACCACATTCTTTATGATACTCGTAAATTTATCAATTGATATACACGTTTCTAGTTTAAGATCTTTTTGCAAATTATTCCATGCCCAGGGTGCATAGTATGAAAATGCAGATTTTCCCAGATCTGTCAAAACCCTGGGTACATTAAAAAGCAACCACTTGGAGGAGCGTAGCTGATAACTAGCAGAATTGAGACAGAGGAGGGTACAGAGGTAAGCTGGAAGTTTACCTAGTATGGCTTTATATATAAAAATATACCAGTGTTGTTTTCTGCGGGTGGCCAGTGCTGTCCAACCCACCAGATCATAAAGAATGCAATGGTGAGTGAGGGACTTTGCATTTGTAATAAAGCGTAGAGACGCATGATACACTGAATCAAGCCTCCGTAAGATGGAGGAGGCTGCGTGCATATATAATATGTCACCATAATCGATCACAGACAGAAAAGTAGCTTCCACAAGTTTTTTTTTGGCATTGAAAGTAAAGCTAGATTTATTTCTAAAATAAAAGCCAATCTTCACTTTGAGCTTCCTAACTAGATTAGCAATATGTACATTAAATAAAAGTTTGTCGTCTATCCATATACCCAAGTACTTGTATGTTGGTACCCTTTCAATGGATTTACCATTAGACGTAAAAATGCTAAGATCATCAAGCAACTGTAGGCGAGCTTTTGAAAAGACCATAAACTTCGTTTTCTGAGGATTTAAAATCAATTTTAAATTGAACAGAGCAGTTTGTAATGACTGAAATGCAGTCTGAAGCTCTTGCACAGCCTGTGCTATGGAAGGAGCATGTGTATAAATGACAGTGTAATCAGCATAGAAGTGTACTTTTGCTTGAACGTCCTTACCTAAATCATTTATAAAAATAGAGAACAGAATAGGTCCCAAAATAGACCCCTGGGGGACCCCTTTTGATATCTCAAGAAACTCAGATTTGTGGCCCTCTGCATGGACACACTGAGTCCGATCTACAAAATAGTTTCTAAACCATTTAACAGCATTAGGACAGAAACCAGCATCCCTAAGTTTGTTCAGCAACAATTCATGATCTACAGAATCAAACGCCTTGGATAGATCTACAAATAAAGCAGCGCAATGCTGTTTTCTATCCAAGGCACAAATAAGATCATTTATTACCACCATAGCAGCAGTAATGGTACTATGGCCAGTTCTAAAACCAGATTGAATATGGTTTAAAATATTATTATCAAATAAGAACTGTTTTACCTGTAAATTTACCTGGGATTCAAGGATCTTAGCCAGGATTGAGAGTTTGGAGATCGGGCGGTAATTGTTTAGCTCTGAGGGGTCCCCACCTTTAAATAAGGGGAGAACATAAGCTGCTTTCCAGATTTGAGGTATTGAATTTGACATAAGACTCAAATTAAAAATGTGAGTAATAGACTCAGCAATAACATCTGCCGCCACCTTTAGGAGATAAGGATCCAGATTGTCAGGACATGCAGATTTTTTTGTGGTCAATGCCCTTTAGAGCTTTACAAACTTGCGCAACTGAAATAATTTTAAAATCAAACAAATCCAGATTTCTATCAGTTGCAGTGGTTGCAGAACATGGGACAGGTGCATTTACAATTGAGCTGTCAAATGCAGACCCAGCACAGATAAAGTGTTTGTTTAACTGACTGACCATATCAGCTTTATCCTTTATTTCATCCGAGCCAACCAGAATGTGTTCAGGGAGGCTTGAAGCAACATGTGTACCTGACATAGATTTAATCACTTTCCAGAATTTTGAGGGGTTATTTAGATTCTCTGTAACTGTCTTCAAATAAAACTCTGATTTGGAATTTCTTATCATCAAGGTGCACTTGTTCCTTAGGGTTCTAAACGCAGTCCAATCAGCAAGGGAGTTTGAAAATCTAGCTCGGGCCCACGATTTATTTCTTAAACGAATTAGCTCTCAGAGACTGTCTGAGAACCAGGGATTTTCCCTACCACTGATCCTAAACTTTTTAATGGGAACATGTTTATTAGAGATAGACAGAAAAATTGAGTGAAAATATTCCCATGCCGATTCAACATCCGGAATCAGAGTTACTCTGTTAAGATCACTATGATATAAATCATGCAGGAAAGCCTGCTCTTGAAAACCTTTAAAATATCTTTTAAAAATGAACCGGGGTTTTACCTTGGGAATTTTTGTATTCCTGACACAAGCAATTGCACAATGATCGCTAACATCATTGCAAAATATGCCAATTGAGGTGTATTTGTTAGATGTGTTTGTTATAATTAAATCAAGCAAGGTAGATTTATGTTGTGCTTTAGGATTTGGCCTTGTTGGAGCATTAATGAGTTGCACGAGGTTTAATGAATCACACAGTTCTTTAAAACAATCTGACATCCCTGAAAGCCAGTCCCAATTTAGATCACC
The DNA here is from genome assembly GCA_030578255.1 of Tiaroga cobitis. Classification (NCBI taxonomy): domain Eukaryota; kingdom Metazoa; phylum Chordata; class Actinopteri; order Cypriniformes; family Leuciscidae; genus Tiaroga; species Tiaroga cobitis. The sequence goes on from CM060594.1 coordinate 100,877, forward strand.
CATAAGGATGAATTCAGAGTCATTTAATTCATGTAAAATATCTGAAATAGATTCGAAAGCAACCTTTGCGGCAGACGGGGGTCTATAGCAACCAACAACAGTGATGTAAGAATCCTTTGATACGCCTACTTTGATGGCCAAGACCTCAAACTGTTTAGCTTTAGTAATTGACAGAGTTACAGAGCTAATGAGCTTGGATTTGACATACATGGCAACCCCACCTCCTTTACCCAACCGATCAGTTCTATAGACTTTGTAACCATCAATAAGAATTAAGTCATCAGTTACAGATTTCTTAAGCCAAGTTTCTGATAGAACCATTACATCAGCATTTGTTGTATTTGCCCAGATCTTGATCATATCCATTTTAGGGACCAGACTTCTAACATTTAAATGTATGAAACCAAGGCCTGATCGACTTTTGAAATCTGCGGGAGTGGGTAGACATTGCACAGAGGTAGTAGGCCCAGGATTTGGCTGAACATTTCCAGATAACAACAATAAAAGCATCACTATACATCGCAGTTTTAGTTTAACAGGAGATGAATTATCAGAACCACTGTTACCTGCAAGCTGTGAAATAGAGTCCTCTTTGATAATAAAATGGTCAAATAACAGCATTAGATTCTGAAGATACAAGACTTCTTTGACTTGTTCAGAGTAGTAAATCTTCAGTTGATGAAATGGACTGATTGTCTGATGATGTGACTCAAGAATTCTCGTCTGAAAAATTGAGAGTTGCCTGGCGTGTAACAAGTACGGCAAGGAATCACTCTCCACGTTGTGCCCAGTTGGTACATTTAGACCCGGGTTACAATGAATAAGCATCAGAATTATAAAAAAATACATGATATCAACTTATCTGCAGTTTTATTGCGGACAGACGAGGTAGCAGTGTAGAATCTCAGATTGAAACAGTGGCTGTGGGCAGATCTGTAGACCAGGAGAAGCGCAGTTGCTCCACCTCACCCAAGGTCCACAGTTTTGACAGTCAATGTGCTACTAGGCCTTACAATCCAAAAACCAGCAGCAGGAGCGAGTCCCCATGTAGAAGATCTGCAAAGCGTTAGGTTCTTCTTAGGAGCAAAGACATCTAATAAAAAATGTACCATCCAAAGATCCAAGCTGAAAGGAGAGTTGTTTTTCTTGGAAAGTTCCACTCATTCAGGCCCAAATGACATAAGATATCTTGCATAAAAACATAAAAACTCAGATCTCACATACTAACACAAACAATGGATTGCCTTGGCTGCCATCTTGGAATGATGAACAATGGTTCACATTTCCCATGCTAATACAATTAAGTAAATAAAACATAAATAAATAAAGCAAATAAAGTGAAGATTAAAAGTTGAAAGAAGTAAATGATAATCAAGCACTAATGAATAAAAGAGGCCATGGTGTATATGTACACATGGCTTGGAAGACGTGGGGAATATTGTTTATCCGTTGTGCAACACAAACTGGAGGAACGCAAAAGTTTGTTAAATTTCAGCTAGTTTGATAGATACAGAACTTAAAGATCTCCTGCTTTTTTCTTCTTTCTTGCTGCATTAGAGATTACATTTAGTAACTTCTGTCTTCGCGCAGGCACAGTAAGGGGAAAACCCCACTGAGTTTAGGGCAATCGACTCGTAGGTCTGCTTTAACTGTGTGACACAGAAATGACCAGATCCCAGAAATTCATCTGACCATCCGGAGAGAGGTCGGGAGAGGTTAATCGCCTCTCGTTCGCCCCTGTACACTGCACGAATTGGCACAGGGTATTTCGCATGTCATGGAAGGACAGCGTTACCGCATGGAGAAAGACCTTTAAAACTGCTACATCCACTTACTTTTTGACTCTCTTAGAAGAGAACAGACACAACCCTAGGTATTTATCTGATACAGTGGCTAAATTAACGAGAAATTAAACTTCAGATGTTTCCAAACAGCCATCATTCATAAAGTTCTTTACTTGCAAGATTGATACTACTATAGAGAAAATTAAAACCACGCCACCGCAACATGTATGTTAGACCCTATTCCGACTAAGCTACTAAAAGAGATGCTTCCAGTTGTGATAGATCCTTAATATTATTAGATCAAGCAAAACATCTTGGAGCACTGCTTGCTGGAAGGACCCATGTTTAGTAATCCCAGAAGGTGCTCTTTTGTTGGGTATCAAACTGGTATTTACAGAAAAAAAGATCTGAAGCACTTCTGGTTAAAAAGCCTTTATTCAAACATGTATCACTCTAGAAACATTAAAAGTGACTAAAACATTTTTGAAAACTGTTAAGCTGGCTGATATTAGAACCTCTTATTAAAAAAACACAACTTGGTCCTAGAGAATTAGTTACAGACTGATCTGGAATCTGCCTTTCCTCTGAAAAATACTGGAAAAAGCAGTATCCTCACAACTATGTTCCTTTTTAGAAAGAAATTAAATCTGCGAGGGTTTCCAGTCAGGATTTACACCGTATTACAGTACTGAGTACAGTACAAATATAAATGATTTGCTCTTATCATCCGATCTTGCTGGTATCTCTCTTTAATTATTGTTACTGGATCTTAGTGCTGCATTTGATACTATTGACAACAACATTCTTTTGAATAGACTCACAAATTACGTTGGCATTAGTGTAATTGCACTAGCATGGTTTAAATCATATTTATCTGACCGTTATCAGTTTGTAGCAGTAAATGAAGAGATGTCTTATCGATCACAAGTTCAGTATGGCGTACCACAAGGCTCAGTACTAGGACCGTTGCTGTTCACTCAGTACATGCTACCTTTAGGAGATATCTAGAGGAAGCAAATTGGGAGACAGAGATGGGGACATGATCAGGAAAAGTCCACAAGCCAGGACTTGACCTCGGGTCACCCGAAGCACAACGGCGCCATATGTTGGCACGCTGCTTACGAGGCTATCGGTGTCAACTAACCAGCATCAATTTGATACATATTTGAACTTCATTGTGTAAGAAACAGACTACGATGTCAAACAATCCAGCTGTCGGAATCCCACCCATATGATGACAGGTGTTAAAGCAACACCAAGTGACTTTTCCTCTGCGGTCGCCCTACAGGTTGGAAGCGGAATTGTCCATTACTGCTGTCGTAAATAATTTAGCTTACCACACGCACATTCTCTCTGTTTATCCAGCACCAGCTTTGGAATCAACAATGGTCACAGACAAGGTAGAGTGAAAGTGTAGTTGTAGTCTACTGTCGAGTACGCTCCACCTATCGGCAGTTGTAACGATTGCCGTAAAGCAAGTCAAATTTGTAGTTTTCTTAGGTCTCATTCGGACTACAGAAACGTGACCCGATCTGGCAATCTTACATAGCGTGGATATATCAGATAAAGGACCGCAAAGCGGTGGCATAGTGCATTTCACCATGTCACGACTTGATGAACCACTGAAACGATTTTGAAAACATTTTAACCTGTTAACCGTTGCCAGAGCGCCGGCACTCTGAAGCGTTTTTTTTTTAATAGTTCAAAGTTACTATCATAATTAATGTTATTACCTTGACAAACTATACATCAGTAAAAAGATATAAGACTCAAGTTTCAGTATTTGACCACTATTGTATTCTGAGAAACTTATAGTGACAGTTATGTCTTAATTGGTTTTAGGAGTTATGTAATTAAAAATTGAGTCGATACCTTTAATATGAATTATGAGCGTCAGCCGCTTCCATTCAGAAAAAAACTCTTGTGGTGTCGTCATGACAGCGCTTGACAAAACAACGTCCCTCAGGGCTTTTAGCTCAACAATGTGCAGATTTGGAGAAATATTGATCGATTCTCATAGGTCTAGATCAGATTTCTATAGACAGGAATAATATTAATTGAATTTATACCCAAATGCGTCGATGTAAACATTATGAGCACTGGATACTCTGATGTACTGTGTTTTCAATCCATACTGGCAGCCTGAGGGCGCCGGCGCGCTATGCACAGTATAGTCCATATATGGAACACACAAAGAAGTGCCATAATCATGTGACATTCCAGAAACTGCCTGACATAAACAAAGCTTTCAGAGATCGCTGTAACATGCAGATAAAGATGTTTTGAAGACAATAAACATGATTGCAATGATATTTGATTTACCTGTGTTCTTTGAGCCATGTCAGGTATTTTCATAATAGTAGATTATATTTATAAATGTAATGCTAATCGATATAGACTTTATCATTGTGCAGAATACTATAAAATCATATATTTTCTGTCTGATTTTTTATCTGAAGCCAAATCAGATCACAGAAGGTTATTTAAAACACTCGACTTGCACTATAAACTAAGTTTGAAGCACAGACATGGTTTTAATATCATAAATTGTCGTGTATTGATGATGTGCTAAGCTAACATGCTAGCTAGATCTAGGAGGTGCACCTGCCACCTAGCTGTTATTTTTATGAATTTTTCTAAATATAAATGCTTACTGAAATGTTTCCTTTTTCAAAAAGGGCATTTGATACAGTTGCAAATGTGAAGTGAAAACTTTGATAAAAGAGATTAGGGATTAGAGATTAGAGATTCAATCACTGATTGAAACAGTGTGAATAGCCAGTCATTTGTAATTATAATGCAGACAAAAGAAAAGCATATTTAGAGCCAGGGACGTACTGGGACTGAAATTCAGCCCGGGACTTTAAGATGGAGAGGCCTTTTACGCGAGTGCCCTTGGTGCACGAGCAGAAGGATTTTTTGCAGTTATTTTAATTCTAATAGTGTTTTTATGGTGTAAAGAGAATCAGATTACACTGAAGACCTTCAAGAAATTTTAGGATGACACTTGCCTCTTCAGGTTGTATAAGCAAGTCACCACTGCACTGAACACAACCAGGTCAGCAAACCCTATCTCGAACACATAAGTCACAGTATACTGCTAACTACCAGCATGTCATGTGTACAGTCAGTTGGAGTGACAAAATAGTTACAAATACTAACAAATACCCACTCAGATACTCAAAAACTACAATGCAGTCCCATAAAATAGAGATTTGTGTGTGTGTGTGTGTGTGTGTGTGTCCTCATTTTCAACTCTCCCTGGCTCAGCTTCCCCTGTGCTGGACCCTGCTTCTGCTTACTGCTTGTACAGCTGAGAAGAACATCAGTAAAAAATATGACTAAGAATAATACATTTTCTACCTATGCATAATATAATTGCCTTGTACCCAGCCCTGCACTCTGCCCCTGTACCTGTCATTGTTTTTGTACTGGTTCCATTCTCCTCATCCTCCTGCTCTTCTTTCTCTTGCTGCTTTCCTTCCTCCCCCTTCTCTCCCTCCTCATCAATATGACTGCAGGGGTCATCATCAACCTGTCCCTCTCCAACACTATACATTATCCCACTTATTACATGGCTACCTACCAAATAAATCAATAATTTCACACAAAATATTGATTTAAAAAAGCTTATTTATTTAAAAACAATTGTATTGCTTCCACTACAGAAAAGAGTCCGTTCCGTCTCTGAACTGCGTCCATGCCAACGCTCTGTTTTTCATGGCAATGGTGTGTTATAACGTACTTAGCAGCGGTCTGTTATCAAGAAATAACAGACCACATTCTACATTGGATTTAAATGCAAATATAAACAATTTCAGTGTATAATAAATCACTAATATATCCCTAATCGTGCACCTGTCCTGTCCATGCTGCTGAGTCCTTCCTCATCTGCACCTCCGGCTGCCACAGCACTCTTTCCACTACGGAAAAGGTCTGTTAATTTGGCGCATTTAGCTGCCTCTTGTGCCAAAAATCTTTTCTTTTTAATTCTTATTTTTTCGGCCCCACCCATTTCTTTATCTTATTTTCGCCATTTTTACCGTCCGTCTCTGTTGCATTGCATTCACACAAACCCGCCATACATGACCAAAAGTAAACTCCTTTGATCGGCGCCTAGTTTGAGCCAATCGGATGTCAGGAAAAACGAGGATCAGTCCAAGTTGGCAGGGGCCGCTCGTATCCCCCCTCAGATTGAAAGTATTAGTTTGGCCTGCTCCGAATCACACACACACAGCGTTCTGCTGCAGCTGAGCGGCCGGTTAGGCCGGTCGCGTATCATTAAAAAATATATATACTCTTTGACCACCGGCCGGTCTTTGGCCTGAAACGGACCGGCCGTTCGGGATTGTTCCCGGTATTCCCGATGGCCAATCCGCCCCTGTTTAGAGCCATAACCAGGCCAGAGAGGTGTGAATGTGTGCAGGGGAGACTGACACTGAATGGGGCTCATTTGCACCACAAAACAATAGAGAAAATAGTCTGAATAGATGCTAGAAGATGACAATAAACATCAGTTTGCATTGTAGAGTCCAAACAAAATAAAGTCATATGACATGATCTTGGAAAACATTTAACTAAATGCAGAGTTTTAGACTTATCATCTTCAAATTTTAAATATAACATGGTCAGACATGTGGCTTTAGCTGCAGTGCATTTCTAGATTGATACAATGCCAACTTCAATTTTATTTTCATGAAGATGTTTCATAAAAATATATTTCTAATAACTTTACAAACTTTGAAGCTATTTATAACTTTTTTTTTCATTATGACAAAAATTAATTTCACATTTACAATAAACTGCCAGGTGTCAGCTTTCAAATGAGATCATAATTGTGCTTTTAGTACAAAGGGTTCATGAACTGTATCTGTTTCAGTTTGGGTATGCCATTTCTGGGGATTTTTCAAAAGTGGGGTTGCAGCTTAACAGGTTAAGGTAAAAATGATAACTTAGTGTTGCTTTAATGTAGTGAGAAATTGTGGTGAAATGTAGTGAAAACTTAAAAAAAACAGAGATTCTAATTATTGGTGTAGCGACAACGAGAATGAACCAAACACAATTGAAGCTTTTAGGTGACTGTTCATACATAATCCCACAAAGAGTCTTCACATTCCAGAATCAAATCACCAGACCCAGAGCCATAGGCTCAAGAGAATCTGCAACCGGAAGGACCTTTATTGTTTAACTAAAGGAAGAACGTTGTCAATGTTTTATAATTTGGCAAGAACAGATCTGTTCAGAAATGGTGAAACAAGAGGCCCTAACAAGAGGTCACCAGACCCCTGCGACTAACAGACTACTCTTTCTCAAGGACCAGAGGTCCCATGAGAGATGAACAAAACAGCCTTCATTAGGAACGATCCCTGGCCTCAGACTGGAATGGCTTAAACCTAAACTTTACACACTAACACTTTACATATCAAACTCCATAAAACTCATCCCAGAACAATTCTTGACTGACCCATAATCAAAATTATGTAACATAACATAGTTATATATTGTGTTTACAACCCCTGTATGTGTCTATTATGCTTAATCACATATAAGTCATCTAATTGTTGTAACTATTACCTGTGTGAATGAAAGTGTATCGTGTCTCCCATCAATGCGACCACATATTCTTAATTCAGACGATGGCTTGATTGAAATCTGTGTAAAAATGTTTATGTTCTTAAAATGGAAATTATGTCTAAACTGAATCCTCTGTTCGAGCTGATGAGTAAGCAGACCACAGATAACACATGATTCACGATGAGGAAAGGGGGGGGGGGGGGGGGGGATAGAAAAGACCCCCTTCTCAAAGAACCATATAGTATCTTATTGTCCGAATTCCAAATTCCTCCAGGAGGCGGGACAAAACATTGGAGTTTAAAACCTTAGACCCGAACAGAACTGTAGGGAAAAAATAAGAGAAAAATAATGCAGAAGAATAATGCTGTAGAATAATGCGCTAGAAGAATAGAACAAGCCGGGTGGAGCCGACGATGGTTAGACGAAGTAACCATGTAGACGCGTAGAGACAAAGAACCCAAATTAAGATCAGAAGAACGGGTTCAACAGCTTCATTCAAGCCATCATCATATCTACTCTCGTCTCAATTTTCTTTCTTTCCTAAGTTTTCCTTTATTTTCTCGTTAAAAGTCTCGGTTCTAAGTTAAGTTTTGCTGCAAATTTTCGTTTTAACGTTTCAACTGCAAAACCAGCTTCCAACTTCAAAGACTTTCATTCATCCGCGCCAACACACCACGTGACTGGCTGTCCGAAATCTATCCAGGCACACGACAGGATCAGCCAAATGAACGGACTGGGAAACCCCCTTTACGACGAAAAAGGAATCCCCAAAAGCAACGCAAGGACAAGCAAGTAGCCTCCAGACTCTTAGCTGAACTGGTGTATATTGATAAAATTGCATAACCCGCCTAAGAAACGATAGAAGGGTTAAATGAATGATTGATGGTTCGTTCAGGTCATGTCTTATAAGTGCATATAGAAACTTGGGATTTCACCATATCACTCTTAAAACTCATTTCTTCCTCACTCTCTTTCTTTCTGCAACTCGTATGAAAGTGTGTGCGTGTGTGTTAGATATTAGTTTTATGTGTTAGTCTTATAATCAATAAGGTATTGTTCGTGTGTGTTAGATATTAGTTTTATGTGTTAGGCATAGGCTGATAATCAATAAAGTATTGTTTGTATTTGAAAAGAGAAGCATTACTTGTGTTATGGGCTTACGAATTTATTGTCTTGAACTGCGATCTATAAGCTACTTATGCTTTTACCCTTGAATTATTTCTTAATTTAGCTGTTAGCTGGGAATTAGTCTTTCTTGGCCAGGAAGATATTATATTTCCTAGAATTAATAATTGTTTATGCTTTACGTTCATTGGATGAACTGATAAAATGATCATACTATTGATTCTGCTACAGTAAATTCTGAAAATAATCAAATTATTAATTATTGATCATAACCCGTTATGAATAATAATTAATTATATTTATACGTGCGTATAAACACTACATTGGACAAAAAAAAACTTCCTCACGTTATAACCTAGAATACTGTCTTACACTTGATGCTGCTCTGTCAAGTCTTCGTCGTCAGTTAGGAGCCTGGGTGTGTGTGTGTGTGCTCTTTGAATACCAATCTTTCATTTGAGAATAGTATCTGTAAAACCGCATTCTTCCATCTTAAAAATATTTCTAAATTACGACATAAGCTTTTAGTGACAAATGCAGAACAATTAGTTCATGTGTTTGTAGTAGGTTGGAAATGCTACATGCTTAGTTTTATGTAAACAGACCCCCCCCCCCCCCCCCCCCCCCCCTCTGCGCAGCTCAGAAATAAACGAGCTCTGGCTTGAGCAAGACGCTAACTTTGGTTCTCTCTCTATTAATCCACAGGTATAGTAAAACCCATTTTTCTATGTTTAGCTTGGGTCAGTATGTAATGTGAATGCCTTATAAAATGTTCTGTAGTATTGAAAGATGATTTCGAGATGTGTCTACAGTGTGTAGTAAGCTTAGTTTTGTAGCTAACTGCTCCGGCGAGCGTCGTCACGTTAAGTAGTTTTTTCATGAACTTCAGTCTCACACGGTAGTTTTGTAAGTGTGGGTAACTAATAGTAACATTATGTAACAGTAGGAAATGTGTTCTAAACGTTGTTAAGTGTTTTAGCCAGAGGTGGGAGTAAGACACATGTGCAAGTCACAAGCAAGTCTCAAGTCTTAACCTTCGAGTCTCAAGCAAGTCCAAGTCAATTTTTTATAAAAGCAAGCAAGTCAAGTCAAGTCACTGCCTTATGTCAAGCAAGTCAAGACAAGTCGTAGCTTGGGTCACAAGTCACTGGCAAGTCATACAAACGTTTGATGATTTCACTGACTTTATATATTAAAATAAGTTAAAACTACATAATTTGTGGACTATGGTTTTATTTGCAAGATATTTTTTTTAAATATGCATTTCCACATACAGCTGAGTGGTTACTACAATAAAAATCTAAAAAATAAAAAATAAATACAATTTCAAACTACATAGCCTAAAATGTAAATGTAACTGAAATTAGGCCAACATTAAAGCATGAAAAAATAAATATGCCTCAAACATTGCAGAAGACCATTAAAAGGTATTAAACAATTCACAATTCAAGTATAATGGTTCCTATGCCACCAAATGTCATTATTCAAACTGGCATCCCCTTTATATAAGTTATATAACAGCCGTTGGCATTTAGCCTATTATGAAGTTAAAACCGCCAATAGGTGGCGCCAAATCACCGTCTTAACCCTCTGGGGACCAAAGGTTTTTTGGGGCCCTTGGGATGTTTTGACATGCACTGACATTTGTGCTTTTTTCAGTAATTTATAAACATGTTAATGGCAAAGGTGTAAATTCACTCTATATAGCACACACGGGGCTACCATAATATGTTAGCAACATGCATGTACATGTTTGTATTTTTGAGAGAATATTATTTATGCATGGTTATTGAAAAAACTAAAAATAAAAGTTTCTGAAAAAAGGCCACAAAACACATATTGATTATTTCTTCACAAGACTTTTGAAAATTGTATCACATAGTCTAGAATATTTGCTCCAAAACTATGTGAGAAACATCCTGACTACTCATTCAGATAAGTCAATAAAGTCTTTTAGAATGTGTATGACGTGTTTTGTTTGAGAAAGCTTTATGCGAGGAGGCTTGATCTCTCATTAGTATGTATCCATTTCACACCTGAGAAAGACAAAGACCCTCCCATAATGGCCCTATTAGGTGCTATCAGGCCATATCATTATGAAGAGCCTTGCAGAAAGAATGAGGAGATTTAAAAAAGAATGGCTTTTAGATTGTTTGGATTTATTTACAACACACACACACACACTGCTTAGAATAAGTGAACACACCCATGCTAAAGTTGACTAAAAAGAGGAATAAAAAATCGTAATGCCTTAATTAAAAAAATGAGGAAAACTCCAACCTTTAGGGACATGAATAATGTCCTTGAATTCTTTGTGAATGAAAAATTTATCACAAATAATGAAATGTTCTTCTTTAAAATACAGGGTGCATACGTCTGGACACATCTATCACACAACCTTCACCATATAGACAAGGTTTTATTTCAGTTCAAAGTTAGAGTTGGAAAAATCTTGAAAAGAAAATTGTCTTTTCCATAAATGTCTTAGTTTGATCATACATATTTCAAAGATGAGGATTCATTATTTTGATTTAGCTTGGATTGGAACAAACACTAGACTATAACATCTTAGTTGATTAGTTTATTGACAAAACATACTATATATTTAACATATGAGCAGAAACTCCTAACAAAGCTTATTTGATGTCTATTTTAGAGTAAAAACTTTATACTCTATCCAAAACTAGTCAACAAAATGTCTTTTATTTCGTCTATAACAGTGCGTATCTGTGCGTTCATTCATTCATTCACACACACACACACACACACACACACACACACAGAAACATGATTCACATTTAAACAGTATGCTATTTTTCCGTTTACAGACACTAACGTTATTCTATATCGCGATTAGAACAAAGCACAAGCATAAAACACTTACACACTTCTCAGCTGAATCTGTTGCTCCTCCTCGTGGTGAAAATAAACCAGCACTTGTTCTGAGGTAGGTAAATGTCCCAGGATTGTTCCTCATAGCCGCTCAAGATGACAGTAGATTAATCTGTCTAAAAAATATAGTGTGTTTTCAGAGTTTATGGACGTTAACGCGTCTCAATGTGGTGGTTCACGTATTTGCGTTTGAATAGCGCGTGCTCTCCGTGGGAGAATCTTTATTTTAGTTTTGAATCGGATCATTTAAAAGTACAAACTCAAATGATTTAAAAGATATATTGCTCATGTCTGGGTGAATAGTATTTGCTGAGTTTTGTTGAAGATTAGAGACGTGCTCCAGGAAAAAAGTTCACGGTGACTGAGAGGCAGAACGCACACCCTGTTTATATTCTTTATTTTACAAAAGCACAATATTTTATTTCGATTGTATGTGGGCACATAAAAAAGTAGACATTTAACAGATTATTTTCTCATATTTCTTAACTCTATATGAACAGAAATGATGGTAGTACTTTAAGTCTATTTTTCTGCTATTTGAAAAAAACAAGCAAAACGCGCCGGCGCGTTTCTGGTCCCCAGAGGGTTAATGTACGAGTCATAGAAGCAGTCAACTGATTTGTTCAAAATGACAGATTCGTTCTGGAACTAAGCAACAAGGTCACTGAATCACAAATACGCATAACTCTTTCTGTGGCTTGTTTGGAACTATTGTCATTGGAGAAATAGAGCAAAAACAGAAAATGTTTGGAATATTATGTCTAAAATGTCACATCACAATATTCACTCTTTGTTTACTGAACTCCATCCATCCATCTTCTTCCGCTTCATCCGGGGCCGGGTCGCGGGGGCAGCAGTCTAAGCAGAGATGCCCAGACTTCCCTGTCCCTAGACACTTCCTCCAGCTCTTCTGGGGGGACACCGAGGCGTTCCCAGGCCAGCCGGGAGACATAGTCTCTCCAGCGTGACCTAGGTCTTCCCTGGGGCCTCCGCCCAGTGGGACGTGCCCGGAACACCTCCCCAGGGAGGCGTCCAGGAGGCATCCTGAACAGATGCCCGAGCCACCTCAGCTGACCCCTCTCGATGTGGAGGAGCAGCGGCTCTACTCTGAGCTCCTCCCGAGTGACCGAGCTTCTCACCCTATCTCTAAGGGATCGCCCAGCCACCCTGCGGAGAAAGCTCATTTCGGCCGCCTGTATCCGGGATCTTGTCCTTTCGGTCATGACCCAAAGCTCATGACCATAGGTGAGAGTAGGAACGTAGATTGACCGGTAAATCGAGAGCTTTGCCTTACGGCTCAGCTCCTTCTTCACCACAACAGACCGGTACATCGACCGCATTGCTGCAGAAGCTGCACCGATCCGTCTGTCAATCTCCCGTTCCATCCTTCCCTCCCTCGTGAACAAAACCCCAAGATACTTAAACTCCTCCACTTGAGGAAGGATTTCTCCACCAACCTGAAGTGGGCAAGCCACCCTCTTCCGACTGAGGACCATGGCCTCGGATTTGGAGGTGCTGATTCTCATCCCAGCCGCTTCACACTCGGCTGCAAACCCTCCCAGTGCATGCTGAAGGTCCTGGTGTGAAGGGGCCAACATGACAACATCATCCGCAAAGAGCAGAGACGAAATCGCGTGGTCCCCAAACCTGACACCCTCCGGCCCCTGGCTGCGCCTAGAAATTCCGTCCATAAAAATTATGAACAGAACCGGCGACAAAGGGCAGCCCTGCCGGAGTCCAACATGCACTGGGAAGAAGTCTGACTTATTACCGGCAATGCGAACCAAGCTCCTGCTTCGGTCATACAGGGACCGGACAGCCCTTAGCAAAGGACCCCGGACCCCATATTCCCGGAGCACCCTCCACAGGCCGCCTCGGGGGACACAGTCGAATGCCTTCTCCAAATCCACAAAACACATGTGGACTGGTTGGGCAAACTCCCATGAACCCTCCAGCACCCTGTAGAGAGTATAGAGCTGGTCCAGTGTTCCACGGCCCGGACGAAAACCACACTGTTCCTCCTGAATCCGAGGTTCCACTATCGGCCGTATTCTCCTCTCCAGTACCCTGGCATAGACTTTCCCAGGGAGGCTGAGAAGTGTGATCCCCCTGTAGTTGGAACACACCCTCCGGTCCCCCTTCTTAAAAAGGGGAACCACCTCCCCGGTCTGCCATCCCAGTGGCACTGTCCCCGACTGCCACGCGATGCTGCAGAGGCGTGTCAACCAAGACAGCCCCACAACATCCAGAGACTTGAGGTGCCTTGCCACCGAGGAGTTTCTTGACTACCTCGGTGACCTCAGCTAGGGTGATGGACGAGTCCACCTCTGAGCCCTCAGCCTCTGCTTCCTCAATGGAAGACGTGACGGTGGGATTGAGGAGATCCTCGAAGTATTCCTTCCACCGTCCGACAACATCCCCAGTTGAGGTCAACAGCCGCCCACCCCTACTGTAAACAGCATTGGTGGGGGACTGTTTCCCCCCCCCTGAGGCGCCGGACAGTTTGCCAGAATCTCTTCGAGGCCAGCCGATAGTCCTTCTCCATGGCCTCACCGAACTCCTCCCAGACCCGAGTTTTTGCCTCCACAACCACCCGGGCCGCAGTCCGCTTGGCCTGCCGGTACCCGTCAGCTGCCTCCGGAGTCCCACAAGCCAGCCAGGCCCGATAGGACTCCTTCTTCAGCTTGACGGCATCCTTTACTTCCGGTGTCCACCACCGGGTTCGGGGATTGCCGCCTCGACAGGCACCGGAGACCTTACGGCCACAGCTCCGAGCAGCCGCTTCGACAATGGAGGTGGAGAACATGGTCCACTCAGACTCAATATCTCCAGCCTCCCTCGGGATCTGGTCGTAGCTCTGCCGGAGGTAAGAGTTGAAGATCTCTCTGACAGGAGATTCGGCCAAACGTTCCCAGCAAACCCTTACAGTACGCTTGGGTCTGCCGAGTCTGTCCAGCCTCCTCCCCCGCCATCGGATCCAACTCACCACCAGGTGGTGATCAGTTGACAGCTCCGCCCCTCTCTTCACCCGAGTGTCCAAGACATACGGCCGCAGGTCAGATGAAACGACCACAAAGTCGATCATCGACCTACGACCTAGGGTGTCCTGGTGCCACGTGCACTGGTGGACACCCTTATGCCTGAACATGGTGTTCGTTATGGACAAACTGTAACTAGCACAGAAGTCCAATAACTGAACACCACTCGGGTTCAGGTCGGGGGGGCCGTTCCTCCCAATCACGCCCCTCCAGGTGTCACTGTCGTTGCCCACGTGAGCGTTGAAGTCCCCCAGTAGAACGACGGAGTCCCCAGTCGGAGCACTTTCCAGCACTCCTCCTAGAGACCCCAAGAAGGCCGGGTACTCTGCACTGCCGTTTGGCCCGTAGGCACACACGACAGTGAGAGACCTATCCCCGACCCGTAGGCGCAGGGAAACGACCCTCTCGTTCACCGGGGTAAACTCCAACACATGGCGGCTGAGCTGGGGGGCTATAAGCAAACCCACACCAGCCCGTCGCCTCTCACCATGGGCAACTCCAGAGTGGTGAAGAGTCCATCCTCTCTCAAGGAGTGTGGTTCCAGAGCCCAAGCCATGCGTAGAGGTGATCCCGACTATCTCTAGTCGGAACCTCTCAACCTCACGCACAATCTCAGGCTCCTTCCCCGCCAGCGAGGTGACGTTCCACGTCCCTAAGGCTGGTTTCCGTGTCCAGGGATCGGGTCGCCGAGGCCCCTGCCTTCGACTGCCGCCCGATCCTCTCTGCACCGGCCCCTTACGGCTCCTCCTGCAGGTGGTGAGCCCACGGGAAGGCGGTCCCACGTCGCTCCTTCGGGCTGAGCCCGGCCGGACCCCGTGGGGAGAGGCCCGGCCACCAGGCGCTCGCATACGAGCCCCAACCCCGGGCCTGGCTCCAGGGTGGGGCCCCGGCTGCGCCATACCGGGCGACGTCACGGTCCTTAAAACTAATTCTCTCATAAGGGGTTTTTGAACCGCTCTTAGTCTGACCCGTCACCTAGGACCTGTTTGCCTTGGGAGACCCTACCAGGGGCATATAGCCCCAGACAACATAGCTCCTAGGTTCATTCGGGTACTCAAACCCCTCCACCACGTTAAGGTGGCAGTTCAAGGAGGGGTGTTTACTGAACTGTTTTATAAAATCATCAGATTTGCAATCGCGCCAATAATCTGGAAATGTTTTTTTATATATGTTATAATTATGAAAATAACTCATAGGGCCATGTTTCCACCACATTTTGAATTTTGGGTGCATATTAATTCTGCTGGCATTTTTTGCCACCAACCCCCTGATAACATTAAGAGAAACATAAACGACAAAACTAACAGTTTTCTATATTGTTTTTCGTCATTGGAAAGAACAACATTTTTGGCTTTAAAGCATGATTTAAAAAGAAATGTGGCAAATGTTATACAAAACATATACCATCATTAATTATCATTTGAATATTGACAACATTAAGCTACATTTGAAAACATAATTGTGTATAAAGAGGCATGCTGTTTTGACCAATATTATTCTCTCTAGATTTAAAGATAGTCAAATTAACTATAACAAACAGGTTAAACAAGCCATAGCTTACTTTTAGACGTGGTGAATGAAGTTCGACTGTTCGAGGTTGTGATGGTCGTCCGATATCCCTTGCCAGTTATTATGCGTACAACAAATGTTTTTGCATGAATATGGTCATTTTCTAGTGTTTGTATCCAAAAAGATACGATGCAGGGAGATGTTTTTGTATTTAGCGCGCTCACCGCGATGTAGGCTATTTCTGGGCTTGTGCAGCGTCACGCAATCGCGCAGAATCTGATGACTGACGTCAATGGTTCCGTTGCTTTCATTTTGTTTATCAATGGATGTTGCGATGATTTATATAAAAATGTATATCAAGTCATTCTCGAGTCATACAGTTCAAGTCAAGTCAAGTCTCAAGTCATTGGATCTCAAGTCAAAGTCAAGTCGAGTCATTTTCTTAATTTAGTCAAGCAAGTCTCAAGTCCTTAAATTTGCGACTCGAGTCTGACTCGAGTCAAGTCATGTGACTCGAGTCCCCCATCTCTGGTTTTAGCCAGCCAGTAGTGAGTGAATGGTCAGGGGAAAGATACCATATTCAAACTAGTTCACATCGCTTGTCACAGTAGTGTGTCGTGGTACCGCCATATTGTTATGTGCTGCGGTTAAGTGCAAGTGGAGGAGAGAGTGTTACGTTCAAGAAATGTGTAGAAAGATGTATGTGTATTGCATGCTAGTGTTACCGTTCATGTTAGCATAAATATAATGTAATGTGTTAATAGGTGTGTTGGGTTATGTTATTTTGTTACATATTAGTATGTTGAGCTAAATCAATTTTGATTATATGGAAGATCTGTTCAATTATTTTGATGTCATGTGTACTTATTTTCTGTAAGGGAGAAAGCTTATATATTGTATATTGTCAGTTGGTTATGTCATTTGTTGTTTATTTGTGAAATGTTAAGTATTAGTTTAACATGCACTTTAAGTTGAGATTTGAAGATAATATGGCTGGAAATGTATGTGTCAGAAATAAACGAGCTCTGGCTTGAGCAAGACGCTAACTTTGGTTCTCTCTCTATTAATCCACAGTGCTTCCTAGCCTGTGTAACCTTTACTGCCGGTACAGATTACCCCTAGGTCTGGCGCCGGTAACATGTTCATGACCTCGTGGCTAGATTATTGTAATGCTCTACTGGGTGGTTGCCCTGCACGCTTAATAAACAAACTACAGCTGGTCCAAAACGCAGCAGCTCGAGTTCTTACCAGAACCAGGAAGTATGACTATATTAGCCCGGTTCTGTCAACACTGCATTGGCTGCCTATTAAACATCGTATACATTTTAAAATATTGCTGATTACTTGCAAAGCACTAAATGGTTTAGCTCCCCAGTACTTGAGCGAGATCTTAGGTCAGCCGGAACCGGGAACACTTCCCATAAATCCTGATGTACTCGTTACATCATAAACAGA
The DNA here is from genome assembly GCA_030578255.1 of Tiaroga cobitis. Lineage (NCBI taxonomy): Eukaryota > Metazoa > Chordata > Actinopteri > Cypriniformes > Leuciscidae > Tiaroga > Tiaroga cobitis. Next base: position 118,254 of record CM060594.1, read on the forward strand.
GAGACTAATATTAGTGTAGACTTCTTATCTCGAGGTTTACCGCAGTCTGCAGGACCCAGATCTGATGAAGGACCTGCACCTTCACACACACACACACACACACACTCACCCTCTGCCTATAACGCTACGTTACACAAGCAATCATTTATATAATTATAACACTTTGTTTAGTACATTTTGCTTACTACTTATTTAAAAATAGTATAAAAGTACTGTACATATGTAATTAAAAATGTTTTCATTATGATATTAATAATTTTACTTTAGTAAAAAGATCTTCCTCCACTGGTAGAGATTAGAGGAATTCAGACTAAAAATAGAAGATATTATTTTACATTAAATTAATACATGATTATTTTTTCTATGTACATTTCTGAAATGCACTTTCTGTAAAGCTGCTTTGAAACAATATGTATTGTGAAAAGCGCTATACAAATACAATTGAATTGAATAATAAGGTTTTGTCAGTGACACTTTTGATATATTTATTGATACAAGTTATGTTTTATATAACGTGACTAAATTAAAAGACAAAGTCGTTAGTGAAGATTATGCAACAGTATTTAGATAGAATATAATATAATATAACATGCAATGCAAACTAGTTTGGTTACAGCTCAAATGTATCATTCTCATTCTATCATTCACCCTGTCTCCATTACATATCTTTGTCACAAAAGTGTTTGATCACCACATTTGAGTGATAATTGCAAAATGTTTATATATTTATTCTGTTTATACTGTGTATTCTATATACAGTACCCATCAAAAGTTTGTACACACCAATAGGAAAGTGTGTCCAAACTTTTGACTGGTACTATAATACACATACATACTATTGCTACTGTATTATAATATACACATAAATAATATCGGGTGATATATCGGTATATATTTTTCTAGATTCAGAATATGTTTCAATGTGGTATACGCAGGGTTGCCAACTTTGGGACTTTGCCTGGAGTGAGACTGTAAAATTTCTTGAGAAATTTTTCGGTAACCCTAACCCTAATTTTAAAAATGTCAGTCCTTGTTTACTTAGTATAAACCCTGATTAATGCAGAAAAAGAAAAAAAAAGAATAGAATGGAAACGTTTTTTCAAAATGTTCAAAAGACAGGTTAAAAATATAATAAAAAATGAAGCCTAACTGATCCGCACAAAGGGTCAGCATGCGGCTGCTAATGTTGTTGGGGCCAGGGCTTGTACAAGACTTACTATGTTTAAAAGTGTTCACAACATTGCGTTCAGAAAAAAAAAGGAGTAGTAAAAGGACCAGAATTAATTAAATTGTCCCTTAACCCTCTGAGGTCTGAGGTGTTTTTGGGGTCCTTGAGATGTTCTGGTATGCCCTGACATTTGTGCTTTTTTCAGTTGCTTAGAAACATATTAATGGCAATGGTGTAATTACACTCTATTTAGCACAAACAGGGCTACCATAATATGTTAGCAACATGTTTGTACATGTTTGTATTTTTGAGAGAATATTGTTTATGCGTGGTTATTGAAAAAACTAAAAAATAAAGTTTCTGAAATAAGGCCACAAAACGATCTGAAAAAATGATCTGAAAATCATCCTGTCTAATCATTCACATAAAACAATATATTGTTTTAAATTGTGAAAAACATTTTTTTGTTTGCAAAGGCAATATGCGGATGGGCGTGAACGGCCCAACCCCTATCATGAATAATTAAGTGGTTCTCACCTGAGCAGACAATGACCCTGCATAATAATGAGCCTTTCATTCAGGGGTGTCACACAAGAAAAAATGCAAGGACAATATATAAAAAATATATATATATATATATATATATATACAAACAATCAAAATATAAATGAAAGCCAAAAGCACATTTTTAGTCATACCTGGAAAAAAATCCTGGTCAAATAGGTTGTATGGGCAATTCTGCAGAATTGGTTCAAAGTTTGAGTTGGAAACATCTTGAAAATAAAATTGTCTTTTTCCATAAATGTCTTATAAAGTATTATTTTTTAAATTAGGCAATAGATTTTATCATACATATTTCAAAGTTAAGGATTCATTATTTTGATATAGCTTGCATTGGAACAAACACTATAACAGTTGATTAGTTTATTTGTGACAAAACATACTATATATTTTACATATGAGCAGAAACTGTCTAACTAAAGCTTATTTGATGTCTATTTTATAGTAAAAACTTTATAATCTATCCAAAATTAGTCAACGAAATGTTGTTATTACAGACACTAGTATATCGCGATTAGAAGAAATCTCAGTGGGCTATAGCAATATAGTTTGGATGTGTACATGTAAAAATAACGTTTACTAAAGTACTGTTGTGGCAAAAATTCTCAAACAAACATCACTGCGTAAGAGACACTCAGAGTCAAATTATATAAAATAGAAGTATTTATTCTTGCAAGAATAGGAGCAGTCTAATACACAGTTGTTACCCTGTGCAGAAGAGTGACACACCCCCAGACAGACTGAACTAGCTTTTATCTTAGTTTCAAGGCCTTCTTCCCCCCAGAGCCTTCCTCCCAGTAGTTTTCCATAGACGTCACTAGTTGGCCCACTAAGCTCCCCTGCACCAAATGGCCTTCTGACATCTAGGTCAGAGGTCCTTGTTCGTCTGTTCTCTGGAGTGTCTCCCTCTTCTGCCTCCCCAGGTACATAAACAGAATCCTCTCACTACAAGTGAGAGACACACATGTGACATTCTTTGAATCATCTATATTTTACTAAAGATCAATGAATATCATTAAAATTGCCACTACAACTCCTCACTTTTTATCATTCTGATTACCCATAATCACAATAATAAACAATAAGACAAATTTTAAGTCATATCATCACACTTATACTTTTCATCTCTGATTTTTGCATAAATGATCACTCTCCTTGAACCTGTGAAGAAAAGTTTAGAATGAAGAAGCATAAGGCTGTTTTTGTGGGGGAAAGGCCCCGTAATATTTTAGCAAGCAAGTAAACATTTCACTGCGCCGGGCTAAGCGAGAAATCTCTGTTCCTGCGCTCCTGTAAACAGACCCTCAGTCACGACAGTAAGGAAAAGGTAGTTATAACATAGCAAGGAAACAACCAGATAAAAGTAAAATAAAAAAATCCCTCAGTTTCAAACCCTATCTTTGTACGTCATCTCGTAACACGGATGACTGCTGCTTTTAACCCTCTTTAAATCTTTTGCCCTTAATCTTTCTCAGAAAATAAACAAATAGAAGAAAAACAAACAGAACATACATTTAACTTAAACCATCAGTTGGCAGTTGGTTCCTCCTCCAGGCGTGTTGATAATCTCGTTCGCCCCATGGACTATGGGATGGTTGTGGCCTGTTGGTGTTGTCTAAGGTGAGAGGCTTGGACCCAGGTGTCACACTCCAACCATTTTCTGATCCTTATAAGGTTTTCCCTTATGTCACGACCGCACCCCCACTGGAGTGAACTGTCACCTGTGAATGGAGACCTTAAGTATTTTGTTAGTGACCGCTTGTCTAGCCGCTCGTCCCCTTTTGGTGTGACCTGTGGAATCAACCTGAAACATTATCACCGGATAATTTCTCGCTCACTTAATAGCACTCAGGGTCCTTTTCCCCTGAAAAACAATATTTATACATTTGGAACAGAATCAGTTCTGTTTTCTGGAACCCATCCTGACATTCTGTAAAAGGAAAATTTAAGTTATGCGCTGCGCAGGTGTGGCACCTTTCTGCTACAAAAACAATCCAGGCCAGGATAGTTAGTCAAATTCATCCATAGCCATCATTTTATAGGGGACATTCTCCCCTGTATCCAAAAGTCTGCATGCTCTGTAAAGAAAAACAAATGTCGAGGTTGTTTTCAGATAGTAAAATACGTAGTTTCTTTTGTCTGCTGTGCTGCCACGGCCTTCGCTGCTGCATCTGCCCTAGCGTTTCCTGTTGAAACAGTCCTGCAAATACATGTACAGACAGCAAATTTTGTTTGGGACCCAAGTAAACCATATTTGGCAATTGTTATACCATCTCCCTCTTGATGCACGACACAACTCGAGCATCAATTTAACATAACATTTAACATAGTGTTTTTTATAAAGTTTGCCATCAACACTAACCCAAACGGCGTCCTTCAGCCAAATTTTTCCCAGACATCCTTCTCTGCCTCTGAAACAAAAATATTACATTCTTCACTTAAAGCCCAATCTCATCTTCTTATCGAAGTATTTGAAGGGCAACGTCCCTGAGTCTCACAGCGAATCTTGCTTTTCAGGCCTGTTGTTTGGTCTCAAGTCAGCCATCACAAACATTTCTAAAGTCATCAATTTTCAGGTCAGGTCGTGCTGTACAGACTTGGTCAATGTCAGTCAATCATTTCTCCCCCTTTGTTCACAATTATCATAAATGTCAAGGGCTCTCTTGATACTTCGAAATTGACTTAGCCAATATGTCATTTTGTTGTTGCCATCAAATCTACAACATTTTCATTTATCTCAGCCCATGCCAGATGGTCATCTACAACTACACAATTCCAATTTACACAAATACTTAAACTGATCCAGAACATAATTCAAATCGACATCCTGCATGACAAAAGTATTACTACCAGACAGAGCTTGATGTCCAATCAACTTAAAGCTCGTCCCATGTTCTGTATTGTCTTTTCAACCGATCCCCTCAGAATTATCGGCTTCTTTAAAATTTGTCATTTGCCTTAACCCATCTGTAATGATAAAACTGTTCTGTTCTAATTTCAATACTGTTCTAATATTAGTACCCCAAACTAATACATACAAGACACAAAGTGCTGTCACCATCACACACACACTCATACTAGACACACATATGTTAACTGCTCATTCTCAATGTTTGCCCTTCCTTATATCATCGTTAAAAGGATTTAAATTTTAAATAAGATTTTAAACTTCACATATTTTCTGTAGCTTTTCCCTAATTTTACATGGTCTCTTAACCACTTTCAAAGCATGTCTTGTTCATTATTCATTAGATTTTTAGACAAGTCAGCTGGGTTGTTTTGGATTCATTATCATTATTTTTCTTCAGCTTGCTCTAGCAGGCCGATAACAGAAAGACAGACACAGTTACCATTCCTTCTTCAGCTCAAGCAGTCTCTCTCACTATAAATCCATTTCTTATACAAAATGTAATATTAAATTCATTACAATAACCTTTGACCATCCACCTTTGTTATCCAGACTTAAATCTACAAAGCTGTCTTCATCTTTAGTCACCACCATGTCTAACGACCTTCAGGAGTTAGAACTATGTTATAGACTAGTTCTAAATCAACTTCTATACATTTTCCTTGCCCATAAGGCAACCGACCTCAAAAAGTTTTATTACTGTCTCCACAACAATTAATAATGGCAATCCCCCTTACGGTCTCAGCTGGCTCTTGAAAGCCCATTGCCATTAGCTCTTTGTCTATAATTTTCTTCTCCTCAGGGTGTTGTCCCCCTGGTATAGTTGCAGACACTTGTCACAATGAAAACAAGCCATACAACTAATGCGGTTTCTTCTGGTGAGTGGTATAGAGGAGCTTTGCATTATGGGGAAGACTGGCGTGACTCGTCATAGCTTCATCTCCCCCTAACGGTATAAGGACGCTGCTGGCCTCACAGCTCCTGCTCAACTCTCCTACCTGTCTCACATAAAACACCTCCATTCAGGAAATGCCCAGTGACTTTACGTGAGCCCTCTGGCTTGGGTTGCCCCCTGTCTGGCCAAAGAAGGTCTTACCCGTCATCGAGGTGGTCACTCGTGCCCACTGGTGACCGCTTTTTTCCCATCACAGAATCTTTGACCGTTTTCTTCAACAAAATCTGTTGTTCTCTGGACCTTAGGAAAGGCACGTTCAAGAGTCACCAGAGCCATTCTCATTGCCTAATAGTGTTCACACAGGGAGACAGGTCAATAACAACAGTATTTAATCACTTAAATCCATTATTTTATCTTAAAAGCAGAAACCTAGCTGCTTAGACTATACTCAGCGAATTTGGATCATCCGTACGTTCAGTGAACTTTACCTGTAGACGGAGCCATCGGTCCTGAATGGTGGAGACTAAATGAGACAAAGAAGTTACTGGTCCTAAAATAAAATAAAATGTCTTCAAGTTCTGCATTATTATTTTAAAGACTTCTTTAAAGTCATTCAGTTTTACATTTACAATTACAAATTGCCCTTTATGGCAATTGTTTCTTTAAACATCTCTGTGTCTATGATTCTTCAACTGAAACTGTGCTTTACTACAAATAGCTTATCACAGATAACAGCTTTTAGCTGACATTGAATGAGAGAGACTCTGAGGCATTCAGGACTGGCACACTGCACTCTCATAAACTTCTAACATCAAACTTTTATCTACCATCCTATAGCTCTATCCCAGCTTAAGGCATATTTGCCAGAAATTACATGTGTTTCCAAATAAACATAATTTTTATAGTTGTCTTTATTTAGACATTACAAATTTCCACTCAGATTGAGTCTCTGTTGCACTGGCAGTTTCAGCCACAGTACACATCAGATCCAGATAAGCAAACTGTTTCATTACAGCCAATAATAAACTTATCTTTTGAAAGCAAAACATCAGCTTCTATTCTTTCATGGTCAACTTTTCAAGCTGTTTGTTTAATCAGCATTCAGCAACTGTTAATCCAGTATTGCTTCTGCTTACTTGATCTTAAATAAAAATAATTATTTTAGTTCTAAATAATGTTTCACATTTCTCAATCTTGATTTTAGTGTCAAGTTCTCAATTACGTTAACTTTGACAAGGCCAGCACTCTCTGCTTGATACATCTTTTGCAATTATTATAAATCATTCGTGAGATTAGTCTCTCTCCTTAATCTAAACCCTTTCTAAAATGTTTAATTAAACACAATCATCCTGTTAGTTACTTTGATATATTTTGCAACTCACATTTGTTGGAGTCATTAATTTTACATCAACCTGTATTCATCAATTCACTTTTATAGATCTTTTCTTTCTTATAGGATTCACTTTAAGACTTCAATCTTTTGACCTTGTTTTTATCTCTTATTTCTCAGACGAAAAATGTTACTGTCGTCATTTAAACACTGATCTACTTTCAAACCCCACATTATTATCAGAAATGTGTCACTATCACATTTTCAAACACCTTCTTGGTGGTCATTTAGTTACCTATTAAATTGTCCTGATGACCACCATTAAAACACTCTCTGTCATCTAGTGAATTTGTTTCAGCCTCAACTTCAGCATCAGACACCTGTCCTTGACTATAGTTTGATCACTGTGAGCTTGCAAACGGCTCCAACTTACTGCACACTCTTGAAGCAGTGTGTGTCCCATTTCAGGAATGTAAACAGAGCCACTGATAAGCAGTTCTCTGTATTCTTTTACAGTCCACCAGTCGCGGATTTAATCACAATAGCCAAATCATAATCTTCATCATTTTATTGGCACAACATAATTTCATGAGCAGCACAGAAAATGCTCAAAATATTCGAATTTGTTTTCTGTCTTTACACATTTCTCCCAGCTTATCTTTTACAAAACATCATCTGCAAATCTCTTCAAAGTGAGATCTTCTGAGCAGAGCTGTTTACAGCATTTGCTCTCTTCTGTCTCACTATTTATTTATTTATTTTCCCGGACTGTTCCGTTACTCTTCATAAAGTGTAACAATTTGTACATCATTATTTTCATTACAACTGGTTTGAAGCCTTTTCCCTTCCATCACATTGTTAGTCTATTTAACTTAATATTATCATTATTGTCTTATTTCTACTGTTTCTCCAAAACAGATTATATTACTCAGTCCGTAAATTACACAGACAACCATTATAGCTACTTGCTTCAATACCCTTATTTTCTTAACATTAATAAAATAAAGCAGATATATCATCATTTCAATCATTGTAGTCAGGTTCAGCGTGTGTGGATGGAGGAAGAAGAAGACAGGGTCGGCGGAATTGGGACTCGCACTTTATTTATAAAAATAAAAACAACAAAAAGGTGCGCTCGTGCGCTTTCACCGTAGTGCAATACTACAGCATGCATATAAGAAACACTCTTGCTCGAAAACTCAGTCCAATCTCTCACAAAACTCTTTTTATCTCTGCCGATCTCTTCTTGCAGGTCGCGTGCGAGTCCCAAGCCCTTCTCTCTCCCCGCTCTCTCACTCCTGCCAGCTTATATGCGGTCTCCACGCCAATCACTGCAATCAGACACAGGTGTTCATCATCTGCACTTGACCTACTTACTCACCGCACAGCTCGCTGACTCGTCACTCTCACTACAGACTTCGCGAGACCACGCCCCCCTCGCCACAATCATTTTTTATCAAAATCTAGAATTGTTCCCCATTCTGCTTAAAACATTCTTCATATCATGTTAATCCCTGTCAATCATACAATGCCTTATTTTATTCTAAAACTGACTTTTCATTTCAACATTTAAACAGTTAATTTGACTTCCATAAATTCTGTCAGACCATGTCTATTTTCATCACATATAGTTTTCTACTATATTTCTCCTTTCTTTTCCCTACATGCCAGTTCCCTCATTATCCTCTCCTTTCTTTTCTCAAACATGCCAGTTCCTTCATTATCTAACCAGTACATGATTGTTTGAACAATCCCCACACACACATATCTCACACACCAACCTTTTTGTTTTTTTCACTTCCCTCTTCCACCAAGTCTCACTTACAGTTCCCTCTATTTCACACAGACAGCCTTATTGCTTCTTGCTACAATCCTTGTCATATAAATTTAAGTTCTATAGACATCTAATGTCATGCATCCATTTACTGGATGAAGAAGTAAAAAAAAACATTATTTCTCCTGGCAGTTTGACATTTTATCTTCAAGCCAACAATCCATTATCTGTTCACATTTTTTTTACACACATGTTGAACACAGACACAACTTTTGTTTCTCACTGCTCTGTTCAACTGATTCCCGCACCATCTTTAATGTTGTGGCGCTCAATACCTCATTTGACAAAACACCGGTGTACCAAATTTCATAATTTTGCTCTGAGACTTCCCCATACTGGCTGCTTTTCTGTTCTCTGTGGATTTCTCACCGCGCGTTCTCTTGATCTGTCAGGCGTCCCCACACAGATCCGATTTTTCTTTTAACCCAAATCGGTCGGGTTGCACTTGTTAGTGCCCTCCTAATTAAGGTTTACCAAAAAAAAATCTTTTCTGGCTCCCCCTAATTAGCCTCAGCACCTAAAAAACAATTTGCTCCGTGGTGGAACAACTGATTTTCAGGTTACCTATCTGTTTGAAACTTCTTGATCCGCTACAAATCTCAGTTAATCTCAGATAATTTTCGTATCTGTTTGAAACCTCTTGATCCGCTACAAATCTCAGTTAATCTCAGATAATTTTCTCTCGTATCTGTTTGAAACTTCTTGATCTATATATAGATCTCAATTAATCTCAGATTACGCACCACAGAAACAGCCCTCAGCCAATATGGTTCAATTTCACTCTTCCCCCAATTAAACCGAATTTAAATGACCCTTACCAGAGACGTTGTTTCGTGCCACTTGCGGGTTCTTTAGATTCCAGTGGTCGATTCTCCCGGCCCTGATATCGGTCGGCCCCTCTCTCTCAAGTTTACGAGGTAGAGCTGGAACTTACTTAGTCCAGGTGGCCAAACACCGTCCGATCTCAGGTCCAGGAGGCATGTCCAAGGAATATCACTTCTGACACCAAAACTGTTGTGGCAAAAATTCTCAAACAAACATCACTGTGTAAGAGACACTCAGAGTCAAATTATATAAAATAGAAGTATTTATTCTTGCAAGAATAGGAGCAGTCTAATACACAGTTGTTACCCTGTGCAGAAGAGTGACACACCCCCAGACAGACTGAACTAGCTTTTATCTTAGTTTCAAGGCCTTCTTCCCCCCAGAGCCTTCCTCCCAGTAGTTTTCCATAGACGTCACTAGTTGGCCCACTAAGCTCCCCTGCACCAAATGGCCTTCTGACATCTAGGTCAGAGGTCCTTGTTCGTCTGTTCTCTGGAGTGTCTCCCTCTTCTGCCTCCCCAGGTACATAAACAGAATCCTCTCACTACAAGTGAGAGACACACATGTGACATTCTTTGAATCATCTATATTTTACTAAAGATCAATGAATATCATTAAAATTGCCACTACAGTACAGTAGGTAGTCAACCAGAATGCCTATTACCGCCGCGGCAAATCCACCGCCGTAAAAATAAACCAGTCGCATTTCAAAGTAGTTCGCGAAATGACCGCCAGGTGGCGCAAAGGGACATTTAGCAAAACGTAAGTGGGGCAATTAACAGTAAGGATGAAATACTACAAGTTATGGTAATTTCCAAATAAGCCTACAACAAACATTTATTTTTAACAAATATTTTTAAATATGCAACATGCACGTTTAAACAACAAACAATACAATCTGAACCAGCGCTTCTGCTCCTGTATTGAGACATGCAGCGCGTTTCAGTTACGATCCTGGTTCCAGTGGCCTTAATACATTCACGGCTTTTTAAAATGTCACAAAGCGTTTTGAGATGGTTTTGAATGAAATATTGAAGTTTATAATTAGGATATTTGGCACACCACGCCGAGTGGCGCTATGCATTATTCTAAAATCTGGCTTTATTCTGGCATGTTGAATTAGAGTTTGACAAACGCGGCGGCGCGTTCATTTGAATTTATTTTTCTCATAACAGCTAAGAACTTAATAGGCTATAGTAATTTAATAGCCTACTCCGTAATTGTTGGTCATACAGATAAGATATCATCTTTTAAAACTGTAAAAGGTCTACTTTTATTCATGCAGTAGGCTATAGGCCTACACTCACAGGCTAATGACAAAACGTTTTCTCGCTCATGTGAGAAACAAACGTTTGGGAAATCCTCAGCGAGTAAATTCATAGCCGAGCGGTAGAACTTACGGTTCGATCATCAAGATGACACGGGTTCAAATCCCGATGAAACATGGTCTACTGTAAATTTTATATTCATTAATGCAGAGAGATTTGTCTAGCTCTAAAACTCTGTTACACCATACAGTTTTTTGCCTATATTTATCAAATAAAATTACCATGCATTTCCATTTTACACTAAGGAACAAATTCAACAGAACGACTTTGCATCTGTATAATAATAGGCTACCAATCATAATTTCCAAAGCATTTCTGATAAAAAAATTTTTTTATATATAGGCTATATATATATATATTTTTTTTTTTTTGATTCCCTACAACCTAGAGTTTTTAAAACATGGTTTTAAGTAAAGTGTGATTTGCCAGGGGGGACGGGGATTTCCTTCTGGTCTAAACATCCCTGCTTCTGTTGAATTGTTTTAATCCCCACATCCCTCCCTCCACAGTAATCAATGCTAGGCTACTTCACCAATAGACCATATCAAATATATAAAATAGAGATATGCAACAGGCACGTTTAAACGACAAACAATAAAATCAAAACCAGCGTTTCAGTTGTTCATTAGTTCCAGTTGCCTTAATGCATGCACGGCTTTTCAAATTTCACAAAGCGTTTTGAGATTATTTTGAATGAAATATTGAAGTTTATAAGTGTTTTGGCACACCACGCCGAGTGGCCCTATGCATTTTTCTAAAGTCGGGTTTTATTCTGGCATGGTGAGTTAGTGTTCGACAAACGCGGCGGCGCGTTCATTTAGATCAATTTATTTTTCTCATTACAGCTAAAATAACTTAATAGACGACTCCGTAATTTTTTGGTCATACAGATAAGAGTAGAGTAGCTTACATCGTTCAAAACTGTAAACTTGTATTCATATTATTATGCTAACGACAACAGTTTATCTGTCGTCTCTGTCTCCGGGAACTGCGCGTCACAAAAATTAACCAAAAGCCGATTCAGCTCAGTCACGATAAGAAATCGGCTATGTCTAAAGTCTTTAAATGTCTAAATATATAGGCTAATAAATGTTATCTGATTATGTAATCCATATGAAAACGAGAGGTACAGAGGATCTATACTCAATGTAAGCGCTTCCCAATGAGAAAATGACAAGACAAGGGTGAAAATCTCGCTCTAATTTTGTAGGCTAAATCGCCCTGAATTAAAATGTAAAAACAGATCAAATAATTTATTTGACGAAATGTTGCGATACTGTTTCATTTAAGTTCATAATTATTCTATAAACGTTATTTAATTTAGCAGCATTACCACGAAGCACCGTGGTTCGATATTTGTTTGAATAATACAACAAAAAAAAACTTAATTAATTGCATGCCTGGTTAAGGATCCAAAAGATCCCTGTAGAATATAATATTGAGTTTTTTGTTCATGACAACACATTAACATGCGTTTTTTCAGATTATATTTAGTTTTGCTTGGAAAAGGCTGGCCCAAACCAGTTTTATTTCATCAATTATTGATGCGACTTCTCTTTGTGTTAAGTCAGCCTCAGACTCCGATAGCCTGTGGGGGGTTGGAGGGACAGTTGCTGGACAAAGGTGTTAATGTTCCTCCTTTATATGTAGAGTGTCGGATAGCCAGCCTGATGAGCAGGCAAAATTATTGTAAGGATAAATCTGTGTCCAAATGTAGGCCCCATATCTTATTAAATTATAAATATTGTAGTTTATTTATTGTAGCCTATTTAAAGTTTTTTTTCACACAAAATTTCAATTGAAGTTATTGTAAGGTGAATTCAACAAGGCATGCTGTGTCTTTGAAGCAACAATTAAAGGCTAAATTTTTTTTCCGTGATTTGTATGGCTGACACGCAGCGACATATACAGTATTATCAGCTGTATGATGTGTTTTTACATGTTTTTAAATGTTTAATTTCGAGAGAGACCCGGCGGGCGCAGCGAGGGAGACTAAACTTGCTAAAAAGAGATCCAGCGCGAGAGAGGCAAAGAAAAACGCATGTTTTTAATTTAATTAGGCTATGTTGCTTTGGACAATTTTCGTTTTGTAGGCCTACTGTTTTAATTGTTTAATTTAGCTGTAATTTCTTTGGCAATACAAATTTAAAATGTCGCAAGAATAAGATTAGCCTAGTGTTTCTTATTTTGCATCGCAAAAGAAATAAACTCTAAACTCGATGCAATCCTGTTTTAAATAAATAAATAAAAAAACTGTCCCGACACTTTATTTAAACCTTGAAATGTTCGAACTTGGTTTCAAACTTAAGTAATTTTAGTGTTCTTTTACATTACACAATAATTTAGCAGACTAAAGACGAGCTTCTTCATTTTCATTTTCTGACGCAATCGGCTGACAATCTTCCTTCATCAGTTTTTGTCGTTTGTGCAGCGGCTGCGGTTCTACGGGAATGTAGCAAATGTATGTTGTAATGATAATTAAACAAAACTCTTGACTTTAAATAAGTAAACAGTTATAAACAGTTAGCTATTTAAGCATCAAGGTGGAAAAATATAAACGCTGTCGGCCAACATCGGTTAAAAACATGTATGCTACATTCAGATTCGATCTCGGGTCGATTGAAGCTCTTTGATTCTCGTGTTGTTGCGTTAACCACTGAGCTACCGTTTATATGCTGCTAATGTCAACGTCTTATGGTCTTTGAAAGCCTCATTGATGTAGCCTAAATGTTTTTATTGCAATGTTTTATGTTGAAATGTTTTCATTATTTATTCAATTTAATTTTAGTAGCCTAATTTCAGTATTGTGATTATTAATTATTTTAACTACGTTTCACTTGAATTCATATGCTACCAGCTTTCAATCGCTCTGAATGCGCGGCAGCAGATTACGCAATAGAGAGAATAAACGAACACTTTTCAGAGTCTATGATTGTAGCGCCTCATAGCGGTAAAAGGCAGCAAATACACCACACATTTTACCGCCGCGGTGGAACGGCTGATGTGGGCGTTGTCATGGCTTGCCTCAACGTTTGCGTTTGAATAGTGCGCGTCCTCCGTGGGCGTGTCAGATTAACGCGTAATGAAGTGTAATGAGCTGGGAAAAAAATACTGAAATCACTCTCTTTTCATACAGATTACATAAACTGAGAATATTTGTTTTTTTATATAAATTACTTCATTGAAAAGAAGAGAATTCAAGCTTCATAAAGAAAAATCTCTCGTGCCTGTATGACAAGTATTTGCGGAGTTATAGTTAATTTTAGGACGCATTTCAGAATGGACTTCACCGACAGAGAGAAGGCAGAACTCGCATCATGTTTATTTTTCTTTATTTGTCGAAAAGCACAGCACTTTGTTTTTATTGTAAGTATACAGAAAAATAATAGACACTTAATATGATCGAATGATGTATAACACTTATATTTGTCACATTCACCTCCTTCATCTGTGTCTTCACTACACTTCCCAGCATTCCCGGTTGTCATCATCACCTGCACCTGCTCCTCATCACCCTCATCATCATCATCAACGTCACCTGTTGTCTTTGTCATTATCTGTGTATTTAAGTTCCCCTCTTACTCCTTGTCATTGCTGGTTATTGTTTGTGCACGCACACTGTTTCATGTTCTTCCGGATCTTTAAAAAAAGACCTTGTTATTTTGTATCCTCGCCTGATCTCCATCTTCATCCACCCGTTGACGTTACAATATTTAAGATCAAAATCAACAGAGTATTTTGAGTCTCTTTTGCACTGATAAGAAAAAAAGCGAGACAATCGCGCCGGCGCGATAGCCGACCTCAGAGGGTTAATGCAGCCGTTTCTTTACTATAATCGTGGACATCGAACCTAGAATAAAACTTATTAAACTCCTGTGCCAGATCAGAATCTGCCGCAAAACCTTCTAAAAATGTCTTTTTCCTTGATTTGTCAGTAAGTCCAACAATATTTTTAACACTGTCCCAGGCTTAGCCCAAGTTATTATTTCTTAGTTGTCTTTCTACTTTATCTTTGTAACCCAATTTACACCTTTTTATTTCCCGTTTGATCTCTTTTTGTATAGAGTTTAATTCAGTAACACTGCCTTGTTTAAAAGCATGTTTCTTCTTATTTAACAGGATTTTGAGATGTTTGCTCACCCAGGGTTTACTGTTGGGGTAAATCTTTACCTCTCTATCCGGAATTACGATATCTTCACAGTATGAGATCCAGGAACTGACAACATCTGTGAGCTCATCCAGGTCCATAGATGATGTAATAAACTCCTCCCACAATGTACAGTCCAGGCAACCTTGCAATTCTTGTACAGCATCCTCAGACCAGAGTTTCACCCTTTTGGTGAGAACTTTTCCCCTCTGTAAACATGTATGATAAGCAGGAATAAGATACACAATTATGGTCTGCTGTACCTAGTGGAGGGAGCGGTAGGAGAGAGTGACTGTAGTTTCTGTACAGTATGCAGGATCATTTCTGAGGCGGATCTCTCATTCGCCTTTGGATGAATATACACCACAGTTACAAAAATCTGTGGGAATTCCCGCGGTAAATAGGGTGGACGCATAGATACAGAGAGCAATTCGATGTCCTTGGTGCATACTGACGCTCTCACTATAAAGTTTTTGCACCAGCGTTCATTGATGTACAAACACACACCCCCACCTCGCGACTTGCCTGTGATTGCAGCCTCACGGTCCGTACGCAGCGGCGCACCAAACCCGTCTATTTCCATCTCGCTGTCCAGGTCTTTCTCCCCAAGCCATGTTTCTGTCAGCGCCATGGGCATTGGCCAGGATGATAGAAGGCAGAGTGATGCGAGCCAGGGGCTGCCGTCTCGTTCGAACCCGGATTCCTCCTCTCCGGCCCTGCTTCCTCACTTTGCTGAGAGGTGCACTAGTGTGTGCTCTCTTCCCCGAACCCTGAACAAGCTCCTCCAGGTTAGGGAAGACCAAGTCAGAAGGTGGCCTGGTGTTAGTAGGATTGTTGAATCCAAGCAGAAAGTCTCTGGTGTACTGGATCTTACTTGTTTGAGGATCACCGTCCAAACCTTGGACTAGGTAGAACGCTGATAGTAACAACACGAGTGCCAGCCACTCCATGCCAGTAGTAGGTAACATGATTTCTTGTGGCTTGTGAATACCAGTTCATCAAGTATGACACAAGGGCTACAGATAAACTGCGGATTTGTTTAACATCACCAGAATTTGTTAAATAAAATATAAAGGCTATTGAAACAAAGCAGAAAAACAAACAAACGAGCAAACAAACGCCACACTACTGCTACTGCTGCCGGTCGCTGCATGCGCATGCGCCACAAGTCCG
This sequence comes from Tiaroga cobitis, assembly GCA_030578255.1. Lineage (NCBI taxonomy): Eukaryota > Metazoa > Chordata > Actinopteri > Cypriniformes > Leuciscidae > Tiaroga > Tiaroga cobitis. The sequence continues at coordinate 134,423 of CM060594.1, forward strand.
ATTCTCGCCCAAGAATACTGCCGTGAGAACGTTGCAGGCAGATGTTATAGCTGTGGGCCTTAAACTCCTCTTCTGTCATTAATACGCTGTGGTCTAGTCATCAAAAGAAAATTAACGGATTGAGAGGGGAGAAAGATGGATTTTGGCGTGATATTTCTTGCGTGTGCGTGAGAGCGTGAGATTGATGCTGAAAGTGTGAGTGTCACGCCAGATGCGTGAGAGTTGGCAACCCTGCGTATACGGTAGAAATACCTTATTCATTTGTGTGTTGTTTGAACTTAAATAATAACAGTCTTGGAAATAATATGTAAGCATGTGCAAATTGGCCTGTACAGTAAATCAAGTTCTGTTGGTCTTTGTGTTTAAGCGAGAAATGAATTCATGTAAATTGAAAGAGACTGATCTTGTGATCACTGAGTGAAGAGTTTTGAGAAGGTGTTCAATGTTGTATTATGTTCAGAGTTTTGGAAGTGTTGTGTCTAAGTGAAATATGTAGTTTGGAAGATGTAGTCACTGAATGCATTAATACAACTCTAAAAAAAAAAAAAAAAAAAAAATAACCTGTAATAGCAGCTGTAAATGGAGCCGTGTTTATCACTCAGAATTAGTGTTAAATACATTTACACAAACACATGTAGATCACTGTCTCTTTAGTGTCGTCCACACCGTCATAATGAGGGACAGAAGACACAGAATGATCATATGTTCCCTACATCACACCAGGATATTTCACCCAAAATTGAAAATTCACTCATTAAATGTTCAACTGATGTTAAAAACAGAAACATTATATGGTAACCTCTACACATTCTGTGTTGTTACAGTGCTGCAAAAATGGCAGAAATGTTTCTTTATGAAATAGCAGACACAATACCACTGATATTAAAAAAAATAATATCTAAATCAACTTCTAGGTTTGGGTGAAGTGAGAAAGTCACAGAGACAGAACTAAAAACCTAATACGTCAAATAAACTCTAAAAATAAAAGATATTCAAGACTGTGGTATAAATTATTGAATGATTTGACCATAACTCAGTACTATCCTTGATATTCTAACATAGGCATTTCATGTGTGTGTGGATTCAGTGGCGCAAAAAGTGGGTATGCGCTATATGCGGCGCATACGGGTGCAGCACCATGGGGGGCGCCAAAGCGATGGTAAAAAAAAAAAATGTAATAAAAAAAGAATATATCTATATTGTTTTTTTTATATGTAGCTGCTGTTGTGCGTTTCTAAATCATTTCTGCATTTCTTAAATGTTATATAAAATTTAGAGGACTAACAGGCTAGAGCAGGCGCCCTCATGGAGAAGGGGGGCGGGGTAATATCGCGAGCGGGCGGGGGCGCAGTGAGCGCTGAGCGGAAAAGGTACGAGTAGCCTAGTGAGTTGTCGTCGAAAAAGATGGATAAAACAAAATGCTGGGGGGCTAAAAATAGAAAAAGAAAGAGGGAAAAGGAGATGGCATGTCAATTGATGCGACAGCAGCTAAATAAGTGCATGCTGAAAGCCAACAGGTAGGATTTAAAGTGTGACATCCAGGCATGTAGGCTATCTATATCTCTGTGGCCATCGGGACTACCGGGAGATTCCCGGTGGGCCGACGTGCTTATTCGGCCGATAGATCTCATACTTTTTTTTGTCTTAACGGCCCCTAAAACTCGTACATCGGCGGCCCATTCGTTTTTATTTTTGTTTTTGTTTTAGTTTTTTTGCTTAATTGGCGGCGCTGGGTTAGTGCTGGTGTAATGCATTGGTCAAAAAAAGTCAGCGTTAGTTTTTTTCTGACACACCGGCCCATGAAACGTCATCATGTGCTTATATCTTTCAAGTATAGAAATTAGTACAAAACTAATTATGAAAGTTTTCTTTACTTTTCAGTGCATTTGTTTTACAATATATGGCTATTAGGCCTACTATCATGGGATTAATATTATAACTATTATTATGTAGTAGGCTAGTGTAATGTAGACAGACACTAACTAAAAGAGGTTTGAATTTTTCTTTGTTTAATTTGCACCCTGAATATGGGTTGGAGCTTTTAATTTTGAACTCTCAAAGTGCACCAGACTGCTGAATTTAACATTTAAAGAACACAAAATGTTCTTATGGGGGGCATGGCCCCGAACCCCCCTAGAGAAACAGAGGTCCACTACCACAGTTTTACCTAAAATCCTGTGAGAAACACTGGTATTGCTGTTCCAATGGAGCTTATAGTTTTTTTAGGGGGGTTCATCACGGTGGAGTATAGCTATAGTTTAATTTTATTAATAAATTACAATTTTGCACTTATTTTATCTGTTAGCTCTCACTCGTTCCTACTCACGTATTACATGGCACACTTCGCAAAAATTGTTGCTGCATACCCCTCTGACACTGGGTAGTTGCGCCCCTGTGTGGATTGAGCACACATCCCCCACAGTCATTTACATCTCAATGCAGGACGGCTTGAAAGGTGTTTTAGATGAACCGGCCTGAGAGCTAACAAAAACACACTTACCAATGTCCAAGAATCTGTGGAACTTCTCATATAAACTACAATAAACTAGAGAAAACGCTGGGATTTCCCTTCCAAATTTATTTTGTACCGTTTTCTTTTGTACAAATGTATTTAAAAAATAAATAAAAACAAGAATTACACTATCTACTGTTAACTGTAGTTTGTTACATTTTCCATGTTTACAATACTGTACAAAATTATTGAATTATACAAGAATATTGAGCATGGGGTTCTCGAGATATAAGCCCATAAACGTGTGCATTTGACTGGATGTAGCTCCCTGACCAGGCCACCCTCGGGGACGGGGGTGGGCTCGTTGGATAGGTTCCTTCGAGACCTACAGACAACTAGAGTTTGACATATTTCCCCCTTGTCATTACCGAGATATTCGTAAAAAAACAAATTGCCATTAATTTAACGCTTGAGGCAAACACCCTTGTCTCCAATGGGACTTCTAGGACCGCAGGGCCACCTGGCCGTGCCCGAGAACAGATAACCATCCTCAGCATGCCACCAAAGCCTCCGGGGCCCTGGAAATCGCGACCCACTATAGGTTTTGGACTCTGAGATATTTTCAGACCAGATAAAGGGCCCAGATCTTTGAACGGCTATAATTCGGGGATCCGGGCAAGTTTGACCTCAGTGGTGGGCTCGTTTGAAAGGTATTGTCCAGCACTAGGATCGATTAGAATTTGGGGAGTATTGAAGAAGGGGTTCTCGAGATATAAGCCCATAAATGTTTGCCTTTGACTGAATGTAGCTCCCTGAACAGACCACCCTCGGGGACGGGGGTGGGCTAGTTGGATAAAAGAGACAGTAGTCATTCGAACTCGCCTGATGAGAACCTTAGGATGGTCGAAACGCGTTGCGAGATGGTTCCTGAATGACACAGACCTTAAAAAATTGAGAAGGCCGCCATCATTTGTGTGTGGTGATGTTGCTGAGCCAAACAAATATTTCTCTTCGCACAAACAGGCGTTGAGTTGGTCTGAAAAATATTTAAAAGTCTCCCTTCGTCCATACAGACGTTGGTATCTCGTTTATGTCCCCTTCTTCATCTTTTCTAACACCTACCATTCGTCTTTCTTGCAAAACAGCCCACATTGGCATACCCCATGGCAATTTAGCCCTTTTTATAATTTCATACATTTCTCTGGACATTATTTTGGTCTATTCTGGTGTTTATCTTTGAAGCGGTCAGTTGTGCGAAGGACAGTGCATAACCAGATTCAGACCTCAGGTCTGGGTTTTGGATTTTATTTCCCCTAACCCAAAACCACTCAAAACCAGGACCAGACCCCATGGGCGTAGGTTTGGTCTCAGCTTTGGTGGGGACATCCCCCCACCCCCCGTAAATTATTTTGTTGTAAGATAAGTAACAGTGCTTTAATGGCGATTTCCTTTGTCATTTCAGACTGCTGGCGATGACACATATGACACCTTCACAAGATGTCTGAGTTTCCTATGTAATTAAATAAACTTATGAATAAAATACACACATAACATAGTATGCATTCAACACACCATGTTTATATTTCAAAGCAATTTAAATATGAAGGGGACATGGTTTTGTGGATTAACAAATCCATTATTATTATTATCCATTATTACAGTATTCTATTAATACTAAAATTGTATCTTCTATTCTATATCAAATTTTATTGATATATTCGATTCTTAAAAAAAAGAAAAGAAAAAAAAGTGCATTAGATTAAACTGGGAAGGGTAAAAAAACTTGCATATTGTTATCCTAGGTTTACTGCTTCTATTGTTCTCAATTGTAAGTCGCTTTGGATAAAAAGTGTCTGCTAAATGAATAAATGTAAATCTGTTGTGGTTTGATGCTGTCTTTCCTGCATACAAAATGGTTAATTAATTTTGTAGTCTATCCTATGGCTAGCAAGTTTAACCCTCCTACCAGATATTTTTATTTGGATATTATCAATCAAATAATGATTCATTATATTTAAATAACCAACAGTGTTAACTTTTTCCTTTTTAACATTGCCAACATGTTTTTTCAGCACATGTGTCTAGCAAGTAGGCTACACTCACAAATACATTACATAAACAGAATGTAGAAACGAAAAATGTCTCAGATGATCCACTGTTTATGACTGCAAGATTCTAAGTTAAGGTAGGCTAATTAACATTCAGTGACTTGCTAACGTAGCATTCTATCATGATAGCGCGACTTCTGAGTCTATCCGTGCTGCACACCCCTAATTAATGCTCCTAACCTTGAAAGATTGCAGAAGCTAGGTTTAACTGTAACAATATCCTGGGTAACCAGGATCACCAGTTAATACTATTTTCCACAGTAGAATCTGCATTTGAAAGCCTGGTCAGTCACTACTACTGCTAGTTATTTGTGTGGCTAGTTATTTTTGCCTACACACTCTGCTTTATGAAAAAGCTTCGTATGTCCCCTTTCTTCTTCTTGGGTGACATAGCTGATCTACAAAGTACAAAAAGGGGCAAAAAAACGGAATATTAAAATGTTTTACTCTGGCCTTTGTATATCGGCGTCGTCACGCGCGCGCACACACACACACACACACGCCCGCACACACCACCCGCTCGCTGCAAGTGAGTGCAAGCACAAAAAGTAGTCCCGGCCCGTATGGCGAGTGGATAGTGCCACAGATAACTTAACAAAGGAGACTGTCGTGTGACAGCTACGTGTGTGGATGTGGATAGGGTACTCCGTCAGTGCACAACGTCGTCGATAAGCCCATCGCCGTCAGCCTTGATTTTTTTTTTACTTCGACTTCTTCTTCATTTTTATTGTCGGTTGGCAAACTAGCTGAGAGGTGCATTAGCGCCACCAACTGGACTGGAGTGTGTACAGGCCTACATGCTCCAGCCTTCATTAAAAGTGTTGCTGTAAAATTTAATTTTACATAGAAATTTAAAAGGACGGTAATCTAATGGATATTTATTCGAAGATATTAATGAGCTTAAATTTGTAAGTTATGTCAGCTGAGAAGTTTGTATTAAAAAAACACTAGGCTACTTTAGCTTTGTTGATATTATGTCTATGTCCAAATTTGTAAAAGGCTCTTTTGTAAATCAAACTAAAAGGAAGTGTGAAAATATTCTAGAAATATGACCACTGTTCAATGAACTCCTTGAGGCAAAACACCTTAACATAGTTTTAACCTCCCCTCTAGAAAGTAACCATCAAATCTTCTCTTTTTCATCTTTCCTATTTGCAGTTTGTATTTTTATGTGTTGTAAGCATAGACTATATGTATTCCTGTATGTTGCATTGTTAATACTGTTATACTAATATAGAGGAAAAAAATATTTCCTATTTGTTCTCTTCAGTGGAGTGATTCAATATGTCTTGCTGTTTTGTTATTTCATCACATGATGGCACTGTTGCATTTTTTGTCAATTGCACAATTTAATAATACATTTTAGGCTGAAAAAGTCGATAATATCTCGTGAGTTAATGTTTGAATATCATAAGATTGCAATTGGCATCTAGGGTGCATCTCTGAATGGTTTACGAATATATATATATATATATATATATATATATATATATATATATATATATATATTTTTTTTTTTTTTAATAATTTAATTTTTTAATAATTCACTCACTTTCTGGATATGAGGACTATGCAAATTATAGCCTAAACCATCAAAGTCACAACTTTTTGCACAATTATTAAAAACAACTTTAAAGTTGAACAGAACAATTCATTAATTGTAATCTATAAACATAATATTCTGGACTGTGTCATTCTGAGTTTTTACTTTTGAAGGTGGTAATAATTTTAATTAACACAGTTGACCATAATGGCCGAATACACAATATGGAACTATATTCACGAAATTGGAGAAGGTGACAATAAAGTATTTTAATAGCCTATTATTTTCAAGAAATCAACAATGAAAAAATTTAAGACAGTCTTTTAGTCACAAAATGCAAAACAATGTAGGTTCATGTTCAAATGTTCAAAACTAGGGCTGTCAGTGTCGACTATTTTATTTATGTATTTTTTGGTCATAAAGATAGATCTGAAGTGAACAATTGCCTTTAGTATGACTTAAATACATATTATAAATGAGGCAATATAATTGGTTCAAATAAAGTATTAAAAGTAATTATATTGTTTTATTTAACAACACTATTACTCGAATAAATATATAAACACTGAACTTATGTATATTATGTATTATAACAAATGCCAACAGAGGGCGCAAGAGGCCAGACGATAATTGTTACACTTTACATCAAGAGCAAACCATTGCTTATCTAGTGTTTGATTGCACTTAATCTGTAATTTTTTGCTATAGCCAAGTTTCATTTTGAAACCTCAAACATCTATTTGCATTCTTAGAAATATATTGGTTAATTTTTTTGTGTTGTGTGTTTTTAAGTTACTAAATAAGTTCATCAGCACAAGTTTCGTCCATATTCCAAAATGCACGTTATTGTGAGAAAAGTACCGAAGCATAAAATAAAATAATACAAGGAATGTCCATTTTTGCCACAAACTCAACTCTGTTGAACATAATAGTACCAATGGGTTAAATGTATAAGGATCTAATGTCCCACAACCCTATTTCTTTTTTGTTCTTCTTTGGAAAATAAAAAATACAAGACTTATGGAAGACTTTCACACGTCACTCAAAAATATGATTTTTGGGATTTCCTCAGATAAACACAATGGCTCATTTCAGAGAAATTGTATAAACTGTCTGGTTTTACCTGCGCAACTGATTCCTTACAGGCATTTTTATTCACATTGGCACCTAATGAATTGTATATATTTGATCCATTAATTTATATACTGTAAACATTTTATATTTATTATCATGTTTAATTTTAAATCAATAGTTATGTATTTTGTTATACTCATTTAGACTATATTTTATTGTGGGCTCAAAAGTTTACTATGAAGACTTGAAAAAAACTCAAAATAGACAATGTCGTCAAACATTATTTATTATTTCAACATGAACAAATTATATATATATATATATATATATTAAGCAATCAGCATGAAAGGGCTATTAGGCTAGTCCAAAATGTGGGGACTGCACAATTCCTAAAGCCATATATTGGCTGAAGCTGTCATACGAGGCATGAATTGGTAGCCTCAGTATCAAGGCGCATGTGTTGGCCTCTGGGTACAGTCTTTGCAAACCATTGACTGGAGTATGTAGGAAGTCAAGAGTGGGTTGTTGGTCAAACCCCAGGGCAGGAATTCTGTCTGTCCCAGTGGCAAACATCAGAAGAAGTTCAAAAGTTATCTGAACTTCAGCTCCTTCATACAGCACAGCATCTCCGCCTGAAATGTGAAAGGGAGGGGGGATTAAGACATTTAGATCTACAAAGTCTGCATTAAATGAAGCTACGCAGGGCCCTTTCTTCTCTATTGTGATGTCTCTCTCTCTCTCTCTCTCTCTCTCTATATATATATATATATATATATATATATATATATATATATATGAGTAAAATGGTTGGTGTGTCCCAGTTCACCTACTTATACTCAGCCCTACATGTATGTACTCTTTTTGTGAAGTGCATACTTGCATTATTTGCGTGTAGCAAAACAGTAGAATGGCTTTGGGACATATTGTCATGTCATTAAATAGTTTTTTTACGGAAGCTATGCCGCTTAGTTACGACCATATTGTCACCATAAACTGGTCTGTCAATCATCTTTAGGTAACGTCCTCTACATTTAATTAAACTGAACATATAATATAATTTAATATAAAATAAAATAACACATCTCAGACAATGCACGGTCCCAAATTCAGGTTGCGCTTGAATGATCAGTATACACAGAATTGCAATATTTCAAGATACCTGTCTTGGTTAGTATTCATGCAAACATAGTTGGTTATGTATTGTGCAAACATTTGAGAAAAAACATTTGATATGTAACATTACATTATATCTGTGCATATGATCATAACAAACTGCTGTCTGTAATTAATGTTCATAAAAGAGGCAATTATTGATTTTGAAGTGACATTTTTTTGGCTGCAAAATATGTATTCAATTTGTTTTGTTACTTAAATGCTTCTCTTTTGATATGAAGTGTAAAACAAAGCACTGTTTTTTTTTCATTTGTTTGTTATAATTATTGTACTGTTTGTTGTATTTAATAAATACATACAATAACAAAAGGCTATTGTGATTATCAATAGCAATTAATTTGAATAAGAATGGGAGGAAAAGAGAGAACTGTGAGAACTATTTTGTTGTTCAGTATGTATACCCACCACGTGACAATGTTGATGTAAGTACTTGCAGACTGTGTTAATTTGTGAAGTGGACCTTTAAAGTTAAAGGATTAGTTCACTTCAAAATAAAAATTCTGTCATCATTTACTCACCCTCAAGTTGTTTCAAACATGCTTGAGTTTCTTTCTTCTGCTGAACACAAATGAAGATATTTTGAAGAATGTCGGCAAACAAAAGTTGATGGGCCCCATTGACTTCCATAGTTTTTTTTTTCCTACTATGAAAGTCAATGGGGCCCATCAACTGTCTGGTTAACGACAGTCTTCAAAATATCTTCCTTTGTGTTCAGCAGAAGAAAGAAATTCATACAGGTATAAAACAACTTGAGGGCGAGTAAATGATGACAGAATTTGCATTTCAAAGTGAACTATTCCTTTGCATAACATCAAAACTGTGCATACCCTCAATGTCAATTAACCAGTCTCTCCACTGGCCAACGGCACGCTCCTCCTGTGACCGCCGAGAACTGCCTCTCTCTGAATAATTGACCTTAAAGAGGTCTGTGATTGTCTGTGCAGTCAATGGGGCAGGGGGACCTCCAACAAACAGGCTACTTAGGGCACTGTCTTGCTGAAGTGCCTGTAGCACTCTCAATGTATCCAGGCCCTCCTGCAATCTAGTAAAAACATTACATAAACTGACTTCATTGAATAGTAACTTTACTACATGGTTGTAAAAACAGATGCTTGGGACAATTACATTTTCATATGTATTTGCCAATCTTATGAAGACATTAAAAGGGTGATGAACTAAGAAATCAAATTTTCCTTGAGCTTTTAACATATAAGACGGCATCATTCTATAAGTATATTCTGTAAGTTTCGGAACTGAAAACTTCCTTGTTAGTCCAACAAAAGCTTTTATAGACACCAGGCTCAGCGAACGACAGGTTTTTCAAAGTGGAGATCTATGAGGTCAAAGGGTATCAAACTCCGCCACCGCAGAAGATCAACCCTACTTCAACACTGCCTGTCTAGCCCCGCCCACCGATTTGTGCATGAATTGCAATAGCTAAATAACATAGGCCTACGTGGTGGGAGCTACCAAGCAATAAACATGCCGTTTACGAAATATTGACGCTGCATAAGCTTCCTTTGGATTCCAATATTTGGAATGCGTGGTTAAACTTTATTTTTAATAAAGTTCCAGCTGATGTGGGTAAAACATTGTGCATTTGTTCGCTTCATTTCAACGCAGATTGTTTTTGTAAACAAGACACAGGTTGAGACTGGATTTGCTGATTGATTAAAAAAAAACATACTGTGTCTTCTATATTGGATCCGACAGGAATGGTGTAAAATTCTCATGTGAGAAAACATTTTTTGTTTTATATATATATCTGATAGTATTCCATTGTTACAGGTGGTTTGATATCTAATGATTATGTGTACATGTCTAACCAGTCACAGATAGGTCCAACTATAAAGGATGTAGCTTGTCAAAAAGACACACTGAATTTAACATCACAAGGCTCAAACTAATAATGAAATAAAAAAAATATGAAAACTAAAATATGCAAAACTGTTATCCAATCATAGCAGTGGGCGTTTACTTACAAGTCTTTAATGCGGCACGCTCATAAAAACCCAGCGTGCCAGGAGCTAGGCTCAAAACCAGGGTAGGAAATAGGCTATTATTTATTCATTTTGATGTTTTTGAATGTAAAAACCAACCAAACGTCACAAGTTAACCTTCATTTTGATTTAAATCCAGTTCATGACCCCTTTAAAACGGCACTCAGGGCATTTACTTGCACAAAAGGTTGCATACCAGAAACAACTGCCACAGTAAAAACACTTACTGTCTCAAGGGCGCTTCCAGTCTTCCCTCCAGATAATATTTCAAAGAGGACTCTACAATATCATCACGGTCACTTAGTGAACGAATCACATTCAAGGACCCTAAAAGTGCAAGGTTGGAGGCTGCCTCTCCAACAGCTTCCCGGGTTTCCTCCACTGTATTTGCTTGTTGAATCTACAATAAACAAAACAATTATCTTTACTATTCATGACACAACTTCATAATATGTTGGTTGATTTCAATGACATGAAATGTCACTGGTATCCAGTATATGTGACTGGAATATACTGTAGGTGCAAAGCAAGAAATGGATGGACCTGACATTTTTTATTTTTTATGTAATATTTTGTGTAGACACATTCACCAACTTATTTCAAATTTTGAATGTGCAATGGACCCAGGTACAGTATTGTCAAATGCCATGGAAATCTTGTGGGTTTATTTTTGCCAGCCAATCTATGCAACATTTGACATTAATACAACCACAATAACAATTGTATTTCATATGCTTAAGTTCACAGTTAATATTCTAATATGATCCATGTGTTTCATTTAGCCATGTGTTTAAAAAAAAAATGTATCAGGGTATGAGTGTTTAAGTGGTAAACTGTCAAATGTAATTGCTGTAATTAATTTGCAACTGGCCTTCTGAAATTGATTTTTCAAGTCTTCATCATCCACTTCCTGGATGTCAACAGGGGGTCTTGGCTCCCCGGTCAGCTGGCAAAGCAGTCTTTTTGAAAAAACATGGGGCCCTATCCCTCCATGTACCAGCCAGACAGAAATGATGGTTCCAATCACCCTGTACATGCCCCTGCTCAGTCCTGAAAATATAAAAGACATTTGTAATTTTGTAAGATTAAATTCAGAAGGTAATATACCGGTCAAGACCGTAGTGGGAGCTACAGTTGTATTATTCATTGTTTGGCTTATACTGGTAAGTTGTGAGCTCAGCTCACTTTTTATCAACATGGCCTGGTCCAACTCTCAGCAAAAAAGAAATATCCTCTCACTTTCAACTGATTTTTGTCCATTAAAGTTCTGAACGTGTAACTATTCATATGAACATAAAAAACAACAGAAACATAAACTTGACAAAGTTCACAGATGGTTGACATACCGAAATTGAATAATGAGTCCATGAAAAAAAAAAAAGGCTTTAAAAACTACAATTCAGTTTGTCCTCATATATATATATATATATATATATATACACGCACACACCTGTATATTTGTTTTTAAAAAAGATATACATGCTATCCCGTCATGTACATACCTATGGAATCCAGTCCCAGGTTTTTCCTCCACACAGGCCCCACAAAAAAACGTGAGTTTAGCAGTTCTCTCATTAGAAGGGTCAGAAATTCCCTGGTGGGTCCACCACTGTCCACTGCTCCTTCACCTTGACCACACATGTCTACAAACACCACATCGAGTTTGCATTTTGGGTCAAACTGCCTCCTTCTAATTGCCCTAAAAGCACATTCTAGGACGTCTCCCCTCACAACATTGATTCGATTCGCTGTTGGAGGCAGTTCCTCAAAATTAACACTTGATTGCAGAGTGCGGAGTACCACCCTTAGGTCAGACTCAGACTTTAAAGGACTTCCTGGTGGAGTCTGTGGAGGAGACTGTGATGGTGACCCTGGTTGAGATTGTAGAGGAGACCACGGTGTAGACTGCGGTGGGCACTCAGGTGAAGCCTGTGGTGGAGACCTCTGAAGAGAACCTGATGGACATGGACTTTGAGCAGGAAAGCATTGTGATCTTGACGATGCTGCTGATTCTCCACCATGCACCAGTGCACTTGGTGAATTCTTATGACAGACAAGAAAAATTTTATAGTGTGATTTTCCAGCAAATTTGTCTTAACAAACATAGAAAGCTAAGGGCACTAACCCCTTAAGTCAATTTAGTGTTTGTTTATTATCATGGCTAATAATCTTTTGCCCCTCAACCTTACTAATTTATTTAAACATTTTGATTTAATTTCATTCTTTTTTTTGTTTAAATTTTATTATTTTAATTCTCATTTTGATATCGCTTTGAAATGTCATTAAAGGACAAGTTCGGTATTTTACACTTAAAACCCTGTTTTAAGATCGTTTCTGATTAAATAGAACGGTTAAGATTGAAATTTGGACACATGCTGCTGGCCCGAGAATTTTCTCGTTCCGTTCCCCCCCCCCCCACCTCTACAATTGTTGCATAGGTGCACAGAAACAATCCTTCCTAAAACGCATTAAATTTTAGTTTACAAAGACGTGAAACTCACCGAGTGGTCTGGGGTGTTCACTGATATCCTCACACAAAAATCGCTGCAAAAGATGCTTTCCAACAGGTTTTATCGTAGTTTTTGTCCAACTCCATTTGACTTGACTTGGACAAAAACTATGATGACCTATGCAACCATTGTAGAGGTGGGGGGGGGTGCGACCACAGAAACCGAAAATGCTCGGGACAGCAGCATGTGTCCAAATATTAATCTTAACTGTTCTATTTCATCAGATACGATCTTAAAACAGGGCTTTAAGTGTAAAATACCGAACTTGTCCTTTAACTCAAAAGTTTGATTGCAGAAATTCCAGATATTAAAATGAACTGAATTTAAATAACCTGACCAGCTGGTATCCAATGAATAAATATGTTTGTTGTCTCCAACAACCCACACTCTCTTAGGGTTCCAGTCTGTTGACTGTGCAGGTGCAAAGCTGGATTTGGAGACGTTAAAAGGAAATCCTCTGTGGCAGAGGGTACAGCCCCAGCAAAAGAAATTAGGCTCTGTAAAAAAAACAAAAAAACATAACCGAACATGACTGTTTCCTATTATTGCAAAACATATATTTTGATTAAAAGCCTATTGATGAGGACATACAGTACATTTAACTTTTACTCAACTGTTTATATAAACTGTGCAAGTGTAAAGGACCTTCAATGGCATTGTAAGCATTACTGCTTTGCATGTGTGAAGCTAATAGCAGGTAGCTTTACAAAAACAGTCTATCTTAGATTTTCCACACACCTGGATAGGACTATCAAGATGAAAACTCCTCCTGCGATAACTTCCATCTGAATAGCGGAACTGAAAGGTAGTACCATCTGTTGCAGAAACGGTTTCTGCTTCAGCCATTCTCTGATTCACAATCTGTGTTAAGATGAATTACATTAAACTTTTCAAATGAATAGTAAGCATACATTTAAGTGTATTATCACTGAGTTTATTCTTTGTAGTATACCTCAGTAAGATTCATTAAGAGAAATTACTGAGAAGGTTGACATTAAATCAATTCATTTACAATGATTTTGACTAGAATTTAATTAATTACAAATTATGGATAACTGCTTTTTTGGCCACAGATTATTTTCTGTTTACTTTTTGGGCACAAACCTCTTGAACTGTACAAAATAAATAAATAAATTTCACAAAAAATTCATGTTTATCGTAAGCTTTGTTGTTCACATTCAGACAATCACATTCAGATCCTTTGATTTTGATCTTAATGTTGTAATAGGCTTGTTACAGAAATAGCAACTATCAAATTTTGTTGATAGTTCCCTTAAAACTTGAATGGATAATTGCTTATCAAAATAAGTAGTTGTCAACTGACTTTTAACCGCACTAAAAATTAAATGTACAATGACATTTAACCAGATTTCATACAATTTACAATTTGAAAAACATGTTCAGTTCTACGGCTAAATACCCTTAGGACTCATTCACTGTGTATATGACTGCAGTGTTAAGACAGTTAGGGCTGTAAAAATTTTTTTATAATAATAATACTTACATGTACACGCCTCCTTTCTGCCTCCTCTTGGATTCTTGCAGTATTCTGTCTCTCTCTCTGTATCTGCATCTGTGGACAGAGCAAACATATCTTGAACACTTTATTTTTTTTATTTTTTTTTTTCAGTTATTTGTTCTGGGATCATTACTCTCTGCCGATCAATTTCCAAACATCTTTGGAACTCTGCATTCTGCTCAAGTATGAGGTTTCTTCTTTGAAGAAGACTCTCCTAAAATGTACAGCAATCAATAGCATTCTTTTAGGATATCACGCTGAATAGAGATAATCTCTTAATAACAAACATGCAAAACTACTAAAATAAACTCTTTAAAAGTGAATTATCGATTATCTGATCAGTTAGTATGTGATCCGGATTGATTAGAAGTGGCATATAAATCAATACCGTTTGGGGTTGATCAGTGGATTCCAAAAATGCACTGCACTCTCCAACCGTGGTGTCCATTGATCTCTTTGTGACATGCCGACATAGTAAGTAAACATTAAGATTAACCAGTTAATAAACAAAAACGTAATTATTAAAAATCAAAATAGGAAATCCAATGAGCAATAATCAATTCTATTTAAACATGAACGCTTGCTAAGTGTAGTTTTACAAAGTTTGCAACTGCAGTATTTTAAACGTGGCCCATAAATCAATACCATTTGTGGTGGATCAGTTTCCATGACTGCACTGCACTCTCCAACTGTATTGTCCATTGTTTCCTGTGCAACAAGAAGAGATTTAAATGACATACAGCCAATTCATCGATAGGGACCTTTAGTATGTTATGAGTATTAATAGGCTGTGGCACATTCATTGGAGAGCCTGGAGGTGACGCTGCAGGGGAACTCTGCAGAGAGACCGGAGGTGACGCTGCAGGGGAACTCTGCAGAGAGACCGGAGGTGACGCTGCAGGGGAACTCTGCAGAGAGACCGGAGGTGACGCTGCAGGGGAACTCTGCAGAGAGACCGGAGGTGACGCTGCAGGGGAACTCTGCAGAGAGACCGGAGGTGACGCTGCAGGGGAACTCTGCAGAGAGACCGGAGGTGACGCTGCAGGGGAACTCTGCAGAGAGACCGGAGGTGACGCTGCAGGGGAACTCTGCAGAGAGACCGGAGGTGACGCTGCAGGGGAACTCTGAGGAGAGACCGGAGGTGACGCTGCAGGGGAACTCTGAGGAGAGACCGGAGGTGACGCTGCAGGGGAACTCTGAGGAGAGACCGGAGGTGACGCTGCAGGGGAACTCTGCAGAGAGACCGGAGGTGACGCTGCAGGGGAACTCTGCAGAGAGACCGGAGGTGACGCTGCAGGGGAACTCTGCAGAGAGACCGGAGGTGACGCTGCAGGGGAACTCTGCAGAGAGACCGGAGGTGACGCTGCAGGGGAACTCTGCAGAGAGACCGGAGGTGACGCTGCAGGGGAACTCTGCAGAGAGACCGGAGGTGACGCTGCAGGGGAACTCTGCAGAGAGACCGGAGGTGACGCTGCAGGGGAACTCTGCAGAGAGACCGGAGGTGACGCTGCAGGGGAACTCTGCAGAGAGACCGGAGGTGACGCTGCAGGGGAACTCTGCAGAGAGACCGGAGGTGACGCTGCAGGGGAACTCTGAGGAGAGACCGGAGGTGACGCTGCAGGGGAACTCTGCAGAGAGACCGGAGGTGACGCTGCAGGGGAACTCTGCAGAGAGACCGGAGGTGACGCTGCCGGGGAACTCTGCAGAGAGACCGGAGGTGACGCTGCAGGGGAACTCTGCAGAGAGACCGGAGGTGACGCTGCAGGGGAACTCTGAGGAGAGACCGGAGGTGACGCTGCAGGGGAACTCTGCAGAGAGACCGGAGGTGACGCTGCAGGGGAACTCTGCAGAGAGACCGGAGGTGACGCTGCAGGGGAACTCTGCAGAGAGACCGGAGGTGACGCTGCAGGGGAACTCTGCAGAGAGACCGGAGGTGACGCTGCAGGGGAACTCTGCAGAGAGACCGGAGGTGACGCTGCAGGGGAACTCTGCAGAGAGACCGGAGGTGACGCTGCAGGGGAACTCTGCAGAGAGACCGGAGGTGACGCTGCAGGGGAACTCTGCAGAGAGACCGGAGGTGACGCTGCAGGGGAACTCTGCAGAGAGACCGGAGGTGACGCTGCAGGGGAACTCTGAGGAGAGACCGGAGGTGACGCTGCAGGGGAACTCTGAGGAGAGACCGGAGGTGACGCTGCAGGGGAACTCTGAGGAGAGACCGGAGGTGACGCTGCAGGGGAACTCTGCAGAGAGACCGGAGGTGACGCTGCAGGGGAACTCTGCAGAGAGACCGGAGGTGACGCTGCAGGGGAACTCTGCAGAGAGACCGGAGGTGACGCTGCAGGGGAACTCTGCAGAGAGACCGGAGGTGACGCTGCAGGGGAACTCTGCAGAGAGACCGGAGGTGACGCTGCAGGGGAACTCTGCAGAGAGACCGGAGGTGACGCTGCAGGGGAACTCTGCAGAGAGACCGGAGGTGACGCTGCAGGGGAACTCTGCAGAGAGACCGGAGGTGACGCTGCAGGGGAACTCTGCAGAGAGACCGGAGGTGACGCTGCAGGGGAACTCTGCAGAGAGACCGGAGGTGACGCTGCAGGGGAACTCTGCAGAGAGACCGGAGGTGACGCTGCAGGGGAACTCTGAGGAGAGACCGGAGGTGACGCTGCAGGGGAACTCTGCAGAGAGACCGGAGGTGACGCTGCAGGGGAACTCTGCAGAGAGACCGGAGGTGACGCTGCCGGGGAACTCTGCAGAGAGACCGGAGGTGACGCTGCAGGGGAACTCTGCAGAGAGACCGGAGGTGACGCTGCAGGGGAACTCTGAGGAGAGACCGGAGGTGACGCTGCAGGGGAACTCTGCAGAGAGACCGGAGGTGACGCTGCAGGGGAACTCTGCAGAGAGACCGGAGGTGACGCTGCAGGGGAACTCTGCAGAGAGACCGGAGGTGACGCTGCAGGGGAACTCTGCAGAGAGACCGGAGGTGACGCTGCAGGGGAACTCTGCAGAGAGACCGGAGGTGACGCTGCAGGGGAACTCTGCAGAGAGACCGGAGGTGACGCTGCAGGGGAACTCTGAGGAGACATTGACAGAGACTCTTGACTTGATGAACTGCTGGGGCTCTGGCTGGAAGATGATGCCAAATCCTTAAAAAAAAGTTATTATTTTTTTTCATAAAACTTTATGATGTGTTGTAATTTTTAAATTTTGGGGGATAAAATACTCAAGTGAACAGCTGAAATTCAAAATCACCTAATTGCTTTGGAGAGTAACTTACCAAGTCCATTGCCTCAGTGGGGTCTGTCTCATCAATGTCACCCTAAGATATGTGGAAACCTTCGTTATTATAGCAGAAAAACAACAGTGCTTCTTCCGACAATTATTTTCCAAAGGTTTATTTTTGTGCACCTCAGGACGGATGTATAAAGCAGAGCGACCCAACACTCCACTTGATCGAATCTGTTGAGGTGTAGTTTCACCCAGAGGTACCACCACCCTATGCCTATTGACTTTGCAAAAGTCAAAATTCATCCTCTGGACTTTAGGGTAGATGGTTGTAATATATTGACGAAATCCACTCTCATCCAGATTTCGGGGAACTTGGAACAGTTTTACCGGTTCCGCTAAAAAACAGACATACAGAAACACAAATAAAGCAGAAATGTACTGTACTGTACATTAAGAGTATTAAAATCCCGGTCCACCTATCTTCCCCCTCAGTCCAGTATAATATTATCTGGCCAACCAATTTTGTTTTTAATGTAATTATATTTTATAGCTGTTCAATGCCAATTAAAGTTAAGGTCACTGGCTGCAAAATGCACACAATGGATATATTTTTAACATTAGTATAGGAGAAATTGTTAAATTTAAGTCTGTAAAAGTGGAGTTAGGATTTTTTTGTTGTATATGTTGGAAGTATAAAGCTCAGTTCGCAAGATTTGAGTTCATTTGTGGATGACTGTGTTCATTTTGTGGCCCAATGTGAATTAATCAGGTAAAATTTGTAGTGCATTGACTATACACTACATTTCAGTAAAGTAAAATAAATAAAAAAGTACATTTTGAGAATATTGCACTTGGAGTACTTTAATGCTGTTGTGGCCCTCCTATGACATGACAGTACCAAAAGTGGCCCCTGGACGATTTGAGTTTGATTCCCCATGCAGGAAGCAAGTAAAACAGTAATAGACCCATGCTTAAAAACTCATACTGTAGGTCAAGCCGATTCTGAGTACTTGCTTTGATTATGCAGGGATGGACCCAAACGCAGACAGGATTGGGAGATCCGTAATGTTCAAAACATTAATTGAATTGTTTGGTTTAGAAAAAAAAGTTGTACACTTGATGACATTTTATAAACATGTTAACGCAAAGTGTTGTCTTACCTTGCCGGCAGTTGAACAGCCTTTGATGAGTGAACATGAGGCAAATCCTCATGGACCAGGTGTTGTAGTGAGTCTGAGATGTACTTTAATGACACACACACACACACACACACACACACACCAAACATTTTAATTGTATCGCCAGCAGGCATCTATAAATACGGTTGCACCTGGCAGTTCAATGTGCCTCTACATGCCATAAGTGAATCAAGTTTGCTTTTTTTTTAAATAACTCCCACAGCTGTAAACACAGAAGTTAATTCTAATACCTAGATCTGAAAACATTACTGTCACGTACAATGGGAAAGGAAAATTAATAAAAACAGAAAGTAAAATCAACATTATTAAATACTCTAAAAAAAGGAGATACAGACAGTGTCATTTTTTACTTTTAAACATAAACAGTGTCAATTAACATTTTATATGAATGAATTACTTCAGCTACACTGCTAGAGGACCCTCAACTACACTATTCCATATTTGATCTTAAACTTGCCTTTTGTTAATTGAAAAAATATATATATATATTGTATTTGATTTAATGTTAAAATAATTTAATTTTTAGGTTTCCTTCAATTTTACAGTGTGTGCTGTATTGTTGGTGTACCACTTTTATGCTTGTTAGTGCAATAGGGACAGAGGAGCAAGAACACATTTTTACTCACGTATGGCTAGAGTCTGTCACTGCTGTGGTGATGCTACAGTGTAAACAACACCAAACGAAAAAGAAGAATAAACATGTCATGTTACATATTTCAACTATGGTTAAACCTATGTTACATAACCAATGTATTACAACTAACACAATAACATTGCAGTTAAATTAACTTACTCCATATGTATGTTCTTTAAATCATAAAATGTATATCATGCTTCTTGATTAAAAAAGTCAGCATTAGTGCAAATCACACCCAATAATGTTTTTTTATACAAATTTAATTTACACAGAACAACAAAATGTTTTAAAACAAAGTTATTACTTTAATTTTAATAATAACTGTTTCCACATAACAGTCGGGCATCTGATTGCCAAAGGGCAAAAAAGCATGAAAATATACTAAGCATACACACTGCTAAAACAGGCGGCGGCTCTATTATAACATGGATGGCAAAGCAGAATCCATGACAATAATTTAGTGGGTGTGTTGCAGTGCGAATCAAAGACAAGTTTCTAATCCACTGTGCCCTTGCAACCTGTCTATATTAATTATTATTTGGCATTCATTTTTTACCAAGCTTCTACATGTACAACACACAACATGAAATAAATGAGTCTATAACTTACTAAATTTCAAATTAGTTAAGTAGAAGTTAATAGATTATTGCCTATATGATCTATCTATCTATCTATCTATCTATCTATCTATCTATCTATCTATCTATCTATCAACAAACTCAAAGTAAACTTTAGACATACCCTATAACAAGCATCAAAACATATCATTTATTCGATCCTTATTGTCAGAGACTATTTATATAGAGACATGCCACTTCCCCAATCCTTAATACAACTATATAGGGAAAACCCGTAACGCCAAAGATGGCGGTTGTATGCACATGCCCCGCCCCTCCCGCTGGAAAGCCAATCGTCTGCTTTTAACAGTCAAGCCGGAAAACATTTAAGCCTATCGTCTGGTTCCACCGACGCATGCGCACAGTTGAGGTTTGCGACAGCGGAAAATATGTTACTGTTTGAAAAGGCGGCAGATTTGATGTGTTAGTTGTGTAAATATCAGACATCCCAAGTTTCCCGGAAGTTCCGGGAGTCTCCCGCAGATTGATAGCGGCTCCCTGATGACCGCAAATTAGTTCAAATCTCCAGGAATCTAGAGCGAGCGAGCAGTAGCGCGGCAGAGAGCGAGAGAACCCTTGCGCATGCGCAGTAAAAGTATAACCTGTGGGGAAAAAGGCGTTTTAAACCTTATTTTGGGGCAAAGTCATCACACCATTTCAGCGATTTTTATCATATTTTATTAGTGTTTGTATACATGCAGTTTTTATGTCCCGGTGACCAGTGAAAGTGCAGTTCTGGGTCTCTGCCCATTCATTTAGATAGGAGCCTGGTCTTGTTAGTCCGAAATAGCTGCCCGGAGGCGTTGCCAAGATGGCGGCCGAGTGGCATGACTTGCCTAAAAGGACTTTGTTATTGTCAACTCAGTGTTGGGCAAGTTACTAAAAATATTAGTTAGTAGTCTACCTACTAGTTACTTAGCATATACTGCTTAAAAAGTATTATACCAAGGGCTGTTTAAATACTCGATTCTGATTGGCTGGAAGGTGTGCAGTAAAACCGTTTAATGCACAGGTAGTTCCAGTCAGTTTGATTACAGTTCGAAATTAATCCGCTACTATAAACTTTGGTAACCATAGTAACACAGTTAGACTTGCAAACAGAGTGAGAGAGAGACACATATGAAAATGTTTATTTAGGTAGGCTCAGAGCCATAGAGAGAAAGCTTTTTGCAGGTCGCACAAAGTTTACAACGAAGACAATGTTTGCATCTTAGACTGTGACACAGTGATGGCAATAACGTTACTTAAAGCTGTCTCATGTCTTCCTTTACCTTTTTGGCTAACAGCTGACTTGAACAACAGAAGGTCGCGCATTCACGTCAGGCTTACTTGCATTCTTAAAAATTTTTGGAAATAACAATCCGTTACATTACTCTTTACTGGGAAAAGTAATATTGCAGAATTACTCTCCAACACGTAACACTGTTGAGCAACAGCAGGTGTGGAATTAGCAGCTGAACGCAAACGAACATCCTTGTTGATGTTCTGATGGTGTCTATTTTAATAATAGAAAATCTGTTCCTGATAAGCAATCCTGTCACAAAGACTAGTCAGCATGAGGTTCATTTGTCATTTCTAGGAATTATGCATCTAATCTGAAAATAAATAAATAAATAAATAAATAAATAAATAAAAAAGTAGCCATATTTTTTAAGGGTTGAAGTTCTCCATAAAGCCATAACTTTAAATTCCAAAACATTAAATCTGTGTGAAATGTTAATGTTTTGTGTACTTGCACACTTTCTATTTCTAAGATTATATATTTAAAATGATATGCCTTCATCAGTTTTCAATAAAATGCATGACCCACTTCCAAGTTATGTAATTGCAAAAAAAAAAAAATTCCAATATTATTTCACAATTGTTTTTACTTACAAAGTTTAAGTTACATTATTTTATTTCCGCATCTATTTATTCTGTTTCGATGCAAAATGTACAAAATGTCGTGGTTTTATTCGCTGAATATTTCACAACTTTTTCTTAGCTTAATACTGGTCCTAAAAGTACAGGAAAACTTAGCAGGCACTTACCTGGTGTTGCAATGTTTTACGTGGGTCTCCAAAATACACATTGGCACTTCAATGTTACACTTGTTGCATTTTTGTAGTAAGTCAACACCTTCATCCTAAAATGTAATTAACAGAGATTGGAATGAGTAACATAAAGAACATGGGGGGAAAAACTAACAAACAAATAATTTCCAACTTTTACCTTTTCTGCATCACCAGTCAGGGGGAGGTCTGCCTGTAGTGGCACTATGTAGGCCACAGCCTTGTTCAAACAGCTTCTGTTTTTTAAATAATCGGCAGTATAGCCCCCTGGTGGCATGGCGATATCAATCAGCTGCTTGCTTCTGCAACAGCGCACCAGTTTGAAGCCTCCCGCGTGCTTCAACGGAGGAAACGCCCTTTCTAGAGTGCCAATGAAGTCCAGTGAGGAACCTTGCACATTTGTGAAAGACACTTTTTTTCCACCAAGCCCACTTGCCTGGAGGCACATTGATTCTTTCAAGTTTGGGATTTCGTTGGTATTTATGCGAGCACAGCAAAAAAAATTGTGCTCCCAGGGCTGGGCTTGTTTAGTTTGTTTACGCGAACCTTTTGGGTACGGCTGGAAAAGCCGACTCAAAGTGGCCCTCACTGAGTCTGGCCGGCCAAGTGGAAAAAGTCCCATAGAAGGGGGTAAGACCTGCTGTATGGGATTTGTCAATCCGGTGGTCTGTCCAGAAGTTGAGGAAGAGGGTGCTACTGCTGCTGCTGCTGCTGCTGCTGCTGCTGCTGGCTGTGTGTCTCGATTCCCTAAAATCTGGCTCAGCTCTGTTAGAATCTGGGATGCCCTGTATCGGTGAACAATAGAAAACATGTACAAAATCAAAAATCTCTTTAGGTAAACAACTTATGGCAGCAGCGTTCAGAATATGAAAATACTTTTTTTTATATCTATATACATTTTTATTACAAAGATAATAGTGTGGAAAATGTAGTGTTTTACATTCAATAGTAGTAATGAGTTGAGGTGTAATCTATCTATCTATAAATTACAGGAACGTCTGTCTGTCTGTGTGTGTGTCTGTCTGTCTGTTATTCGCATATCTCGACTCGAACCGTTAGTCCTATTAATTTCAAACTTGCCAGGTGTCTTGCTACGGGCACGAGTAAGTGCAGTGCCAAGTTTGGCGTTGTTTGGATGAGAAATGCAAAAGATATTGTAAAATATACCTGTAAAAGAAGCACTCAGAAGGTTGTGGTTTAAAAACAGTGGCGGGCCGTGCATTTCACACCTAGGCCTTCTGTCCTACCTAAATTAATAACTTTTAATAGTGTAGCAGCGCAAAGACTCTCTACAATTGTTGTTTTTATTTTGCACCGGCAGTTATTGGGTTAATGCTGTGAGTTTGGAAAAGGCCGGTAGAGAAACGAGCGTGTGAGTTCGGCTGGTGCGTTTGTGTACAGTTGTTCTTGCGTTCCGATTATAAGTTCAGAAACGGAGCCTCCCTTATCTTGTCGTTCAAGGGTTACAATAGTCCCTTTTCAGACGTTACAATAGTATGGATGTTTGAAAAAAAATAAGCTTCGATCATAAATTTAAAAGAAAAATTAAGAAGAAAATCATATTCACCACGGGAAAAAAAGCATTATAGCCTAGGCTACTCACCAGGGGCCTCATTTATAACCGTTGCGTACGCACAAAACAGGCCCTGAAAGAGGCGTACGCCACTTCCGACGCATAAGTTGTGATTTATAAAAACAAACTTGACGGAAAAATGTGCGCATCTGCACGCAAACTCTGACCCATGCGTACGAACGTTTTGGAGACGGAGCAGTTTGGCGACACCGATGGTGAGCTGGAGTTAAATGTCTTTTTGGTCACTTTTAGACAGAAAATCTAAAGAAAATTATACATAGGCTATACAGAAAGATAATACAAATATAATTTCACTCACCAAGCATATCACTTGAGGCAAATATTCATCCCTTCTTAAATGTCCGCGCCAGCGAGCGCGTTGGGCCGTTTAGTGAAACTAACGCCTATCTAACGACAGAGTCCTAATCATAAAAACTGTGCATGTTCACAATAACAGTTTAAATAAATAAAATAATGATTTAAACTGTTTTACTTCTGATATAAACATTTAGATTAAATATGCCATTGTCATTGATGGAGTTAAACACCTAAACATGAAATCATTACTGAGAAGTTACAACATTTTTTATATTCAATAAATATAAGTATTTGTTGTGGATGCAATGCTTTTGAACACTTTTCCTCTGGCATGCTGTGTTTTAATGTTTTAACTACAGAGATAATTGCT
Organism: Tiaroga cobitis; assembly: GCA_030578255.1. NCBI lineage: Eukaryota > Metazoa > Chordata > Actinopteri > Cypriniformes > Leuciscidae > Tiaroga > Tiaroga cobitis. The sequence goes on from CM060594.1 coordinate 158,789, forward strand.
TATAGCAGATTGTCTGAGAAAATAGTTTCGTGCAAATAATGCACAACAGTCTATCTTATTCCATTAAAAATATAAATCAAGCTAAAAACACTATTTGGTCAGTGAAAAAGATGGTGAAAACTTTCTCTGAAATATATTTTACACTATTTGATTTATTTATTCAAAAACAAGGCAAGGATAGGCTACTAAATTTTTTTTATTAATGTAATGTGACGGCACATCCGTATTAGGCTATTTCATATTTTCTTAATGTCTTGTACCGTTAAACATGTTATCACGTGGATGAATAATCATATGCAAATGATATGCAGATGAGGATATGCATAGTAAAACTAGGCGTTGTAAGCTCCATATATGGTTATTTCGGGGAGGAGACGCATGTGCGCACAATCTTCCGCTGACTGAGATTTATCGGGATTTATAAAGTGAATTCTGCGCAGGTTCTGGTGTACGCACGGTTTTATAAATCTGAATATTTTTTTGCGTACGCCATTTTTGGCTTTCGGGCGCACGTACACTTTTAGTAAGGATCCTACGCACAGTTTTATAAATGAGGCCCCAAAACTACTGATGATTTTTTTACACAAAATCCTCAAGAAGACTTAAAGTACTCTGTTGTACAGGTTATCTGTGCGTTTTAGTTCCAACAATAACGAGTCTAATGCTGAAAGTCGAGTCCCGTCATATTTCTAGCATAAGTTTTAATTCGCTTTAGAGAGTGTCTGCTCGACAGAAGCAGTGGACACAGTCACCGCATAACCTAACGATGTGTACCACTGTCCCATGCTCTCACACAGAGTTTTGAACGAAAGCAATGAGTCAGCGGGACTTCAGCGGGGCATAACATTAGTCAGTTTTTACCCGGACAGGTCGCATAGAGTTCCGTGACTCTGCGTTAAGCTCAGGCTGAATAAGGGATTTTTTTTCGGTAGGTTTGAACCTGCTGGGAGTCGAGGAGGGAAAGAAACATTAATTTGTGGGTTGAAGACTATTAAATCTACAGGAATATATTTTAGTTTGCAGTTCGCTACAGATGCGGATAGCCTACTGACTACCAGTAATAGTATGCACTCTGAACATCCAATCAAAGAGCGTGAAAATGCCGACGTTATTGTTCGCCTGCTAGATGGCCCCGCTGCAGTCAAAGCGAAATCTGATTGGCTGATTAAATCTGACTGCTTATCTGATTGGTTAAAGCAACGGTTTCATTGCCATTCATTGTAAGCTACAGGCGCCCGCACTGTCGATTCTGAAGGCCTGAAGGCAGATTTCTTTGACCCTGGCAACGCATGATGGCTGAAATATGATTGGATAAAAGCGCTAAAATAAACATACACTAGCCTACTGGAAGCAGCGCAACCAAGAGAAAAGCTATGAAATTAAGAGAATGAACTATTGGAAATAATTTAATACTCATTCATGGAAAAAATATATTAAAGTGCAAGTCAGTGATTCTGATAGTGTTTAGGCCAGCAGAGAAGGCCTTGCTGGCCCGTACGGCCCACCACTGTTTAAAAATAAACACATTCTGACATTAGGAACGTCTGTGTGTGTGTGTGTCTGTCTGTCTGTTAACCAAAAATCGATGGATGTTCAATATTTCCCTGTCAACTATATATCGATGCATTTTCAAGCATATTTCCCGGTCAATTATATGCCGACGACTCTTCAACAACAGCGTCGTTTCCCGGTCAACTATAAATCAATGACTTTTCAACACATTCAGCGATTGCCCGGTAAACCAAATATCAATGCTTAATCAATCATAAAGATAACTATAGATCAATGTTGTTCCAATATTGTTTCCATCAACATAACATCAGGTTTTCATCGATATGGTAATGGTGATTCAACATTTATTTTGCATTGAAATTTCAACATCAACCATAATGATGATTCAGATGGAAAAACAGTATCATACATTTGATTTTGAGCGGGAGTGAGCTGAGTCTCGAAAAAATTAGAACTGGAACATTAATGTTCCTGTCAGTATAAACTAAATGTAGCCTCCTCACAAATTCAAAACCTAATGCTACCCTTAACTTAGTTTAGCTTTACGTTAACGAAAATTTGAATTTGAGCGGGAGTGAGCTGCTGAGGCTCAAAAAATGAGACTTTGGAACATTAATGTCCTATCATATGTTAGGCCAAAGTAAAGTGAACACAGTAAATTACATATTTAATGTAAGTAGATATGTCTGCGTTGTAACTTTAAAGTTAAATTACTTGTTAATTGTCCTTTATGTGGGCCTATAACTTACACACATGTAAAACTCGGGTTTAAATCAAGTGTACTAAGAAGGTAATACATTAAATACAGAAATGAATATTAAAAAACTTACCGGTCTTGATGTGTAGACATTTTGAAATCCACCTGAAAACCCTCTCGGATTTGTGCCCGCCAGGTAAACTGATTGAGCGCGCAAAACCGCCTTTTATATCCAGACCAGGGGGCCGTACTACGGTCCCTTTCAAGCCGTTTTTCAAAATGACAATTCTTCATTGGTACAACACAATGAGATTAGTTAAATGAATCCCTTAATGTGAATCACATGTTTTTATAAAATAACTATTACTATTGAATTACACTTGTTCATATTTTACCATGTCATTCCTGTGTAAGGTATTTCCCAGAATTCGGGCCTATTTCTGTCCACAGGGCGTAATTCTATTAAAAACGAATTAAATCTAATACATTTTAGCACCACTAATTATTATAAACAAAAACAAGCCTAGACTTTTTTTATGGCTGCTCTTACTAATGATTTTAACACATTTTATTGGTGTTTTGTGGTACAATATCTGTGTCTTGGTGTTGTCCGCCACCAGAGTTTTCACATGTCGTGCCATATCTCAAACATTATTTATCACAAATGAATAAAAAAAAAATATGCATAAATGTTACCTGAACTAATAAACTACATGCACAGATTAAGCATATATATGCATTTTGTACTTTATTTTGCTTAATTTCTACCTGTCACATGGTTTAGCTGTCATTACCAACACGCTCTGCATAAAGGCACTTTTTAACTGTTTTTTCATCAAAAGTTTATTTGGTAGCCATGGTAACCTAATAGCATAGTGGAGCACATGGATTTCAAGCTGCAAGACTGATGCCTTGATGTCCAGAAAATTAAGTAAATCTACTCTTTATTTTTTGTGTTGGGCATGTACACTTATTATGCGTCATTACCATATGTGTTGTATTTCTGTTTTTTTTTCAACATTTTTGGATTATTTTTATCACTTTAATAGTTAAAATGGTGTACATTACATGCAGAAAGCTAGCTACACTTGCTTAGTCATCATCTTTGCTAGCAAGGCTAGTTTTTTGACAAAAATGTCATTACCAGCACAGTCATTACCAGCACATTACAGCTTGTGCTGGTAATGACAGGTTGTGGTGGTGATGACGGCAGATACACACAGTTCCTGTTTGGTCTTTCATAATCAGATTAAACTATGATGTTTAAACCAATTAATAGCTCGTGTGTTTTTTTTTTTTTGGTCTGAAGTCACTTAGGCTCTTAAATTACAGTAGGTTATGATCAGTGATTTGTCATCACCGCAACAAACTGTCATTACCAGAACGGCAATGTCATCACCATCACCATCACCATACATATTTTTGCCAATGAATTATGTATACATCACAAAAACATCCTACAATTATATATATCTGACAATGTTGGACAGTCTAAATTATCACTGTATTAAAAAAGTTTTGATATATGGCATTCACTTAAAATAAGCTTATATTCCAAGCCAGGGTAGATTGATGAATCAGAAATGTAGATACTTAAATGACTTTAATTCATTTTACAAGTAAAAATCAACAATCCCATTAAGTTCAAGATAAAATAGATTCCATGTGAAACCACAAAATGTTTTAAAATTTATCATTATCATTTAAGTTTTATTTTTTTATATATATTCGATGATGTGATGGTAATGACACATTTAGTTGACATAGTTTAAAAAATGGCAAAAAATCATAAATTCCCTTATCTTTTGGTCTCAACCAAGCTCATAACGTTGTTCCTGACTTAAGGACTGATAATTTGATGTATACCAATTAGTCAAATTTGGGATTTTAATTTTCAAAATTGCAGCAACCCAATTTGGCCCTTAATCTGAGAAATGCCAAACAATGTTAATACATGTTTTTATCAACTACTAATAAAACTTTATAAATAACTAATAAAACATGCCAAAAATAATGCCCTATTACAACCAGTACTTCTGTGGAATACATTAGTATGTTAATCCTTTGAAGCTTGGGGGAAATGAGGAAGGTCTGTGTGCATTGGATGCTTTAAGGCATTACAAGGACATTTCAAGTAAACTCAATTTGAGGTAATGGATTTGGAGTTCTACTGGCAGATCTGGAGTATTTGTAAATCGAACCAAACATCAAAACTTCAATGACGAACAATGCATTATGTGGAAATGAAACATTACAATGCACTTCAAATCAAAAATAAATTGATAGTCTGATTTTGTATTTACTGCATTTGCCAGTATTAAATAATAGTCACTGTATATTCATTTGAAAACAACTACCTGAACGGGATAAAGCTTTAGGTGTAAATTCCCTGAAATCATATCTTTAAATTATTTATCAGTGATTCTAATTTGTTCTACCACAGTCTTAATCAGAAGCAGAATGAGAATAGGATTTATTACTATCTTATTGATTGCTTATTTATAGTAGTTTTCACTTTACAAGGAATAAGCTGTGGTGTTTCGTCCAACTAAAGAAAGTACAAAGTACTGCAATAACCAAGAAGATAGTGCTATAGGATAAAAAAAAAAACACTCAAAACATATAAAATATACATTTAAAAAAGTATACCAAATATATACTAAATCTCTTACAATGACTGTTCCCGCAAAGCCATTAATCATTAGTCCACACAAGTCCAACATGTAGTTTTTAAATTGTCCACACAATGGCCAATGTAAGTTTGGTTAAAGACCACAAACTTTTACGTCCCAAGCAGTTCAAATCCACAGATTTTTCTATGGGATAGGTTAAGTGGTCCGTGTAGCCATCAGTGTTTGGGCCATTGACAACGATTGTCTGTAGATGTCAACACCAAAGTCTACAGTGGTCATAAAGGGGTCGATGTTGACCCTTAGATGCTCCTCAATTGTCTGCTGCAAATTCTGTGGAGCTACTGGAACCTCAACCACAGCCTCTGGGTCTGGTGCTGCAACAGGTCCTTCCCAGTCTATTCCCCAGTTTGAAGCATCAATCTGTAGAAATATGAAAAATATTTGAAGAATTAAAAAGTTCAGCAGCCTTGTTTGATCGTGTGTTGTATACAGCAAATTAGTGTTACCTGCTCAAGATTGTCTGGGTGTTCTATGAGCAGACCAGCCACCCATAACTGCTGTGGGGACCTATTTCCCTCCGTTGAGAGTGGATGCCTGTCCCACATCCCGATAAACTCCTGAAGATGCCAATTCAGTCTTGGCAGGAAGACATGGTGAAGACAGATAATATGTAGATCTTCATCAGGATCCAGCAGACCAACATCTTCAAGGTGCCTGAATGTGGCATAGTAGTTGCAGACGAGAATGCACCACACATCCCGCCAAAGCCTTTCGATCCGCTGGTTGTGGACACTCTTGCCAGTGATGTGGCTTCTTCTTTCTGATTATGAATTGGACAAAATGGACAATACAGAGACAGACATAAAGACTGCAGTTCGGTGGGTCTTGGCACAATAAAGTATTTTTAAACTGAGAAGAAAGCAGTATTTCCAGCATGTTCCTGAAATGACGGTGCTAAATCCAAAACTATGAGACAGGCTACATTTGTTTTATTCTTAATTGTATTATTGGCTTGCGGGATTATATCCACCCATTTCAAGTAAGAAGTACATCCTGGAGATAGTCAGATGAAAAACATAACCTTGCTTGTTATGTGTAGAGAAATCATCCTGCTGATATGAAAAAATTAATGAATTAATTAAAGTCTTACCAGGGCCCCGTTGTGGATGTTCCAGCATATATTTGGCAACCTCAACATTTTCGCCTCCCTTGTCACTTCTGACACGATGGGGTAAACCATGCTGATTGACAGCTGTGAGAAAACACTGTAGAACAGTTGATGCCCTGTTGTTGTTATTGGCACAAAGAAACATAATGCGTCGGCTGTATCCATCAATGCCTCCATGTATAACAATTCTCCAGCTGTTAAGAGTTTAAAGAAAATATTTTTTGGATTAATTAAATGTCAGTATGTGGCTAACAAAGTGATTTACATTAAAGCCTTCAAAACAATAAGATACTCACTATTAATCCCAATAAAACTCTTAATTGTAAATACATAACAGGAATATTACATAGTTATGCTCATAGAAAGAAATACATAAATTGAAAGAAATTGGCTTAAGACAAAAGGCACCCAAAGTTGAGGACTGGGTGGATATAATGCATAATATAATACATTTGTGATGGTCCCTCACTGATGGAAAACCTGGATTTGTCTTCAAGACTTTACAAAATTACAAAAGTAGTATTAAACATTTAATTGAACACACATCAGTCAGATCCTACAATAGATAGATAAAAGGTTATACAATCTAATATAAAAGATACAAATCAGTTTACTGAGTTTTGGAACAATGGATCCACAGAGAAATTAAGCTAAAGGTCGAGGAGGGAGAGGAAGAGGAGGAAGAGGAACAGAAGGAGGAAGAGGAGGAGAAGAAGGAGGAGGAGGAGGAAGAGAAGAAGGAGGAGGAGGAGGAGGGAGAGGAAGAGGAGGAGAAGGAGGAGGGAGAGGAAGAGGAGGAGAAGGAGGAAGAGAAACAGAAGGAGGAAGAGGAGGAGGAAGAGGAGGAGGGGGAGAGGAAGAGGAGAAAGAGTAACAGAAGGAGGAAGAGGAAGAGGATAAAGAGGAACAGAAGGAGGAAGAGGAGGAGGAGGGAGAGGAAGAGGAGAAAGAGGAACAGTAGGAGGAAGAGGAGGAGGGGGAGAGGAAGGAGGAGGAGGAAGAGGAGGACGAGGAGAAGAAGGAGGAGGAGGAAGGACAAGGGCAAGAAGACAAGCAGCCCAATGATGGTATTTCAACCATATGTGGAACATTCTTAGACTTGTTCATCATATTGTATTCTTGAGTGGAGGCATGTACCAACACTCTTTTTTAAATTTTGATTTTTAAATTTAAGACTTTTTAAGACCCTGCGGAAACACACAATAGAAGATTTGAAAATAACAGAGGGAAAACACAAAATGGGAGAGACATGTGTCTGAACTGATCTCAATCTATAAACGAGTAAACGAGTAAAGATACAGGGATTTCATTAGTTTCATGACACAGTAAATAGGGAGCATAACTGGTTACTAATTTATGGTTCCTACTTTCAAATTATTTTTGTACTGAAGTTAGAGAATAACACCCATGTCTAAAACAATAAGAATTTTAAGAGTGAAGACAAACTGTGAGGGACTGGTGAATGTATACCAATTAAAAAACCCAAAACACCCAGAACAAACCTCAATGATCACAAGTTTAAAGTCTTACCGTATCAATTTATGGTTACCATCAATGTGCCAAAGAGAGAGAGGTCCTGGGACAGAGTATGGAACCCTTGGAACGATGTTAAGCTGAAGGCCGCGAAGAAAATTCCCAACAGGATCAACAGCTTTCAGACACTGCCGCACCCTGTACTGCTGGACTCTGGAGGAGCAATGCAGATAATGTCATCAAAGGAAAACATGATCATTGTGTTGTAACCAGCGACAGTTTAAGACATCTTAGATAGCCTATAGAAGATAAGTAATATGTATGTATGCACGTATATATATGTGTTTGAAGATAAACAATGATAATGGAAAAGTGGAACAAGTTCAACAAGAAGTGTGTAATTTACCGGATTCCTCGAGAAGTGAGATGTCCAGTCACAGTCCTTATACCTGCGTTAGGGCAATGGGAGATGAACTCAGAGATCACTTGGCCAAGTTCTTCATCTGAGATGTCCGAATAAGTCTGCCGTACAGAGAGTCCATAATCAGTCATTCTCCTGCGAACAGTTCTCTTGCTGACAGAAAAAATGTTTGCTATGTCAGCGACTCTAAAGTGGTTCTCCAGGAGGAATAGTATCTGCTCCCTTGACATCATGTTGCTTGAGATGCATCCCTCAATCTCCTCAACTGCCATTTTCAGCAAAGAAAACACACGTTCCTCGTAAGGCAATTCCCCGGTCGCAGACAAAACTGCCAAGACACTGCTGATGCTCTCTAAGCTGATAAGGACACGATCAGTTTGAACTTGGGGTTTTTGAAGTTCTTGTGCCAATGTGTCCAATGCGTCCGCAACCTGGTCCAGTACCTCCTGTTGGCTGAAAATAGACATTACAAAGGATTTCAAGTACAACCGTATTTACTGACAATAAATTTGCTTAAATGTATCAAGTGTAACCTACTGTTCACATCTTTTTGTGTCTAAGTGAATAATGGGAGCAAAACATTTGGAAATGACACATATAGCACTAAAGCCGACAACTGCAAAACTGGCTGCAAGGTAAACATTCTAGGCAAATTTGCACGGCCAATTCACCTACAATAAATCTCCTGGTTTTTCAAGTGACATGCTCATATTGTTATTATACAGGTCAGAAAACATTAAGGAAAATACCACAGGGAACTGAAACATTTGTCTTTACCTTTGTTGTGTTTTTTAATGATCTACTTGGTCTGTTCAAGAACTACAGCATTGTAACCGCCACATTTCTAGTACCCATTTGTGTAATTTTATGTTATAATATTAATCTTTGTTTTAAACATGGATTGATGCCAGTGCTACAAGTATATGGGATGATTATAGTATCAAAATGATTAACACGTGCAAGCACACTTATCAATGAACTTGATACATATTGCAGAAATGTTTTATCCATGCCTTTCAACTTGCGTGTGCAAAATTCAAAATTGAATGAATGTGAAGGAATTTGTTCAAATAAAGACATTTTTGTGAATACAAATGTTTTCCTTTGTATTAGTGTATCATAATTTGCACATACAACACAGAAGATGTGCATGTGTGGATCAGGTGACACGCGTGCATTCATTGACGTCTTTTCTGAGTCGATCTCATTTGATTCATTTGGATTTTGAGACTTTCTTTTCGCGGTTTTTAAGCATTTCACAACCCACACACAAACAACTACAAATGAATAGGCCTGGTGCTAATTATTAATGTGTGCACAACTACCCATCTATTTGACAAATTCACAAATGTGCGTCACTACATTTAAACTAATACAATACAACTTGTGTGTGCAAAATCCAAAATCACATGAATGTGCAGCATTTTGTACAAATAGAGACATAGTTGTTAATACAAAACCTCGATTTTGTATTAATGTAGGCCAGAATTTGTGCATTCAACAAGTAAGATGTGCATTTGTGGATCAGGTGACACGCGTGCATTCATTGACTCGTTTCTGAGTCGATCCTATTTGATTCATTTGGATTTTGAGACTTTCATTTCGCGGGTTTCGCCTGGCAAGATCCACACACACTGTCTGAGAAAAGCTGCTACCACTAGATGGCAGTGTTCTGCTAAAACAGACAACGGCAGCATAATCAAGCGTTCTTCCGCATTTAAGACGCTTAATGAGAGTGATATTGATGCACCAAATTTAGTACACAATAATATAGGCCTACCTTATTAATAAAGCATACTTTATAGAGGCAAACATTAGATCAGATTATGAACAACACCCGTAGAAAACCATTATAAAACGCTTAACGTGCAATCGCGCGTTGCATGGTCAGTAAGGTGGATTGGCTACTGAGTTTAAATATCACCCTGCATTGACGTTAGGCCTAAGTTTTTTCTTTATAATATGCTCTATGGGAGGAAAACTATATAGCCTACAGACAAGAGACTACATGAACGCAACGCACGGCGTTTCAAGTTAATAAAATTTTCCTTCCCGAGCCTGTTAAAAAGAAAAAGCTTAACATGAAATCCTGCAGTTGCGTTTAACTTTGCATGTGAATGGGAGAGCAACCGGTCCGAGAGCGCAGTGAAGTAAGTTTTAGTTTTAATATTCGCCACATTTTATAAAGGGACCATCTGCAAATTCCACTCAGTCAAAAAAAAAAATATATAAACGTCCAGTCATTCATTCAAATGAACATACTTCCAAGGTTATATTATAACCTTGGAAGTGGGCAGACTGACTTAGCCTACTGTTACTGTATGTCCAGCCAATATCTCGATTGAACGGTACAATTTTTTAAATTACTGTAAATTGTTTTTCTATTCATGTTCCAAAGGTTGTAGTAGCCTACGTTCCTAGTGATAAGTCAGGTGAAATTTTACATTATTCACCTGTAGTAGGCTAAGTCAACAAAAACCCGTTTGGTTAATTACAGTAATTTTTATATAAAATAATAATTGTTTAAATAGGCTACATGAAGGGAGGTATTGGGACAATTGCACCTGTAGTAAGCCAGTCTAGTCACTATAGGAACATACTACAACCATTTTGCATGAAAAAACCCTTTTGGTGAATTACAGTATTTTTCTGCAGAATACAGGATACATGAAGGGAAGTATTGTCCAAATTTTACTTGTAAGTCAGTCTTACAGAAACATTCTACGAGCTTTGGAATTTGAAAATGTCTGTTATTAAATTTTAAAAGTAATTTGAATAAAAACAAATTATACGTTTTAACCACTGATCTATATAGAATGACATTATATAGATCAGTGGTTTTAACACAGTTAGTGAAATTGGCAGACGTTCCCTTGTGCATCATGAGCTGTGGTTAGCGCGTCAAAGCATTCTCATGTAGAAATGCAGCTACAGGCCCGCTACGCCAGTTGATTTTCAATTAATATTTCATGTCGATATACAATGGTTGCATATTGTTAAAACTCATCGTGCTATAGTAAGACTATAGCCTATAACAGTGGCTTAGCCTAAGGATCAAGGGAAAACAAATGTACTGCGAAAATCGTCTTTAATATTTTAAAACAGACATTTTCAAATTCCAAAGCTTGTATACTATGTATACAGTGTGTAGTCAGATAAAAATAAGCATATAATATGAACGCAACTGCGAAATTTCACCTTTTTTTAACGGGAAGGAAAATGCCATTAACTTGAAACGCCGTTCGTTGCGTTCATGTAGTCTCTTGTCTGTAGGATATATTTCCCTCCCATAGAGCATATTATAAAGAAAAAGCTTAACGTCATGCCGTAAGACGGTGATATTTAAACTCAATAGTCAATAGCCAATATACCGTATTGAACATGCAACTAATGGTTTTCTATGGGTGTTGTTCATAATCTGATGTTATCTGTTTGCCTCAATAAAGTAGGCCTATGCTTTATTAATAAGGTAGGCCTATATTATTGTGTACTAAATTTGGTGCATCAATATCACTCTCATTAAGCGTCTTAAATGCGGAAGAACGCTTGATTATGCTGCCGTTGTCTGTTTTAGCAGAACACTGCCATCTAGTGGTAGCAGCTTTTCTCAGACAGTGTGTGTGGATCTTGCCAGGTGAAACCCGCGAAATGAAAGTCTCAAAATCCAAATGAATCAAATGAGATCGACTCAGAAACGAGTCAATGAATGCACGCGTGTCACCTGATCCACAAATGCACATCTTACTTGTTGCATGCACAAATTCTGGCCTACATTAATACAAAATCGAGGTTTTGTATTAACAACTATGTCTCTATTTGTACAAAATGCTGCACATTCATGTGATTTTGGATTTTGCACACACAAGTTGTATTGTATTAGTTTAAATGTAGTGACGCACATTTGTGAATTTGTCAAATAGATGGGTAGTTGTGCACACATTAATAATTAGCACCAGGCCTATTCATTTGTAGTTGTTTGTGTGTGGGTTGTGAAATGCTTAAAAACCGCGAAAAGAAAGTCTCAAAATCCAAATGAATCAAATGAGATCGACTCAGAAAAGACGTCAATGAATGCACGCGTGTCACCTGATCCACACATGCACATCTTCTGTGTTGTATTTGCAAATTATGATACACTAATACAAAGGAAAACATTTGTATTCACAAAAATGTCTCTATTTGAACAAATTGCTTCAAATTCATTCAATTTTGAATTTTTCACACGCAAGTTGAAAGGCATGGATAAAACATTTCTGCAACATGTTTTAAGTTCATTGATAAGTGTGCCTGCACGCGTTAATCATTTTGATACTATAATCATCCCATACAAGTACAACCTGCACAGCAAAAGTCTAATCTGTAAATTACATATAGATGCATAAAAATAGAACTGTATTATTGACATTATTAATACAAATATGTTCTTTATTTCAATTTAGTTTTTTTTTTATTCATATATTGCTCAGCAAATTGATTTTGGGTGATTGATAGAGGTGACTATGCATGATATAGCTGTCAATAACCGATGCATAATTAGCAAATATTACTATTACCCGTAGCCTACTGTTCACATATAGATGTCATCTTTTGATGTAGAAGCTCCTTCTATGTAGCAGTTATGTATGTAACCTTATCGTGTTTTTTGTTGATTCTAGGGCTTGCCACATCAAATCTGTGGTAAAGAGCGTGGAACTTTTATGGTCATGGTATGTCTCAGTATGTTTGGTAGGTGTATCTGTCAATGTCGTCAACAATGCTTTTCCAATTCCACATGTTAGATTTATAAAACAAAACAAAAAACAGAGTGCCTGCTTTAAATGTTGCAATATACTATTCATTTGGAAAGGAAATGATACATCATGAATTAGACATGGTCACATTTGCATGAGATCAACATGCATTTTTATAATAAAGATGTAGGCCTAGTGTCTGCTTCTCATGGAGTGGTTAAAGTTATGTGATCCAACAATATATAATAATTCTGGTAACACTGTATTTTGAGTATCACTTGAACATGATCTGTTGGCGACACTACATAAAGTTAGACAAGTGAAATTGCAAGACGGAGTGTGTGGGTGTAATACACCTTTAAACTGTATAGCAAGAAATGAAGCTTGAAACTACAGCGCGAATACAGGCGTTAATGAAGTCGTTTGCGTGAAACTTATGCATATTAGAAGTAAGCTCTCGGGAATTTAACGTTTTTTAACCATATTTTCTCATTAAACTTTTCAGCGTTTTTTTCTTTAAGATTTCACGGGTAATTCTATGTATGTAACTTTATAGCACATATAAAATTCTATATGTGCTATGAGATATTTATAATGCCGCTATAGCCTACTGTATGCTGTCGTGTTTGATTGCTGTAGGCTACTTTTACAGTGTAATTACTGTTTTATTTTTGTTTTTTTATCTGCAGGTCAAAGCCCCTTGTTCAACCTTTATTGTTTTAAGTGTGCTATACAAAAAAAAAATTGACATTGATATATGCAGGTTTCATGTCGCGGTTACCAGTGAAAGTGCATTTATGTCTCTCTCTCCATTTATTTGCAGGGCCTGTCCGGGACATACTGATGTTTAAATATAGCCATTTTCTACGTTTTTTTTCTGTCAGTACCATGGGTCATTACAAAATAGGTTACTTTTACCGCAGTAAAAGTACAAACTTGGCTAAGTTATAGTAGCCTACGCAGTACAAGTCATGCATTAAAACACCATCGTAACAACAACCTCTTCAAGTGTAACGTTAACTGCAGTCAAGCCATCGGTTAACTAAAGTAGTGTTGACAGTTAACTTAATGCTTAGCCTAGGCCTACAGCATTTCAGTTAAATTAAGTGAACTCACCTGGCCATTTCTCCTGTCCCGTTTTGTTAAAAACTGCGAATGTAAAAAAATTAAAAGTAAAGTACCACGGACTTCTGGAAGTACTCACTTGGAGACAGTCGATCAGTGTATTGTATTTAAATCACTCCTTAAACGCCCAAAACAGAGCAGGCATACGTCACTTCTCTGTGGTCAGCAAAATCACGCCCCAATCATTACTCAATCTGAGTAACGTATTCTGAATACTTGGATTACTTCCACATTGAATTGCATTTTATAAGTGTAGGAATGCGGAATGGTGATGCGGTGGTGGCGTTGTAACATGTAGGGATGGCTGCAAATAAAACACCTAAAAGCTGTCACAAAGAACCAGCAAAAGTATTAATTATGAATATGTAAAATATAGCAAGGAGATATTTTAATTGTTTATTAATAAACAAGTGTTTTCTGTCTGTGTCACTGTCGCCTGCAAAGGTTAAGTTGATGATGCTGACTGCAATCTTTGCAGTAGGCTAAGCTAGTGAAGCTAGAAATGCACATAGGGATTAGCAGAAAGCAGTCTGTTTTGTTTCGTTTTGAATTGATCTGTTTAAACGTAGACATGACTGTGAGGCAAGTAGCCTATAATAGGCATATTTGCTAAGTTTCAGTTCATTTAAGAGACAAGCTCTAGTTCAAAAGTTAGCCTACTTCTTATTTATTAAATCCAGGAAATTAGTTGATGAAACATTTATTAAAATTAAGATACAATTAATACAAAACGAAATTCCCTTTAAAGAAAGGCTTTGTGCTTTCTGTTTGAGGTCTCTGTGAAAGTTTTACAGCAGTCTTTTAGTGCCGCTTTCAGAGTGGTCACGTTCAAGTAACATTGTTTTTTCCTCATAAATGCGAACGCGAAAAGATTAATAAAATGTATATTTTATGTTCTGTGGAGAGCCTGTTCTGTGGAGAGCCAACACTTCTCCATCCGATGGGTAGTATTACTTTTGGTTTGAGCAGAGTGTAATTCACAGAAGTAGTCTACTAAAAAACATTTTGCCACCTCAAAGTTAAAGTCACGTTTTTGTGTCACGCATGTTTATTTCCCTCATATTAAATAGAAAACGCATGTGTAGACACTAGACAGATATTTTTCTAATGTCTGGACTCCTTTATCAGGTGAGTATATAAACAGACGTTTTTAAATATATTCGTATTAAATGCATTTTCTGAGAATTTCTATTTCAAGTTTTGACTACTAAATGTCGCGTCCATAACGCTGGAATTGCTCAATTTTAAAGTTTTTATTTTGTGGTGTAGGTCTACATATTTTCTAATGTTAACTTCAAATAATCCTTATAGTAATTTAAAGATGTGGTAGCGTTGGATATGGACGGGAAGGATAACTTACTTTAAGATGCTTCTTCAGGTTGGAGTCTTTGGACGCTGAAAGGAGCTGGTTGCTGCAAGCAGAGGTTGCACTGCACAGTTAGGCTATAATTTCGTTTTTCCTTCTCTTTCTTTAATGTGAAAGTGGTCGCGAGTTTTTCATTGCACTTTATTTTACTCAGTAACGGATGTGATTGAAAATGTAGTGAAGTACAATACTTTAAACAAAACATAGCCTACTTTAGTAAAAGTAAAATTACAGATAAAAAATAAATAAAATAGTACAAGTATACAGGCTACACAAATTAATCAGTAACGGAGGTCATTGTAATTCGTTTATTTCCACCTCTGATTTTACTTTACTAAAATTGTCAGCACCACAATGTACAAAAATGATTGTTCAGAAGTAAAAGGGCTGTTTTTCAAATAGGCCTACTACTTAAGTAAATAGCTATATATCAACATAAAGCCTATTTTATTATTTTATTAATATATTTTTTCATGGAATTTATGTTAGAATGTAATTGTGAAAAAATAAAAATTATTTTAGATAGTAGATAATTACATTATTATGAGTCATTGTATTCAACTTTGGAAATACATTTTTAATAGTCACCTGAGAGACAACAATCTCATACAACAGATGTCAGCAGACAGATAGGTGCCACCTTTAAACACATAAATGGGTGACACTACAGGGATAGTGACGATACTTTTCACTTCATTAACATGACTGTGGGCTCACAATGGGCCAAGGGCTGTATATTCAAATGCAAGACAGAAACATATTGCAGGGATAGGCAACTCCGGTCCTGGAGGGCCACTGTCCTGCAGAGTTTAGCTCCAACCCTAATTAAACACACCTGAACAAGGCAATCAATGTTTTCAGGATTACTAGATAGATACAGGCAGGTGAGTTTTTATCAGGGCTGAAGCTAAACTCTGCAGGTCAGTGGCCCTTCAGGACCGGAGTTGCCTATCCCTGCAATATGTTTCTGTCTTGCATTTGAATTAACATGACTGTGACTTCAGACGTGTCCAGGACTATATGCTAAATGCCAGAATTGAATCAGCATTTCCACGAGTTCACCATGGTTTTGGCTTTTTTCACTTCCGAATATTTAAAATGGCAGCTATCACTGTTTCTGTTGGTCTGCTGTGAACTTGTACACACTATTTTTGGCTACACTAAAACTACATCACACTCAGTGTCACAAACCAAACACACTGCCATGCTCACATACACATCAAATGGTTAAAAACACTCATCAAAAGGCCTATTCAAAGACAATGGCACTATCTAGTGGATGAAAACTGCAATAGACGTTACAACAGAAACTTCAAAAACTCAATTAATTGTGGGGTTTACTTAATTAAATATTACATTGAGTGTGTTTTTACATTTATTCGTTAATAGACTATATCTATAACTTAAACTAAAAACTAGCTAAACAACAAGCTACATGTTTTATTTACATCAATGTTTTCCTCATATTTGATGCTGCCATAAATGTTTTGTTTTTCAATGGTTAACCATTTTAAAAACACAGCTTGAGAGGCAGTTTAATTGAGTGCTGCAAATTCAAACATGAGAACCAATTAAAAGCACCAGAACAGCAACAAACTTTACTAAACAACTGTGGCTGGAAATGGCAAAGGAAGACAATGTGTATAAGAAATACACATAATGCAACAAAAAGAATATTATTCAATAAATAGCCAAGCTTATTAAAGAAAATATTCATATGGCATCTTAAACATTTTCATAAGAAATTGTGATTGAATTACATATTTTACCAGTAGGCCTAACTGTAACAGATAACACTTACATTTACAGTATGTTGTAATTAATTTTTTTTACTAAATTGCATGTATGTAGTTAGCCTAATCCCCAACACTGCCTGTATGTTTGTCTACAGTTGAACATTAAATGGTGTTCTTCTAGGTATAGAATCATGGGAGCTTTATATTATGAGCATTAAGTGAGTCGGAAATTACGTTTGTATCATTGTATAATAGTATGCTGGTTTCTCTAAGTGTAGCATCCCGATGGAAAATGAAGAACTTCACTGAGGGTCTTAAGATTTTTAATTTGCTGTCTTGTACTTCAAGAACAATGTAATTGCTGAAAAAGTGCAGACATAAAGCAACATATATCTTATAACTCCTTTAGGATTACATTGATTAGTAACGCATTTGCATGATCAAAATAATCCAAATCATTATGCGGAAATATGCATGTAAAATAGGCCTACTTTGTTGCCAATAAAATAACCAAAGGCAAATGCCTATAACAAATAGCATACAGTTAATAACAGAAATTGAATGAAACAGCTCTAATACTTTTTTGATTAATTTTATAAGTAACTGTAGACCTAATACAACCATTTTCACATTGTGGGGAAGTGAAAGCATTATCTTCTGTTGGCACAGTGAATCCAAACAATAAAGCACAACACATGAACTGTGTTATGAACTGCTACTCCAGAGTTCCCAGTCGCCAGAGGAATAAAAGCATTTATAACAGGCTGTACAAGACATGGCTTGAATTCACTCAATAAAGTTAAAATAAAGTTACACTGACAATGGGTACTGGTGGCGACGTACTTAGTGACGACGTGTGTGTCACACGGCTTTGAGGCGACGTACCTAGTTCAGACGTTGTTAGTAGGCGTTATTTTTTACTGGAATTTTAATATACGTCGCCGTGACGTCGCCACCGGAAGACGTTCCTCCTGTGACGTCGCCGCCAAGTCGCCGCTGGTCTCCCGTCGGCAGTCCCAATCAATCCCATTCAAAAATCCACACGTTCTGGCGGCGACGGCAGGGTAGACTTCTCCTTCTCCTTCTCCTGGTAATCCATGATTCGGCACTATCCACTCGCCATAGGCCCGCGCATGTAGCCTGCCTGTCAGATACCCCGCCGCCAATCAAATTACGGCGTATCTTGTACTGTCGTCGTCCTGGCCGTTGGAATCGATCCAAATAGCAGCGCAAAGATCCAAATGCAGCGCAAATATCAAAATAGCAGTTCAAAGGAGCTTGCTAAATATTGGTGGGGACAAATTTGTCATCTCAAAATATTGATTGGGACTAGTACCTAGCGTCCCCCCCTAAACCTACGCCCTTGCCAGACCCCTCCAAAACCACCAAAACCACTCAAAACCCACTAAAAAAAAATGTTGCTTGCCCATTAGAGGGAGACATAGGATAACAATATAAACTTTAAATGGACTGAAATAATTAGATTCATCTAGGACAATAGTTAGTATGATTTAATAACATTAAAACAATTGAAAATATACAGTTTTTTAGTATTATCAAATAAAAGTACACATTTATAATATTTCCAAATGTTATAAATTCATGAATGTTATTATGATATATATTTTATAATTATGTGTTATTTACAATACTGTTTTTGAAATGTATAATAAATAAATTGTACTTGCCCACTAGAGGGAGACATAACATTCTTGTGAATGAACTAGATCACTAATCGTATAGATATAGTTCATTTTTATAAATTATGGTGTACTGACAAAATTATTTTATACAATTAGTGTACATATATGTGAAATGTTTATGGAATATTAAATCTTATAACATTTATACACGTTATACTTATAAATATTTGTAACATTTATAATAAATATATGGTGAAATAACATATAAATACTTGTTGATTAATTAACCTGTGTGAATCCTTTAACTGTGTTTAATAAAATAAATAAGTCTATTTGCAGAAGCATGTGATCAAAATGATGGAAGCAGATGAGCAACTGATTTATACAGTGTTCAGAATAGATGTCTGTTTTGATATGCAGATCATGGCAATGATTGAAGACGGATGAAGGAAGCAGATGACTGAAGACAAGTCGTTCAGGTGGGCATTGTGCAGGTAAGGAGTCAGTAAGTGAATGCAGGTGAGGGCCAGTGAGTGTAATGGGAAATATAGTGAGTACTTGGTGACTAACTGGTGAACTTGACAAAGTGCATTATAAGTGAGTAAAAACCCTCCCCATTTATCCGGGCTTGGGACCCGGCACTGACATTGCACTACTTTGTGTAATGTCAGAGGCTGGGTTAAATTTTTTTTTAAAAAGTTTGGTAGTAAATTAAATATAAATAAATCAAGATGTAACTTTAAAAATAAATATTTTTGTAAAAATTAAAATAAAAAACATACTACCACTAAAAACAGAACAAAAAAAAAAAAAAACTACAAAATTTGGGCTAACTTTATATATATAAAAAAGATGTGAACAAAAAAATGGACTGGGGCTTAGTCATCCAGCCACTCAAGGTCTAACCCCTCCCCACGGAATGATTTGCGGCTCACCCCGTAATCAAATTTGAATTCCTCATCTACATGAATGTCCTGAAGAGCCTTAAATAAAATAACAGGCTTTTCTTCACCTTTAACACCCATTACACAACTGCATGGCTTTACATTTGCCGACTTAGACGAATGGTTGATGCGGCGGCCAAACTTGTTGAGTAAGGGGTGACAGGGACATGGAAAGTTCTGGGCATCAACACAGACTCCTTTGTCCCCATATTTAAAAAAAGGTACCCTGCCTCTTCTTTCATGTCCTCCATCATGAGTCTCCCCTCTGATGCTGGGATGACATTGCCATGATAGTCACAGACAATGTCACCGCAAGCAAAATGTCTGGTCGCAACCACTCCTGTAATTAGAAAAACATTACATTTCAAGTTACAGAATATAGTTTGCATGTAGACAAACATTTCAGGATTTAATTCTTGTTCTTGATTCTGTTATTGGCTGTTTCATACCGAAACCTTTGGGAGGACCAAAATCTTTCAAAGCAATTCCTGTCCAGGCCTGCTCAGCCACACAGTGCCCCACATACGGGTCGGTTTCCACCATTTTCTTTGTTGGCGGCTTCCACATCCTCACCACCTCCTCCGCTTTTGGGCAATTGGTTGTCCACCCCTCCTGACCAATTAGTATTTCTACTTTTGCGCCTGAAGGCCTCCGCAGATTGAAGTGACCTGAAAGACAGAATGACAAGACTATACTAATGCAAGTCATTTGTCACAGTGAATCAATGTCAAATTAATGAGTGCCAATGCTGTATTGATAGATTTGAAGACTTACCGAGAAGATATGCTCTTCTTAGACTATATTGGTTAAGCCGCCACTTATCATAAAAGGCCCTATTTTCATAGAAGCCTGATACACTCCGCTGCCTCTTCGATGGAGGCTGGCCCTGCAGAGAGACCGGAAATGCCTCTATAAACTGGCTGAATGACCGCCGTTTACTTGTTTCAGCAACTGCTGCTGCTGTCCCCTCGTCCAAACAAGTCCTGTATACGTGAGGAATACAACATTTATAGTAATATAATGTACAAATATTTTTTTTTGTTATGTGCTTGATAAAAAAGAGACATATCCAGCCATAGTGGATACAATTTCGGCTGCCTCGACCAATTCCTCATTAAGGACCGCATCAGCGCTATGGGTCAAGTACACATTTAGTGTCTTTTGTTGTTGACCTGGTAACATTTTGGCGGCCACCCGAACCGCCCTGCGCGCGTCCTGACTGGTGGACATCAGGGATGGAAATTAGCACCCGCCACCAGCCAAATGCGGGTGATTTTGTGTTGTGGCGGGTAAACTCGCTTCACCTACCGGCCACCGTGGCGGGTAAATAAAAATAGCATACTGTTTCACCCGTACGGCGGACACTTTTAGAGGAGACACACCTTCAACACCCGCTTCTTCCGTCGAGGCTCGACTATGGGCCCGACGAGGGAAGAAAACGTGGGAGCGCGAGAGGCGGTTTGCCGTCCAAAAGAAGGGCTAGCCGCGAGCGCATGGTGTATTTTTAGGGCGGGGTAGCTCTCTTGTGTCGTAAAGAGCTAGCCGCGCAAACATCTACCCGCGCGCTTCTTCCGTCGAGGCTTGAGCGCGAGAGGTGGGAGCTAGCCGCGAGCGCATGATGTAAATATGACAGAACAGGCATACCGTAAAACTTCAAATAATAGCCCGGGCTTTTATTTTCCCAAATCGTCGAACTGCACCGGCTTGGATTTGAGACAGGCCTTTATAATTTCATGTTGAGATGTTGTTCCTAGAGTCTCTAATCACTAAAAATCCCCAAATGCTCCACGTGAAACTGCGGTCTTCTGACCTTTTACTATCGTATCAATTGATTTTGATTAATATGCGCGAGGAGAGCAAGACAGCGCTCGTGTTGTTTGAAGACGTGAGAGTGCGCGCGCGCGGCCGGGACTCTCTCTCTCTCTCTCTCTCTCTCTCTCTCTGCTCTGCTCGTTTGCGCCCTGTCAAGTGCAGCAGTCATTCTATTCTACATCACTCACTGATCAAAAAAGGCTTTAAATACAAATTTAAATTTAAAGGCTTTAAATTAAGATGAAATACAACCCGAAACTAAAAAAGCCTTTATTTACCCAAACCTGTCGCCACACCAGGCGTGTAAAAGAGACGGGCGTCTTTTTGGGACTTGGCTATTATTTGAAGTTTTACGGTACTCTCGCAGAGAGAGCAACCTCCAGCATAGAGTGCGGTTTAGCATCGGTTCAGTTTTTTGTTTAATCTGCCCTACTCATTTATAAATGTATAAATGTATATATGTATGGTTTGTGTGTGTATAAGAGAGAAAGAGAAAATGTCAGTATTTCATTGAGACTTGAGATTAAATAAACTGGTTAAGTATTGTAGATCTTGTAATATTAATTTTCACATGCAGTTACACATTGTCGGTTAAAAACAAGAAAGTGGCTGGTAAAAACATTGAGTGGCTGGTAGATTTTGAAATCCACCAGCCACAGTGGCCGGTGGACAAAAAAGTTAATTTCCATCCCTGGTGGACATACCCAGTTTATACCTGTTGAAATAAAATTTAAAAGGAAATGTTAATCGTGAAATGACTGTGACTGACAAGATGTAACTGAGTGTATACATTCAGACATGTGTACATGGATCTGTGTAGGTGTGTACATTAAATGAAAGTGATTCATGTCCTAGGACACACTGTGGACCTTATCACCAGAGACAGAAAGACAAAAACGGTTGCAGCCTTTCTCCTCCAAAACATTGTGGGGCCTGATTGACAGGTAGTACTGGTGCAATATCTATGATAAGTTATTACATTTAAAACATTGGTGGTAAGCAAACTACTCTTTGTGTCGCAATGAGAACTAAAATCAGTACTAAAGTTTAAGTCAGAACTAAAATCCTTTCTGAAGACTACTCAAAAATCTGTACTCACTGAAGCTGATGTGGTGTTGATAAAATGTGTTTTTTTATTTGTACCCTGCCAGGGGACTGCAGATGTAAAATAGGCTATGGCTAACTCTGGTACAATGCATCAAATGGCAACATTTATGTTATAGATTGTACATTGTCCCAAATAAATAAAACATTTTTTTTAAAAAATGAAACTTACAGCTTCCTCGGACTGGCTTAAAGGGATAGTTCGGCCAAAAATGATATTTAAACCATGCATTACTCACCCTCAAGCCGTTTGAGATGCATCTGTCAATCTTGTTTCAGACGAACACATTTTCAGTTATTTTAGAAAATGTCTTAGACCCTTCAGTGGATATAATGTGAAGCAATGGGGTCCACCTCTTTCAAGTCCCAAAATGTGAATACATCCTTCACAAAAGTAATCCATCCGGCTCCAGGGGGATAAACGAAGGCCTTCTGAGGGTAATCCGTGCGGTTTTGTCCTAAAAATATACATATTTAAAACTTTATAAATGAAAATATCTGACTTCCGGCAACGATCGACGCGCGTTCACGGGTGATGGAAGTCGGCGTACGAGGTAAGACGTAGAGTAGGAACTGTTGTGACGTAGAACGAACGCGCCAGCGCAGCCAGAGAGCAGAGCAAAACAAAACACGAAAGCGCGTGAACGCACGCGCGTCGATCGTTGCCGGAAGTCAGATATTTTCATTTATAAAGTTTTAAATATGTATATTTTTACGACAAAACCGCACGGATTACCATCAGAAGGCCTTCGTTTATCCCCCTGGAGCCGGATGTATTACTTTTGTGAAGGATGTATTCACATTTTGGGACTTGAAGGAGGTGGACCCCATTGCTTCACATTATATCCACTGAAGGGTCTAAGACATTTTCTAAAATAACTGAAAATGTGTTCGTCTGAAACAAGATTGACAGATGCATCTCAAACGGCTTGAGGGTGAGTAATGCATGGGTTAAATATCATTTTTGGCCGAACTATCCCTTTAAGGCAAGTCAAGTCAAGTCATCTTCATTTATATAGCGCTTTTAACAATGGATTGTTTCAAAGCAGCTTTACATAGATAAACATATAATTTAAGGTAACAGATTGTTTTGGCTTTATAGTGGTTCTTGAATAATGTTATTTCCGGCTAAAGTTAATTTTGATTGATTCACCTCCGTCGAAATGATCAGACTTTAAACGCGAACCTGTGATTAACGCTGACGGCGTTCACATGCTCATTCAGAATTGATTCTATAATTATGTGCTTTTGAAAATATGTGCGCAGGTTTGTAATTCCATACAACCCAGCCTAAACAAACTACTTGTCTAGCCTATAAATTTTGATAAAGAAGTTTGTTTTATTTGATCACTTCGGGGTACGCGAACCGAAATTCACAACGCTTTATCTGTAAATCCGCAACCCTCATGCCAACAGAGTTTTTTCTTACGGTACGGAGTATCACCCTACTGCCGTGGATGACACGTCCCACCCACTCTGCATCCTTGAAAACATTGAAAAGGTGTCATTAAAAAATGAGTGAGTGAGTGAGGGACGGAGAGAGAGAGAGAGGGGGAGGGAGGGAGTGAGTGTGAGTGAATTTACTAATACATACGTGAGAAAATATTAGATGTCACAAGTTTAAAGTCTTTACATTTGATGAACTCACAGTAAAATCCTCCACAGCTCCGGGTAGCTGCATATGACTATAGATGAGGACCGCCTCATAGTAATATCTATAAAGTGTCCTATCTGCATTGCTGATTTGACGGCCCACCTGGAGGTCCTCTCGTATTCTTACATCTGGCAAAGAATGACGTGGAAAAACATCAGAAGAAGACCCGATAGACCGTCTGTATAGATTAAACGGGACAAAACAGACAGAATACTTAAGACACCACCCTTAAGATTATGTGATTAATAACAGTGTTATTAAAACTTTTATTCTGAGATGACAAAGTCGCACTGAAAACAATGACTGCAAACTATAATGCACTTACGTTTGACAATGAGATGGAATAAGATTGTCATCAGAGGGGGATTTGGGCGATGACAAAGGAGCTTCTCCGCCGGGGTCCATGTCATGCTGGTTACTGACCAAAATCCCACGACAAATAAGCTCCTTTGTCAATGTCACCTGATAAGCCCTATCAGGAAACATTGTGCAAATATCGCCCAAATCCCAGATCCTTCCGGTGCGGATCCACTCCCTAGCAGAAGCCTCTGCTCTCTGGACCTCTGCTGCCCTTTCAGCATCTGTGCTGTCCTTCATGCAAACAGTGGCCAGGTGAATTGCAATGTCCTCCTACGGCTCGTGGCACTGCAAGCAATGAATAGGAATGCTTTCAAACGATCTGGAAAACAAACACACATGATATGATACATACAAATTAAACAATCATCTGAAAGAACGATACTCAAATTAAATAGATTAAATAAAATAGATAGATGGATATATATATAAAGAATATTGTGAAAAAGTTCATTATTTCAGTAATTCAAACATATTAATATAAATAAACATAATTAATGTCAAAGTTGTAATTACACTATTTAGCACAAATAGGGATACTATAATATGTGAGCGAGATTTTTCATAGGCAGAAAACCATAAACCAAATTATAACAAATAAAGGCTTGAAGAATAGAACTTTATGAGATTTCATATTACATTTTTTTCAATGAAATCACATATTCTACAACTATTTTTTACATGTAATAACCCTGTAAGCCATAATAATAAAATTACAACAAATAAAGGCTTTAAGAATATAACTTTATGATATTTCCGATTAACTAGCTTATTCTTCTTTCGTTGTTCAATAAAGGCCAATGTTTCCCCAGTGATCCAAGGCTTGGCTCTGTGCTTCGATGGTGGGCACACTGCCGATGTACAATCGGAGATCAATTTGGTGAACTCATTCATGGCCCTGTCCACTGACGTTTCTAAATCGCCATCCTCATCTACAATGGAGATGGCGTTGAATCGGTTTTGAAGGTCAATTTGAAAAGCTTCACGAGCTTTAGGGTCCTGTATAAGGGCGACATTGGGTTTCTTCCCATGTCTTGGTGATGCTGGGGGACGTTTCAGTCTTAGGCAAACTTTGGCGCGTACCATATAATGATCCGAGCCACAGTCCACACCACTGTCAGCTTAGTGACACTTAAAGTTCCCTCGTTAGGGAAATCATGGTATTTTATTAATTCTTCAATACTCTTGTTTTCTTATCATTCATTTTAACTTTATTTTTCATTATAACTACTTCTCAATGTATTCCTCTATCAAATGGTTAGTCTAAAGATCCAAAAAATATTATCAGTATTATCTCAGTCCCACTTATCTTTACAGTTGTGCAGAAACCAAAATATTATGTTACTCAGATTTCAACCCTTAAGACAGCCATATATAGCTGCTTTCTCATTTAACCTTTATTAACTAAATTGTAGTTTTAGACATCTAATGTCATACATCCATTTAATGGATTGAGAAAATTTTTTTTTTTTTTAGAAGTTATATTCACGCCTCCTTTGTTCGCCCACCGGCCTTTCATAAAAAATGAGGGAGCTCTCTCTAGACAATTTGGATAGTGACTTAGCCAATGTGTCACTTTGTCTCTCTGCCGTCAAGTCTATAATGTTTTTTTTTACGTTTATCATTATGATCCTGTCACGCGGTGACAATTTCATCTTTTGTCTCCGTGCAAGGCGGAACTAATGTTCGCCGCGATTGCCTCCCGCCGGACCCATAACAATGGAACACCGGGTTAGTTCCGGGTTAGCGGAAAAATCCCGCGAATGGGGTGATTAATCAGGATCGCCGACAGCTGCGCGAAAAAGGATTGAAGCCCCGCGATTGGGACACGTTGCCCTTAGGGGAGGATAAGAGGAGAGAGTACAGACTGGAGAGAGCGTTGGGTTTGGGGACTGTGATCTCGGAGGAAGCGGAAGCGGGAGCGTTGGAGTAGAGGAAGTGGGGCCGGCAAACGGGCGTTGCACTGTGAGTATGGGAGAAAGAGCACGCCGACTCAACGGGAAGGAGGGAATCGCGGGACAGTGAGATTGTTTATGAGACACTGTGGGTAGTCCAATCAATCTCCATCTTCCTCTCGTGTCAGTGGGACTCCTTGATGTGAATGCCAGGTCAGAAAATGGGCGACGGCCCTCCATATGTGTATTTCCCACTGAGTGCTGAGATGAAGTGATGTGATGCACTGCTTTGATGTGTGATGTGTGAACTTAAACCCGCTGGATGTCCATTACTTACCTGAGTTTCTATCATGTTCCAAAGACATAAGAAGAGGTTAACAATGTTGTATTCCACAGACAATTGAGTGTAATATCTGACCGCCCATTGTGAAGAGGGACCCGTAGGTGAATGCTTAACCGACTGCTATGCAGTGAAGCTCTCCAGCCGTAAGTTCTCTGTCTGTCACCTGTGAAGAAGAGGATTACGTGCCTGTATATTCACCTGTCTGTTCACAGCGAAACTCCCGCCGCAAGCTCTGTGTCTGCCGGCCCCTCGAGAGGAATATGTGCCTGTATGTCCAGCCTGACTGCTTTGCAGTGGAAGCTCTCCAGCCGTAAGCCCCCTGTCTGTCACCTGTGAAGAAGAGGATTACGTGCCCGTATGCTCACCTGTCTGCTTTGCAGAGAAGCTCTCCAGCTGTAAGTTCTCTGTCTGTCACCTGTGAAGAAGAGGATTACGTGCCCGTATGCTCACCTGTCTGCTTTGCAGTGGAAGCTCTCCAGCCGTAAGTCCCCTGTCTGTCACCTGTGAAGAAGAGGATTACGTGCCCGTATGCTCACCTGTCTGCTTTGCAGTGGAAGCTTTCCAGCCGTAAGTCCCCTGTCTGTCACCTGTGAAGAAGAGGATTACGTGCCCGTATGCTCACCTGTCTGCTTTGCAGAGAAGCTCCCCGGCCGTAAGTTCTCTGTCTGTCACCTGTGGAGAAGAGGATTACGTGCCTGCCTATTTACCTGTCTGCTTTGCAGAGAAGCTCTCAAGTCAAGTCAAGTCATCTTCATTTATATAGCGCTTTTAACAATGGATTGTTTCAAAGCAGCTTTACAGAGATAAACATATAATTTAAGGTAACAGATTGTTTTGGCATTATAGCGGTTCTTGAATAATGTTATTTCCAGCTAAAGTTAACTTTGATTGATTCACCTCCGTCGAAATGATCAGACTTTAAACGCGAACCTGTGATTAACGCTGACGGCGTTCACATGCTCATTCAGAATGGATTCTATAGTTATGTGCTTTTTAAAATATGTGCGCAGGTTTATAATTCATACAACCCAGCCTAAACAAACTACTTTTCTTGCCTATAAATTTTGATACAGAATTTTGTTTTATTTTATCACTTCGGGGTACGCGAGCCGGAATTCACAACGCTTTATCTGTAGAGTGGGAAAGGGATCCTCCATAGGGAGAGGATAGTGGACACTTCAGCACTGCATTGTCATCTGGTCCAGGCGGATCTCCTTCGTCAGATCTGGACACGGCCTGGATCCGGCAGGCTGCGGTAAAACCTCGGGATAAACAAAGACACTAATATTAGCGTAGATGCCATTCTTCTTATGATGTAGCGAGTACATCAAGATTTAAGGGAAGTGTTCCCAGTTCCGGCTGACCTAATCTATGCAGCCTAACATTGAATTATAGAAGTCTATAGTGTGTTATGTGTATGCTAGGTCAAAGAGATGTGTTTTTAGTCTAGCTTTGAACTGACAGAGTGTGTCTGCTTCCCGGACAATGGTAGGAAGACTGTTCCAGAGTTTTGGTGCTAAATAGGAAAAGGATCTACCGCCTGCAGTCGATTTAGATATTCTAGGTATTATCAACTGGCCGGAATTTTGAGATCGCAATAGACGTGAAGGACTATAATACGTTAAGAGCTCGCTCAAGTACTGCGGAGCTAAACCATTTAGTGCTTTGTAGGTAATCAACAATATTTTAAAATTTATACGATGTTTAATAGGGAGCCAATGCAGTGTTGACAGAACCGGGCTAATATGGTCATATTTCCTGGTTCTGGTAAGAACTCGAGCTGCGGCGTTTTGAACTAGCTGTAGTTTATTTATTAAGCGTGCAGGGCAACCACCCAGTAGAGCATTACAATAATCTAGCCTTGAGGTCATGAACGCATGAACTAATTGTTCCGCATTTCCCAATGAGAGCATATGGCGTATTTTAGATATATTTTTAAGATGGAAAAATGCAGTTTTACAGATACTAGACACGTGGCTTTCAAAAGAAAGGTTGGTATCAAAGAGCACACCCAGGTTCCTAACCGACGACGAAGACTTGACAGAGCAGCCATCAAGTGTTAGACAGTATTCTAGGTTATTACGTGTGGAAGTTTTTTGTCCAATAATTAGAATCTCTGTCTTTTCAGAATTTAGTAGTAGGAAATTACTAGTCATCCAATTTTTTATATCAGCTATGCATTCCGTTAATTTTGTGAATTGGTAAGTTTCGTTGGGTTTTGAAGAAATATACAGCTGAGTATCATCGGCATAACAGTGAAAGCTAACTCCATGTTTCCTAATGATATCTCCTAATGGTAGCATGTACAGAGTGAACAGCAACGGTCCTAGTACTGAGCCTTGTGGTACGCCATACTGAACTTGTGATCGATAAGACATCTCTTCATTTACTGCTACAAACTGATAACGGTCAGATAAGTATGATTTAAACCATGCTAGTGCAATTCCACTAATGCCCACATAGTTTTCTAGTCTATTTAAAAGAATGTTGTGGTCAATTGTGTCAAATGCAGCACTAAGATCGAGTAACACTAATAGAGAGATACAACCACGATCGGATGATAAGAGCAAATCATTTGTGACTCTAATGAGAGCGGTCTCAGTACTATGGTACGGTCTAAATCCGGACTGAAAATCCTCGCAGATATCATTTCTTTCTAGAAAGGAACACAGTTGTGAAGATACTGCTTTCTCTAATATCTTTGACAGAAAAGGCAGATTCGAGATCGGCCTGTAATTGACTAATTCTGTAGAATCAAGTTGTGTTTTTTTAACAAGCGGTTTTATCATAGCCAGTTTAAAGGTTTTTGGTACGTATCCTAGAGACAAAGATGAATTAATGATATTAAGAAGAGGATATGTGACCTCTGAAAACATCTCTTTCAGTAGCTTAGTCGGTATAGGATCTAACATACAAGTTGTCGATTTAGATGAATTAACGAGTTTGCTGAATTCTTCCTCTCCTATAGCAACAAATGAATCAAATTTTTCCTCAGGGAGACTACAATGCACTTCCTGATGCAATACTGTGGTAGACGGTTGCATAGTTATAATTTTGTCCCTGATATTATCAATCTTATAAGTGAAGAAGTTCATAAAGTCATCACTGCTGTGTTGCTTGGACACTTCTGAGCTTGAAGCTTTCTTTTTCGTTAGTTTAGCCACTGTTTCAAATAAATACCTTGGATTATGTTTATTTTCTTCTAATAGGTTTGAAAAATAAGCAGATCTAGCAGCTTTTAAAGCCTCTCTGTAAGCAATCGAGCTCTCTTTCCACGAAATCCGAAATACCTCTAGTTTAGTTTTCTTCCAGTTGCGCTCCATTTTTCTGGCTGCTCTCTTAAGGGCCCGGGTGTGCTCGCTGTACCACGGCGTTGGGCTATTTTCTTTAATCTTCTTTAAGCGCAACGGAGCAACTGCGTCTAAAGTGCTGGAAAAGAGAGAGTTAAACGTTTCTGTTGCAATATCAAGTTCTTCTAAGCTATCCGGGATGCTGAGATGATGAAACTGATTAGGAAGATTATTGATAAAGCAATCTTTAGTGGCAGAAGTTATAGGTCTAACGTATTTATAACACGGAGTCGGCTTTGCAGCCTTGGCTAAATGTAATTTACATGAGACTAGATAATGATCTGAGATGTCATCGCTCTGCTGCAGAATTTCAACGGCATCAACATCTATTCCATGTGATAATATTAGATCTAGAGTATGATTACGACGATGAGTAGGTCCTGACACGTGTTGTCTAACTCCAATTGAGTTTACAATGTCTTTAAATGCCAATCCCAATGCATCTTTTTCATTATCTACATGTATATTAAAATCACCAACAATTAGTACTTTATCTGCAGCCAATACTAATTCTGATAGAAAGTCCGCAAATTCTTTGATAAAATCTTTATGGTGCCCTGGTGGCCTGTATACAGTAGCCAGCATAATTCTCAAATGTGATTTATCGTTTACACTATATATTTTTACATTAAGCACCAATACTTCAAAAGAAGTATATTTAAAGCTAGATTTCTTAGTGGTTTTGAAAATATTACTATAAATTACAGCAACACCTCCCCCTTTGCCTTTCAGACGAGGTTCATGTTTATAACTGTAATCTTGTGGGGTTGACTCATTTAAAATAATGTAATCGTTTGGTTTTAGCCAGGTTTCTGTCAAACACAGCATATCAAGATTATAATCTGAAATCATATCATTAACTATGAGAGATTTTGAAGTAAGGGATCGAATATTCAGCAACCCAAGCTTTATCATTTGCTCATCTGTATTATATCTGTTTTTTATTTGTTGAACATCAATTAAATTTTTAACCTGACGTTTTTTGGATTTCCAAATTCGGGGAACAGACACAGTCTCTATATGATGACATCTAGGTGAAAGAGACTCTATGTGATGGGATTTATCTGACCTTGGTGACGTGAGGACGCTAGCAGACGGTCGGTTTAGCCAGTCTGTCTGCTTCCTGACCTGAGCCCCAGATTGTCATGTTTTATCTCTAAGACTATGAGCCAAATTACTAGAGAGAAGAGCAGCACCAGCCCAGGAGGGATGGATACCATCTCTTTTCAACAGATCAGGCTTGCCCCAAAAACTTTTCCAATTGTCTATGAATTTTATATTATTCTGCGGACACCACTTCGACAGCCAACCGTTCAGTGAGGCCAATCGGCTAACTATCTCATCACTCCTGCGTACTCTCCAGCTGTTAGTTCTCTGTCTGTCACCTGTGAAGAAGAGGATTACGTGCCCGTATGCTCACCTGTCTGCTTTGCAGAGAAGCTCTCCAGCCGTAAGTTCTCTGTCTGCCACCTGTGGAGAAGAGGATTACGTGCCTGCCTATTTACCTGTCTGCTTTGCAGAGAAGCTCCCCAGCTGTAAGCTCTCTGTCTGTCACCTGTGAAGAGGAGGATTACGTGCCTGTATATTCCTCTGTCTGTTCGCAGCGAAACTCCGCCGCAAGCTCTGTGTCTGCTGGCCCTTCAAGAGGATTTCGTGCCTGCCTATTCACCTGTCTGCTTTGCAGTGAAGCTCCCCAGCCGTAAGTTCTCTGTCTGCCACCTGTGGAGAGAGGAGTACGTGCCTGAACGTTCACCTGGCTGCTTGGCAGCGAAGCTCCATGGCCTGAAGCCCCCCAGCCATAAGTTCTGCCTGTCACCTGTGAAGAGGAGGATTACGTTACCTGAACGCTCACCTGTCTGCTTGGCAGCAAAGCTTCTCAGTCGTGAGTTTTCTGTCTGCCATCTGGGAAGAAGAGGTGGACATACCCGAAACGCACATCTGGATTGTCCTTGGATGGAACGATCCTGCGCCGAAGACTCTATCTCTAAATCTTTTATCCCATTTTATATTAAATAAATTATTATTCACTTAAAGTCTTGTTGTCTGTCCTCCTTGCCTGGCCTCTGTCCGACTCCCCAAGGGTGGTACTGGTTCTGAGGGGTGGTGTAGCCCGATTAGCCGCCCCGACCTGTGACAATCCCACCTAGTTGTTTATTTAAATTTATACCCTCAGTTGAATTTAGACAAGAGTTTTTACCCCAAAATGGATGGCAATCTTCAACTTCACAATTCCAATTTATATAAAATACTAATCCAGAGAGTAATTCAGATCAACATCATACATGACAAAAGTAGTCATAATTACCAATAGCAGACAGAGCTGGAAAACCAATCCAATTAAAGCTCGTCCTATGCTCTGTTTTGTCTTTTCATCAGATTGACTCAGAATTATCAGCTTCTTTAAAGTTTTGTTGTTTCACTTGACCCATCGGTAATGATAAAACACTCATTCCAGAGGTTAATGACACAATACACTATTCAGGCGGAGTATTAGTACCCCAAACTAACACATACAAGACATAAAGTGCAGTCCCCATCACACGCACTCTTATTAGACACACATATGTTAACTGCTCATTTTCAAGGTTCGCTATTTAATATTAACTCTAAAAATATTTACTTCACAGTTTTCTTTAGGTTTGACCTAATTTTACATATTCTCTTAAAGGGTTAGTTCACCCAAAAATGAAAATTAAGTCATTAATTACTCACCCCCATGCTGTACCAACCCCGTAAGACCTTCGTTCGTCTTCGGAAGACAAATGAAGATATTTATGATTAAATCTGAGAGGTTTATGACTGCTACATAGGCTGCCTAAGGGACTGACACCGGACGGCCCAGAAAGTCATTAAAGAAAATGTTTAAATATTCCATGTCACAACAGTGGCTCAACTATAAGTTTATCAAGCGACGAGAATACTTTTTGTGCGAAAAAACAAACAAAAATAACGACTTTATTCGACTATTCCTTTTCTTACTTGTAGGCCTGAAACGAGACTTCAAGAGATTTCCACGACGCGCACGCGCGAGAACTGAACTGAAGTAGTTGAAGGAGATCGCAATTCTCGCGCATGCGTCGTGGAAATCTCTTGAAGACCATGTCTAACGACCTTCAGGAGTTAAAACTATGTTATAGACATATTAGTTCAAAATCAACACTTCTATAAATTTTCTTGCCTATAAGTCAACCAACATCATAAAAAGTTTTGCTACTGTCTCCACAACAAATAATGGCAATCCCCTCATCCTCAGCTGGCTCTTGGAAGCCCATTCCCATTAGCTCTTTATCTTGAATTTTCTTCTTTTCAGGGTGTTGTCCCCTGGCATAGTTGCAGACACTTGTCACAATGAAAAACAAGCCATATAATTAATGCGGTTTCTGGTGAGTGGTATAGAGGAACTCACATTTCTGGGTCAGACTGCCGTAACTTCTCACAGCTCATCCCCCCTTCATGGTGTATGATGCTGTTGGCCTCACAGTCATCTGCTGCACTCTCATACCCATCTCACATAAACACCTCCATCCGGAGATGCCCAGTGTCGGCGTGACCCCTGCCTTAGGTTGCCCTCTGTCTGGCCAAAGAGGATCTTACCTGTCATTGAGTAATCACTTCGTGCACACTGGTAACCGCTCTTTTCCATCACAGAATTTTTGACTGTTTTCTTCAACATAATCAGTTGTTTTCTGGAGCTTAGGAAAGGCACATTCAAGAGTCACCAGAGCCATTCGGACTGCCTAATAGTGTTAACACAGGCAGACAGGTTAATAACAGCAGTATTTGATCACTTAAATCCATTAAACATCTTAAAAGCATCAACCTAGCTTAGATTATACACAGTGAATTTAGTTATCACAACCATCTATTCAGTGTACTGTGACATCTGTAGCCGGAGCCATCGGCCCTGTTTCATGGTGGAGACTAAGATTAGATAAAGAAGTTACTAGTCCTAAAATAAACTAGTCAAAAATGTCACTTCTATCGTTTAAGGTCTGTATTATTATTTTAAAGACTTCTTTAAAGTCATTTAGTTTTACATTTAAAACATTTACAAATACAAATTGCCCTCTGAATGGCAATGATTTCTTTTAACATCTCTGTCTATGATTTTCAACTGAAACACTGTGCTTTACACTTCTATAGCTTATTATCACTTATGACACAGGCTCAGATAACAGCTTTTAGCTGACATTAAATAAGAGAGAGACTCTGAGGCATTCAGGACTGGCACACTGCACTCTCATAAACTTCTAACATCAAACTTTATCTACCATCTTTTAACTCTATCTCAGCTTAAGGCATCTTTGCCAGAAATGACATGTGTTTCCAAATAAACATAATTTTATAGTTGTCTTTTGCCCATACCTAAGGGAATTTAGACATTACAAATTTCCACTCAGATTGAGTCTCTGTCGCACTGGCAGTTTCAGCCACAGCACACATCAGATCCAGATAAGCGAACTGTTTCATTACAGCCAATAACAAACTTATCTTTTGAAAGCAAAACATCAGCTTCTAGTTCTTTCATGGTCAACTTTTCAAGCTGTTTGTTTAATCAGATGCCTTTTCTACACATTTTACATTTAGCAACTGTTAATTCAGTAGCCTACTGCTTCTGCTAATTTGATCTTAAATAAAACTAATTATTCTAGTTCTCAATAACGTTTCACATTTCATCTCAATTTTAGTTGTCAAGTTCTCAATTACCATAGTTTAATATCTGACTTCAAAGTTTTTCTTGGAGTTTATCAATCTCCAATTAGGATTCACACTAACTTTGATGAGGCTAGCACTCTCTGCTTGTGATACATCTTTTGCAGTTATTATAAATCATCCGTGAGATTACTCTCTCTATATAATCTAAACCCTTTTTAAAATGTTTAATTAAAACACAATCATCCTTTTAGTTACTTTTATATATTTTGCAACTCACATTTGTTGGAGTCATTCATTTTACATCAAACTGTATTCATCAATTCACTTATAAAAATGACTATTATAGATCCTTTTCTTCAAAAGGATTCACTTTAAGACTTCAATCTTTTGACCTTTTTTTTATCTCTTATTCTCTTATAATGTTAATATCGTCATTTAAACACTGATCTACTTGCAAACCCACATTAATACCAGAAATTTTTGTCACTTTATCACATTTTTAAACACCTTCTCGTGGGCATTTACAGTTACGTGTTAAATGGCCCTGCTGACCATAATCAAAACACTCTGTCATCTGGTGGGTTCGGAGTGAAGACTCTCCCGCTCTCCTTCAAAATCTCTTCCAGTCAGACAGCCCTAACAATTAATAAAAGCTTACTACCTTGTTTGTTGATTTGCCTGCATTCTCCACCATAACTGTAAGGGGTATACAGTCAAAGACCCAGAACCAGATATGAAGAATGAAGACCCGGAGTCAGAATTGTAACAAAAAAATTAAAGAAAAGTTTTACTGAAGATAGTTTGCAGTTTCATCAGCAGAAGTCAGCTTCAAGACTCACACAAGAGTTCGTAGGCCGCCCCCTTTACAGTTACAAAGATCACAGCAGTTATACCATTTCCAAGGTCTAAGCTACGTCATGCTTACAGGTTGAATGATTCTCATTGGCTAAGAAATAGATAAACACAGTAATTTTCCACACATATACAGATAGCCGGAAAAATATCTCCATCGATTATGCAGCTGACACTCAGACCCTGAAGTTAGGCACGTCATGGTCGCAGATTTGGGTTTCTGGGCACCAGCCTGTCTCAAACAACAATTCATTCAATCTCCAATAATGCCAGTGGTTCCTTAACCTGTACCCAAGAAGACTAACAAACACAACGACACACAGCTTTTCCAAGGTTGGATTTGGCCAGGCTCTAACTATAAATAGGAGAGTCCTCTCAAAACATCAATATAATGCGTTCTTTCTCTCAACTTTAGTCTAACTGGAAAGTAAGGCTTTAACAAAGAAATGGTCCCTTAAACTATTGGCTTCAATGACCCCTATATGTTTTAACACGTTGAAGACCTTTCTCAAAGACAAAACAAGTCCCTATTTCATTTCTGGAAGCCAAGCTAAATAAGCAAGCACTGTTACTTCATTCAGATATCAAATACAGACATTAAAGAATACACGAAAAGAACATTTTAGTAATCACACTGGTAATTTCTATAACAAAGTAAAATCCCTCAAGTCTAGAGAAGTCATTCAACTTATTTAATATTTTGAAGGAAAAATATTGATTAATACCTTGATTATAATTACTCATCATTACATATACATTGAATCAGCAGTGGATTCCAATCCACCCCCTTCACTATATATTGTTACATTAAGCACCAACACTTAAAAAGAATTATATTTGAAACTAGATTTCTTAGTAATTCTGAATATATTACTTTAAATTACAGTATTACATATAATATGGTGTATATATTTAGTCAAATATGGTCACTTAATGGCTTTTCTGAGGTAAATGCAACATTATGTGACATTATTTACAAGCTTTTTATTGACGTCTTTCCGCCATTGAAACACTGAGCGATTACATGAGAGGCAGGATACAGATTTTGGTGTGTAAAATGGCCAGAACTTTAAATCTGAGACTGTTTCATATCAAAAGTAACAAAGCTCAAAGCTTATTACGATGTATTGGATGGGAGTTTTATATACATTATTATATGTAATACTACAATGTTTTGTTCATTCATTAGCTGAAAACACTTGTAATCGATTCTTAGAATTTAAGAAACAATATCAGTGATTGCAAGATATAAACCATTAAGATTTAATTTTGACAGAAACTGCAGTTGAGTTTTTAAACCGAGTCAACCGAATTCTCCGCATGGTGAATTTCAAAAAGCTTCTGATTGGCCACTGCGTTCATGCGCTTGATATATGTCTGTGATTGGCTACAATGCTCAACGCTGAAACAACACAATGTAAGTAGTTTAGTTTAGTTTTTGAATAATAATATAGTGTGTCCTTCAGTGCCCGGACTCGACTGTACTCTTTTTTTTTTTTCAGATTCTAAAATGTCTGAGTCTGTGTCAAGTCTGAGTAAAAATTCATCGGGGTGCGTGACAAGTCAAAGTTCATTTAAAATTGGACTCGAGTCTGAGTTCGAGCACCCCAACTCTAATCATCTCTCAATTTCCCTATTAAATGTCTCGCATACACTCGAGTCATTTCCCACATTTAAATATCTCACATTCCCATACAACCTTCTCATCTGTCAAAACACAGATGCTTGTTTACTTGAGATGTGGATTGAGCCTACATAATCTATTGGACGTCAGTGTACGTTATTTAGTTATATATGGACGTCATTTTCCCCATTGCTTGTGTTTGTCCCTCTCCTTCAGACAGAACTTCAGTGGAGAACAGAACTTTGTATCTTATGAGGCTCTTTCATTGGTTTGATATGCCACTGCATGTTCCCAGCATACCGAGGAATGATCCTTTTCTTCATGTGTTTGAGGTAAAATAACCTTTTGAATGGCATGGACCTTCTTCACCTGGGGTCTGACCCCCCTTTACCCTTTAAAAAGATGCCAAATTTAAGTCTGTGCTCCAAAGTATTCAAGATTAGAACACTTTAAGTTGGAAAAGTCATTTTCATGGCTATGCCCATAAAGTGGGACAGACGGGTAACACGTTAAACAGTTTTATTATCACAAACTAAATACAAAAATACAGTTGCCTATACATTGAAAAGCCCAATTTGGGAGGGTCTATCTTCAAATGTGTGCTGAATCAAACATCTTGACATCAAATTAAACGAAATCCATACTGTCATCAGTCTTTACAGTACAAATCGTTTTTATGGTTGTATGAACTGTAAATCCGTTGAATACTGTATGTCTTAACAATAATGACAGAAAAAGCCTCACAATGAAAAATATTTAATAGTTTTTATAAAAATGTATTGTAAATAGACTTTTAGCCTAACATGTTTACTAGTTGATCAGTTTTTACATTAAATAGTTGATTATTATAATAATTTTACTTTGGGCCGCTATGTCCGAGTCGGGCTCCGGCATCCCTGAATATCAGTAGAAGATCCTATCCTTCAGCCGGTCCCTGTCGCCCTGTGTCTTAGGAAAGTCACGGAGGCTTCCATTGCTCCCATGAGAGAACGTGGTTTTTGCGTCCTCAACTACCTCATCCTGGCCCAGTCGAGTGAGCAGTTGTGCAAGCACAGGGATATGGCGCTCAGTCACCTCAGCCAGTCCTGGCCCAGTCGAGAGAGCAGTTGTGCAAGCACAGGGATATGGTGCTCAGTCACCTCAGCCAGTCCTGGCCCAGTAGAGAGAGCAGTTGTGCAAACACAGGGATATGGTGCTCAGTCACCTCAGCCAGTCCTGGCCCAGTAGAGAGAGCAGTTGTGCAAACACAGGGATATGGCGCTCAGTCACCTCAGCCAGTCCTGGCCCAGTCGAGAGAGCAGTTGTGCAAACACAGGGATATGGCGCTCAGTCACCTCAGCCAGTCCTGGCCCAGTAGAGAGAGCAGTTGTGCAAACACAGGGATATGGTGCTCAGTCACCTCAGCCAGTCCTGGCCCAGTAGAGAGAGCAGTTGAGCAAACACAGGGATATGGTGCTCAGTCACCTCAGCCAGTCCTGGCCCAGTCGAGAGAGCAGTTGTGCAAGCACAGGGATATGGTGCTCAGTCACCTCAGCCAGTCCTGGCCCAGTAGAGAGAGCAGTTGAGCAAACACAGGGATATGGTGCTCAGTCACCTCAGCCAGTCCTGGCCCAGTCGAGAGAGCAGTTGTGCAAGCACAGGGATATGGTGCTCAGTCACCTCAGCCAGTCCTGGCCCAGTAGAGAGAGCAGTTGTGCAAGCACAGGGATATGGTGCTCAGTCACCTCAGCCAGTCCTGGCCCAGTAGAGAGAGCAGTTGAGCAAACACAGGGATATGGCGCTCAGTCACCTCAGCCAGTCCTGGCCCAGTCGAGAGAGCAGTTGTGCAAGCACAGGGATATGGTGCTCAGTCACCTCAGCCAGTCCTGGCCCAGTCGAGAGAGCAGTTGTGCAAGCACAGGGATATGGCGCTCAGTCACCTCAGCCAGTCCTGGCCCAGTCAAGAGAGCAGTTGTGCAAGCACAGGGATATGGCGCTCAGTCACCTCAGCCAGTCCTGGCCCAGTCGAGAGAGCAGTTGTGCAAGCACAGGGATATGGCGCTCAGTCACCTCAGCCAGTCCTGGCCCAGTCGAGAGAGCAGTTGTGCAAGCACAGGGATATGGCGCTCAGTCACCTCAGCCAGTCCTGGCCCAGTAGAGAGAGCAGTTGAGCAAGCACAGGGATATGGTGCTCAGTCACCTCAGCCAGTCCTGGTGTGACGAGTGTATGTTGTTACACTAGATTATTGAAATAATTAAATCAATAACAGTATTATTTTATGGGACTCTTATTTTTAAAACATTTGTTTTGGAAACTGCACAGTTGTGAATGGTCATGTGATCATAAACTTAATAAATTGCGTTGTTTTCAATTCTTCATACATGTATATTTCTTATTTTTTTTGTATTGTTTTTGGTTTTACTCTTGATAAATATTTTTACACTAAATTAAGGAAGCACTATTACGTAAGCTTCGTTATGCGTGAGGGTAATGCAGATGCAATTTGCGTGCGTGCTCTCTCTTTCGCGGGATGTCGTGGCGAGAGGTATGTTTTTATCTGCTCCTCAGAGAAGTGTATAAATGTGCTTTATTGAGTGTTGTATAGGGATTTTCTGTAGGTAATGAGTTTATTTGTTGTCTTTTCTGTACTGAGCGATCAACAATCTGGGTTATAAATGTTATAAGAGTATGTTTGATCGAAGTACGAATTTGATTAATGGCCGCAGTTACATGTGCGGTATGCTTGTGAGTTTTTAACGATATATTGTTCATTAACCTTTATAGTTGAATTTAATATGAGTTATACATTGGTAATTGTGTAAAGTTGTATTTGTTTATTTTGAAGGATCCATGCAATGTTCAAATGTGTTTATATTAATTTACATTGAGATATCGTGTGTTGATTGACAGGCACAGCTAGACCGGAAATGCCCAGTATGTGTGCTTAAGTGTGATCGTGTCTGTTATTTCTTTTGACACAGGTATGTAGATGGATCATTTACTATTGTTATTTTTCTATATT
Source organism: Tiaroga cobitis (assembly GCA_030578255.1). Taxonomy (NCBI): domain Eukaryota; kingdom Metazoa; phylum Chordata; class Actinopteri; order Cypriniformes; family Leuciscidae; genus Tiaroga; species Tiaroga cobitis. The sequence continues at coordinate 198,886 of CM060594.1, forward strand.
TCTTATTTTTCTTTCTTTTATGGTTTCATTTATTTCTATAATTGTTAAGTGCTCTCTTTCGCGGGATGTCGTGGCGAGAGGCACGGCTAGACCAGAAATGCCCAGTATGTGTGCTTAAGTGTGATCGTGTCTGTTATTTCTTTTGACACAGACACAGCAAGGCTGAGAGTAAAGAAAAACAAAAGTACATCATTGTGTGGGATCTCTTTCTTTAAAAATCAAACACAACGCAGAAGAAAACCCACTACAAATTGGTGCCGTGACCCGTTGTTTGGTTCGCTGATTGCTGACCACCTGGGATGCTGCAAGCGTGCATCTTCTGCTGGGACTGTCGCCGTTGCCCTGTATAATCTGCATCTTCTGCTGGGACTGTCGTCGTCATCCTGAATAATCTGCATCTTCAGATAGGACTGTCGTCGCCGTCCTGAATAATCTGCATCTTCTGCTGGGACTGTCGTCGTCGTCCTGAATAATCTGCATCTTCTGCTGGGACTGTCGTCGTCGTCCTGAATAATCTGCATCTTCTGCTGGGACTGTCGTCGTCGTCCTGAATAATCTGCATCTTCTGCGGGGACTTTCGTCGTTGCCCTGTATAATCTACGTCTTATGCTGGAACTGTCATCGTCGTCGTGAATAATCTGCATCGTCTGCGGGGACTGTGTCATCGTCGTGGATGTTCTGCATGGTTGGGGTATTTAATTAGTGACTAGTCTGAAATTGGTTCATTTTTATTTTTATTTTTTTCGTTTTTTTTTTACATGTTTTTTATGGGAAAATTATTTCATAGATAAAGTGATAGATATTTAACTTCATTTCAATTTTTCAAATTCAGTTATTTTTTTGAAGTTATTAAAAAAAAAAAAAGTCAAAGGGTAATGATGGCTGGTAGAGGAAGAGGTGTATTACTGGGCACACCTGACAGAGATTTCCAGTTTATGGGTCCTGAGTATACAAGCACTGGGAGGGGTAAAGCAGTTAGACCATCGGGTGATACTAGGCCAGACATGTGCTGTAGTCCCATCGCAAAACCGGTTAAACCAGAGTATCCTAATGTTGAATAAGGACTTACAAATGAAATGAGTGACCTCGTTAGACAAATTGGTTCTGAAATTGGCGAAGCCATCAGGGACACTCTGTTGCAGACTGGACGTTCAAGTTTGCCATCTAGTGGTTGTTTTGCAGATGCCACTAACATTTTTGACACAGAGGTATCGAATGCAACCATTATAGATGCTTCCAAGTTAAATTTGGTACTGAAGTCTGAAATTTCCTCACCGCCGTATTATCGTGGAGATGATACAGATAAGTGCTCCATGATGGAGTGGGAAGAATTGATGCGAGTGTATCTTAACAAAAAAGAAGTGGCAGATTCTGACAGTGTTGAGGAAGTGATGAACAGACTAGGGCTGACTTCTAATAGTCGAGGATTCGACGATTCGATTCGGAGAGGTCTGATTCGACTATGAACCTCATAGTCGAACAGTAGGGAAGTGTTATGTAACCAATAGGGGTGTGACGGTTATTATATAACCGTGAGACCGACGGTTATAGTTGAACACCATCATTAGAACTCTATAACCGCCAAAACCGTGCTATTAAAATATTTTTTACAAACATTTTTTATCATAGAGAATGTTTAAATACTAATATCATCTTACGAGGGAAACGGAGGCGGAGTTAGTGGTGCTTTGGAGGCTGAGTGCTGGAGATGATTCGGGAGAGGTCTGTGGCTGTGCCCCTTTACCGATCAGAGCGCGCGCTGACACGGAGTAAAGCCTTGTTTATACTCGACGCGTCCGCACGAGCGCGAAGGTGCGCACGGCAAAAAATGACGCGTTGGGTGCGCAAGACCGGCAAGACCCCATTTTGCTTGGCTGTGTCGTGTGCACAGCTTTTTTTTGTAACAGCGCGCGCGGCGCCGCATCCGAGGATGAACGACTTCAAGCCGAATCTGCTCTAGCATGTACGTCTCACCGCACCGGTACGCAGTTTGCGCGTCTAAATTGCAAAGTTCATTGCAAAGTTTTTTTTGTTAAGGTTTTGTTTACTGTGTGTGATTTATTTAAAACAAAGCATGTTCATTACAACGTTTTTTTTTTGTTGTTGTTAAGGATTCATTTAATGGAAAGCACATTCACTTCTAGTTGTCTTGCAGTTCATTTTAAATAAACGTAGAGCGAGTTGTCCTATAACAGACGAACAGTTATTCAACCGAACGTCTAGCTGCCATCTAAAAAAAAAAAAAAAGGTTCGACTACCAGTCGACTACGGTAAAATCTAACGAATCAGATTCGACTATGAAAATCCTTAGTCGAAAACAGCCCTAGAACAGACTAATGGGGAGGGCCAGGGATATCATAAAAGTCTGGCTGAGTAATAGACTGGTAACCCCGACTGTAGACACGGTTTTCACAGTCTTGAGACATCATTTCAGTGATTCCAGTAGCTCAGGGATGCCTTTGGCTGATTTTTACTCTGTGAAACCTTATTCCAATGAAAGCCCTTTGGACTATTGGATAAGGTTAAACAAAGCAGCTGAGGTGGCTGAGCGGAGCCTTAGGGAGGAGGGCAGAACCTTGGAAAATCGGAGCAAAGAATTGGCTGTAATGTTTATTCGACACTGTCCTGATAAGGAACTCTCTTTGGTGTTCAAAAGCAAATCTGCACAGTCATGGACCGCGTCTGAGGTCCAAGAGCGATGAGATGAGATGCTAAGGGAACAGAAAGCCACTAAGCGAGTTACGTGCCAACAAACAGCCAAAGTATTTGAGTCTAACAGTGAATCATCTTCTGTGTCGTCTTCTCAGTCAGAAACTGCCACACCAGTAACTGACAATAGCACTCTGGACAAGGTCTTGACCATGTTGGAAAAGGCTCTTGTTTGCAATCCCCAATCTGTGCGTGGTGGTTGGTCCAAGAATCCTAACAAACAGGGTCGTGAATGTAGAGTATGTGGCAGCAAAGATCACAGCACTACTGCTCATTGCAAAATGTACAATCTCTGCTTTAAGTGTTTTTTGTCTGGGCACAGGAGTTTCAATTGTGAGATGACCGGGCCCAGGGAGGGTACTGGCAGACGAGGAGATGATGTATCGCAGGGAAACTAGAATGCCTACATTGGGGGAGGGCAATGTGGGGCAAAATGAGAGTTCCTCCTGCAATACTGATGTCGAGTCTGTCTATTCATTTTTTTGTGAGAATGTAAGCGAAGACAAAACTGTGATTTTTCAAAATACCATTCGTTCTGCACAAAATGACAGTCTGTTTTATACAAGTGTTTTAGTACAGGACAAAGTTCGTTTGAGGGGGATGCTGGACAGTGGCTTTATGGCGACTACATTGAGTGCTGACATGGTACCTCAACTGTTAGAAGCTGGAGTCCTGGATCAGGAGATATTTTCCCCATCAGACATTGTCCTGGTTGGGTGTGGTGGGAAGCAGACTTGTCCTGAAGGTATGTGTGATCTGAAAATGGAGGTGTATGGGTTCAGTTTTAGTGTTCCAGTCCTTATTGTCAGTGGCCAGGTAGACCAGCTTATTATCGGAACCAATGTGTTGAAACCACTGATTAGAGAAATGAAGTCGAATGAGGGGTTCTGGAGAGTTTTGGATAAACCAGACCAATCTAATCCAAGTGAGGATTGTCAGTTTCTGCGTATGCTGTCAAGCATTGAGAGGTGGAGTATGATCCCTGACATGGTGGGCACTTTAAAATCCAAGTCTGCTGTGGTCCTGCAGCCTATGAGTGAACATCTTGTTTGGGGTCGGCGGCCACCAGGATTGAAACTTTCAGTGGGCAGCACAGTTGTGATTGAGCCGAGTACGTCTCGTTGCGTGCACCGTAATGTCCTTGTTGGTAGAGTGATCTCGCCTTTGTGGGGCGACGGTTGGCTCGAGGTAAAAATGATAAACCCGACAAATTCTGAAATTGTGCTGCGCAGAAATGCAAAATTGGCTGATGTCTACCCATGCATCGCTTCAGAAGATTTTGATCATGTGACAGAGAAAAGGATTTTCCAGAATGTGGCCATCCACAGTGGCAGTTCTTGTGGTAGTTTATCAGCAAAGAGTTCTGTGTCTGGTGTTAGGCATGTGAATGATATTCAATTGGATGGCTTGGGTCTCAAAGACTTAAATGTGAACGACTGTGAGGTGTCGCCTTTCTGGAGGGACAAGCTGGTTGATCTAATAAAGAAATATGAGAGTGTTTTCTCTAGGCACTCGTTGGATTGTGGCGAAGCGAAGGGGTTCTGTCATCGCATTCGTTTGATAGATGATAGACCTTTTCGTCTGCCTTACCGTAGACTTTCTCCAGCGCACTATCACAAGTTGAGGGAGACACTTGATGAGATGGAGCAGAAGGAGATCATTAGGAAATCTTCCAGTGAATTTGCATCATCGTTGGTGTTAGTTTGGAAGAAGAACGGTGATTTTCGGTTGTGCACTTAATTTGAAACTGTCACCTTCCAAATGTATATTTTTGCGGAGATCTGTGAAATTTTTGGGTCACATTGTTTCACAGGAAGGTGTGGCGAGTGATCCAACAAAGGTAGAGGCCATTGTGAATGTGTCAGAGAAAGACTTGATGGAAGCTGATGGGGTTACTCCATCTGTGGGTAAAATCAGGTCATTCTTGGGCATGGTTGTGTACTATCAACATTTCATTGAGAATTGTTCCATGATTGCGAGGCCTCTTTTTCAGCTGATGTCTGGCCAGAAGAAACCTCGGAAAGCGAGGGGTCTTGGAAAAAGGTCAGGGGCTGTTCGGAAGCTCACGCCTGCTGATTGGACAGAAGAATGTATAGGTGCATTTGAGAATTTGAAGGCTGCACTGGTAAAGAAGGGTTTGCTTGCCCATCCTGATTTCTCTAAACCATTTTTACTGTCAGTTGATGCTTCAACCAGTGGGCTTGGGGCCGTGCTCTCCCAAGTTCAGGGGGGTTGTGCGGTTGCAAGGCCAATTGTTTTCGCATCAAAGTCACTTAAAGAAACAGAGATGGGAGAAATAAGGATTTAAGTGTTCCACTTCCTGCTTTTTATGATGTAAAAATCGACATTTTGCGTCATAAAAAGCAGGAAGTCACATTTCATTGAAAAGTGTAGAAACTACAAACACAAGCTCATCATTTATTCAGGGTGTGGGACCCACTCACGCTACAGACCTATTACAGATCAGTGGGTGGGACTTCACTTGCAGATACAGACAGCAATATCAGCCATCTTGTTTGGAAGCTAAGCTAACAAGCGCTGTGGAGATAGGAAGTTACGACAATGACGGAAGAAACTAAACATATGGAAGAAGAGGATTTTGAAATTCTGCTGCTCGAATCCGATGTTCGTGGCTATCTTTACGAGCCGCAATATAGAGAAGAGCAGCTGAGGCTGCTGGAGCAACAGGAGGCAGCTGCCTGTCGTGGACGAGGAGCCCGGACTGGCTCGATCTGGGCGGACTGCTGGTGCCTCTGCTCTCGCTGTGCGCTACGGACACAGATAGAGTCCGTCTGCTGCAGAGAATTTCAACGATGGCAATTTCTCCTGGACGAAATCTCTGGATCAGACGAGCACACGGACGTTTGTGTTGTGATGTGAACCATCCTAGTGTCGCACCGCATATGTTCTGACTGAACATCCAGCTATATCATGCAATAATTCACCATATAGAAAGATATACAAGCGAGGAGTAATTCACTAATGAGTTTGCCAATGTAACGGGGTTCGTTGTTGTGGGAAGGAGGCGGGAACCGGCGAACATTTAAACATTTTAATAGTAAAATAAACAAATACAAAAGTATAAGCCAGCAGGCACACACAACAGAAACAAAACACAACATAAAATCATCAGGCTTGTTCCTAATTCTCTCTCGATCTGCCCTGTCGTCGCTCCTCGTTTTATGCGTCCGCTCCTCCGTGAGAGATGCGAGAGAGACCGGTGCGTCTCACAGGTGTCGTTCATTATCACTCCCCGCCACCGGCCTCGCGCCGTCCTCTCACGTCGATCGCCCTCGTCCTGCTCGCCACAGCCAACTAACTAGAAATTTTGTGTGAAATGAATTTCTAACTCTGGTGGCAGCTAACGTTGGCCTTGTAGACGAAAGAGTGATTTCTCTGATGTTTGGTTTGCTGTTCTGGATTAGTGGGAGTGGCTTGCGGAGCTGTGCAATGTGGTGCATTGTGGGAGTTGTTGTCTTACATACAAATGCACCCTAAAGTTATTTTCTGTGTTTTCTCGGTCAAATTCAAAAATTCTTTTACATTTCGACTACATATATGACCCACTTTCAATAAAGATTAATGTTGAAATGGGTGAAGTGTTATCATGCTCAGTCTAAGTATCCGGCACACAGGCTTGAATTTTTGGCGATGAAATGGGCCATTTGCGATAAATTTAGCCACTGGCTTCAAGTTCAAGTTCAAGTTCCGTTTATTTATAGAGCACATTTACTACCGGCTGACAACCGACCAAAGTGCTGTACAAAAATTACAATAAAATACACAATAAAACAAACAATGATCGCTTAAGATCATCCATCCATCCATCCATCTTCTTCCGCTTCATCTTGGGCCGGGTCGCGGGGGCAGCAGTCTAAGCAGAGATGCCCAGACTTCCCTCTCCCTAGACACTTCCTCCAGCTCTTCTGGGGGGACACCGAGGCGTTCCCAGGCCAGCCGGGAGACATAGTCTCTCCAGCGTGACCTAGGTCTTCCCCGGGGCCTCCGCCCAGTGGGACGTGCCCGGAACACCTCCCAGGGAGGCGTCCAGGAGGCATCCTGAACAGATGCCCGAGCCACCTCAGCTGACCCCTCTCGATGTGGAGGAGCAGCGGCTCTACTCTGAGCTCCTCCCGAGTGACCGAGCTTCTCACCCTATCTCTAAGGGATCGCCCAGCCACCCTGCGGAGAAAGCTCATTTCGGCCGCCTGTATCCGGGATCTTGTCCTTTCGGTCATGACCCAAAGCTCATGACCATAGGTGAGAGTAGGAACGTAGATTGACCGGTAAATCGAGAGCTTTGCCTTACGGCTCAGCCCCTTCTTCACCACAACAGACCGGTACATCGACCGCATTGCTGCAGAAGCTGCACCGATCCGTCTGTCAATCTCCCGTTCCATCCTTCCCTCCCTCGTGAACAAAACCCCAAGATACTTAAACTCCTCCACTTGAGGAAGGATTTCTCCACCATCCTGAAGTGGGCAAGCCACCCTTTTCCGACTGAGGACCATGGCCTCGGATTTGGAGGTGCTGATTCTCATCCCAGCCGCTTCACACTCAGCTGCAAACCCTCCCAGTGCATGCTGAAGGTCCTGGTGTGAAGGGGCCAACATGACAACATCATCCGCAAAGAGCAGAGACGAAATCGCGTGGTCCCCAAACCTGACACCCTCCGGCCCCTGGCTGCGCCTAGAAATTCTGTCCATAAAAATTATGAACAGAACCGGCGACAAAGGGCAGCCCTGCCGGAGTCCAACATGCACTGGGAAGAAGTCTGACTTATTACCGGCAATGCGAACCAAGCTCCTGCTTCGGTCATACAGGGACCGGACAGCCCTTAGCAAAGGACCCCGGACCCCATATTCCCGGAGCACCCTCCACAGGCCGCCTCGGGGGACACAGTCGAATGCCTTCTCCAAATCCACAAAACACATGTGGACTGGTTGGGCAAACTCCCATGAACCCTCCAGCACCCTGTAGAGAGTATAGAGCTGGTCCAGTGTTCCACGGCCCGGACGAAAACCACACTGTTCCTCCTGAATCCGAGGTTCCACTATCGGCCGTATTCTCCTCTCCAGTACCCTGGCATAGACTTTCCCAGGGAGGCTGAGAAGTGTGATCCCCCTGTAGTTGGAACACACCCTCCGGTCCCCCTTCTTAAAAAGGGGAACCACCTCCCCGGTCTGCCATCCCAGTGGCACTGTCCCCGACTGCCACGCGATGCTGCAGAGGCGTGTCAACCAAGACAGCCCCACAACATCCAGAGACTTGAGGTATTCAGGGCGGATCTCATCCACCCCCGGTGCCTTGCCACCGAGGAGTTTCTTGACTACCTCGGTGACCTCAGCTAGGGTGATGGACGAGTCCACCTCTGAGCCCTCAGCCTCTGCTTCCTCAATGGAAGACATGACGGTGGGATTGAGGAGATCCTCGAAGTATTCCTTCCACCGTCCGACGACATCCCCAGTTGAGGTCAACAGCCGCCCACCCCTACTGTAAACAGCATTGGTGGGGGACTGTTTCCCCCCCCTGAGGCGCCGGACAGTTTGCCAGAATCTCTTCGAGGCCAGCCGATAGTCCTTCTCCATGGCCTCACCGAACTCCTCCCAGACCCGAGTTTTTGCCTCCACAACCACCCGGGCCGCAGTCCGCTTGGCCTGCCGGTACCCGTCAGCTGCCTCCGGAGTCCCACAAGCCAGCCAGGCCCGATAGGACTCCTTCTTCAGCTTGACGGCATCCTTTACTTCCGGTGTCCACCACCGGGTTCGGGGATTGCCGCCTCGACAGGCACCGGAGACCTTACGGCCACAGCTCCGAGCAGCCGCTTCGACAATGGAGGTGGAGAACATGGTCCACTCAGACTCAATATCTCCAGCCTCCCTCGGGATCTGGTCGTAGCTCTGCCGGAGGTAAGAGTTGAAGATCTCTCTGACAGGAGATTCGGCCAAACGTTCCCAGCAAACCCTTACAGTACGCTTGGGTCTGCCGAGTCTGTCCAGCCTCCTCCCCCGCCATCGGATCCAACTCACCACCAGGTGGTGATCAGTTGACAGCTCCGCCCCTCTCTTCACCCGAGTGTCCAAGACATACGGCCGCAGGTCAGATGAAACGACCACAAAGTCGATCATCGACCTACGACCTAGGGTGTCCTGGTGCCACGTGCACTGGTGGACACCCTTATGCCTGAACATGGTGTTCGTTATGGACAAACTGTAACTAGCACAGAAGTCCAATAACTGAACACCACTCGGGTTCAGGTCGGGGGGGCCGTTCCTCCCAATCACGCCCCTCCAGGTGTCACTGTCGTTGCCCACGTGAGCGTTGAAGTCCCCCAGTAGAACGACGGAGTCCCCAGTCGGAGCACTTTCCAGCACTCCTCCTAGAGACCCCAAGAAGGCCGGGTACTCTGCACTGCCGTTTGGCCCGTAGGCACACACGACAGTGAGAGACCTATCCCCGACCCGTAGGCGCAGGGAAACGACCCTCTCGTTCACCGGGGTAAACTCCAACACATGGCGGCTGAGCTGGGGGGCTATAAGCAAACCCACACCAGCCCGTCGCCTCTCACCATGGGCAACTCCAGAGTGGTGAAGAGTCCATCCTCTCTCAAGGAGTGTGGTTCCAGAGCCCAAGCCATGCGTAGAGGTGATCCCGACTATCTCTAGTCGGAACCTCTCAACCTCACGCACAATCTCAGGCTCCTTCCCCGCCAGCGAGGTGACGTTCCACGTCCCTAAGGCTAGTTTCCGTGTCCAGGGATCGGGTCGCCGCTTAAGATCAGTGAGTACAAAATCCAATTACATATTAAAAGCTGAATCAAATAGATGGGTTTTCAGAGCAGATTTAAACTCAGATAAGGAGGAGGCCATTTTAATTTGGATTGGGAGTTTGTTCCACAATGTGGGGCCCGCTACTTCAAACGCTCTATTTCCCCTGTTTATCAATCGGGTTCTGGGAATCTGAAGGAGGAATTTGTTTAACGATCTAAGCTCTCGCTTAGGGGTATATAAGTGAAGTAGGTCCGACAGGTATAATGGTGCAAGATTATTTAATGATTTGTAGACCAGCAATAGAATTTTGTATTCAATTCTATACTGAACCGGTAACCAATGTAGGGACCTCAGAAGGGGTGTAACATGCTCAAACTTTTTACATCCCTTCAGGAATCTCGCTGCTGCATTTTGAACGACTTGTAGGCGTAAAATTTGAGTCTTAGCAACACCATAATATAGAGAGTTGCAGTAGTCCAGCCTCGATGTTATGAAGGCATGGACAGCAACCTCTAAAGAGGCGTATAGAGAGAAGAGATTTAATTTTAGAGAGAGAGCGTAAGTAGAAGAAGCTAGAGCCCACTACAGAGGCAATTTGCCTGTCAAATTTCAGACTATTGTCGATCATCACACCTAGATTACGCACTTGGGATGAGGTACTCAAATTTGAGAATTCCAAATTTTGTGAGCTTTGCCTACTAGTTTCGGAGGGGCTAAAAACAATGGCTTCCGTTTTATCTGAATTTAAAAACAGGAAATTATTTGAGAGCCATGATTTTACGTCGTCCAGACACGCGGTTAAGCAACTAAGAGCATGCTCATTATCAGAGGTCAGAGGCAGATAGATTTGCATATCATCAGCGTAGCAATGAAAAGAAACGTTATGTTTCCTAAAGATAGATCCCAAGGTAAGCAGATAGAGAGAGAAAAGAGTAGGTGCAAGAACAGACCCCTGTGGTACACCACAGGTTAGCTTACGCGATGAGGAATTTGAATTTCCTATTTTAACTGAAAAAGTTCTATCTGTTAAAAAAGATTTGAACCACTTTAAGACCGTTCCTCCAAGTCCCACATAGGACTCCAACCGAGATATGAGAATTTCATGATCGACGGTGTCGAAGGCTGAGGACAGGTCTAGCATAACTAACATAACAGAATCTCCCGAGTCAGTAGCCATTAAAATGTCATTTAGGACTTTAACAAGGGCCGTTTCCGTACTGTGCAATGTTTTGAAACCTGATTGGAAGGTCTCATAGATGTAATTATTGGTTAAAAATGATTGAAGTTGCAGAAAGACGATTTTTTCCATCACCTTGGAGATAAAAGGTAGAACAGAAACAGGCCGAAAATTTGCTAAAATGGTAGGATCCAGTGTAGGTTTCTTTAATATAGGGGTGATTGTGGCCATTTTTAAGCTCTCAGGGATGACCCCTGCTTTCAGACAGTTATTAACCCTCTGGGGACCAGAAACGCGCCGGCGCGTTTTGCTCGTTTTTTTCACATAGCAGAACAATAGACTTAAAGTACTACCATCATTTCTGTTCATATAGAGTTAAGAAATATGAGAAAATAATCTGTTAAATGTCTACTTTTTTATGTGCCCGCATACAATCGAAATAAAATATTGTGCTTTTGTAAAATAAAGAATATAAACAGGGTGTGCGTTCTGCCTCTCAGTCACCGTGAACTTTTTTCCTGGAGCACGTCTCTAATCTTCAACAAAACTCAGCAAATACTATTCACCCAGACATGAGCAATATATCTTTTAAATCATTTGAGTTTGTACTTTTAAATGATCCGATTCAAAACTAAAATAAATATTCTCCGTTTATGTAATCTATATAAAAAGAGAGACGTGTCAGCCTTTCTAATTATCTTTCTCTCAGCTCATTATCTCCAGTAATGTGACACGCCCACGGAGAGCACGCGCTATTCAAACGCAAATACATGAAGCACCACATTGAGACGCGTTAACGCCCATAAACTCTGAAAACACACTATATTTTTTAGTCAGATTAATCTACTGTCATCTTGAGCGGCTATGAGGAACAATCCTGGGACATTTACCTACCTCAGAACAAGTGCTGGTTTATTTTCACCACGAGGAGGAGCAACAGATTCAGCTGAGAAGTGTGTAAGTGTTTTATGCTTGTGCTTTGTTCTAATCGCGATATAGAATAACGTTAGTGTCTGTAAACGGAAAAATAGCATACTGTTTAAATGTGAATCATGTTTCTGTGTGTGTGTGTGTGTGAATGAATGAATGAATGAATGAACGCACAGATACGCACTGTTATAGACGAAATAAAAGACATTTTGTTGACTAGTTTTGGATAGAGTATAAAGCTTTTACTCTAAAATAGACATCAAATAAGCTTTGTTAGGAGTTTCTGCTCATATGTTAAATATATAGTATGTTTTGTCAATAAACTAATCAACTAAGATGTTATAGTCTAGTGTTTGTTCCAATCCAAGCTAAATCAAAATAATGAATCCTCAACTTTGAAATATGTATGATCAAACTAAGACATTTATGGAAAAGACAATTTTCTTTTCAAGATTTTTCCAACTCTAACTTTGAACTGAAATAAAACCTTGTCTATATGGTGAAGGGTGTGTGATAGATGTGTCCAGACGTATGCACCCTGTATTTTAAAGAAGAACATTTAATTATTTGTGATAAATTTTTCATTCACAAAGAATTCAAGGACATTATTCATGTCCCTAAAGGTTGGAGTTTTCCTCATTTTTTTAATTAAGGCATTACGATTTTTTTATTCCTCTTTTTAGTCAACTTTAGCATGGGTGTGTTCACTTATTCTAAGCAGTGTGTGTGTGTGTGTTGTAAATAAATCCAAACAATCCAAGCCATTCTTTTTTAAATCTCCTCATTCTTTCTGCAAGGCTCTTCATAATGATATGGCCTGATAGCACCTAATAGGGCCATTATGGGAGGGTCTTTGTCTTTCTCAGGTGTGAAATGCATACATACTAATGAGAGATCAAGCTTCCTCGCATAAAGCTTTCTCAAACAAAACACGTCATACACATTCTAAAAGACTTTATTGACTTATCTGAATGAGTAGTCAGGATGTTTCTCACATAGTTTTGGAGCAAATATTCTAGACTATGTGATACAATTTTCAAAAGTCTTGTGAAGAAATAATCAATATGTGTTTTGTGGCCTTATTTCAGAAACTTTTAGTTTTAGTTTTTTCAATAACCACTCATAAATAATATTCTCTCAAAAATACAAACATGTACATGCATGTTGCTAACATATTATGGTAGCCCCGTGTGTGCTATATAGAGTGAATTTACACCTTTGCCATTAACATGTTTATAAATAACTGAAAAAAGCACAAATGTCAGTGCATGTCAAAACATCCCAAGGGCCCCAAAAAACCTTTGGTCCCCAGAGGGTTAAGTAGAGACACAAGCCCTCGTCCTACAGTATCAATTACTTGCTTTAGGTAGCGGGGGTGTATAATGTCATGGGGACTCGGGGAGCTTTTTAACTTTATAATTACTTCTTTAAGAGATTGCAGGGAGATGGAATTAAAAATAGTCCAAAAGACCGAAGGAATCTTTAGCAATGTCATTTCACCCTTGGTCACATATATTTGAGCTCTAAGATTGGTAATTTTTGTTCCAAAATAGTTTAAAAAATCTTCGCATAGAGCATTGGTCACATTGTTAGAAATCGATACAGAAGGATTGAGTACTGAATCTATAACCGAAAAGAGAACTCTAGGAGTTTGATGGTGTTTTTCAATCAAGTTAGAAAAGTAGACAGACTTGGCTTTCTTAGCAGCTTTCTGATATATCAACAAACAGTTTTTAAGTATATTAAAAGATATTTGCAGTTTGTCTTTCTTCCATTTCCTTTCTGCTTTCCTACATGATTGTCTCAAAGCACGAATGTCATGATCTATCCAAGGCTCAGATTTACGCTTCGGCTTTAGAGACCTGTAAGGTGCAACATCATTCAGTGTTTCCAACCATATCGTATTTATAGATGCAAGATGCTGCTCAACATCTAAATCAGGTAACAAATACTCATGGGACCAGAAGGAAATATTTCCATTGTAGCGTTCATTAAAAGCCTCGCAGAATCGAGGTGAATACACACGGACCTGTTTAATGTCAGAGACAATTCTGTAAGGGATTGCGGGGAGAGACATTTTAAACATGATAGGAAAGTGATCAGAAATCAGAGATTCAATCACTTCCATATCAATTATAGACAGACCAAAGGATAATATTAAGTCCAATGTGTGGCCTTGATTGTGTGTAGGTTTTTTAACCCATTGTATCAGATTAAAAGAGTCAATTATATTTAAGAAGTCCACCGCTAGATGTTTCGAAGCACAGCATACATGAACATTAAAATCTCCTAAGAGTAGGATCTGATCATGTGCAATAATTAGATCCCCCACAAACTCAGAGAATTCTTCAATAAAGTTTTTCGTCAGATGTGGGGGTCTATATATTAGAGCTATGACAATAGGTTGAGACCAGTCAAGCAATAATAGCTGTACTTCAAAACTTGTGGGGCTTCGTGGGCATAGGTTTACGGTTTGGACGGATAACAACCCGCTCAAGTATATTTTGACCAAACCAAAGCTTGATGCCTGTGAGCACAGGTGGGTTGCGAAGTTGGCTCCTTTTGAATTTGACATACAGTACATTCCTGGACCAAAAAACGTGGTGGCTGATGCTTTGAGCCGGGAACCTTTTGGTACTCCCAAGATCTTGCACAGACTTACCAGAACGCCTTATGATATCTTGAGGCATGAAGCAGATGCACTTGAGGTTGAGCGGGTGCAGGATATGTTTAATTTGGCATGTGAACATACAAAGAGTGTAGCTATGGAGAAAATATCTGGGTCGCAAAAGTGTCATGAGGTCGATAACATGGTTCAGAGTTTGGCTGGGGGGCGGGTGTCTTGTGAAGAGAAGTCAGCTGTACTCCGCTCTTACCGTCACTGGGAGGAAGGAGCAGCTGCTAGAGCAGTGGCTTATGTGCAGCATTTAAGGGGTTTGGAGGATGCGGGGCAGTGCCCATTCGATAAACTTACCCAGGCAGATTTACTTGACAAGCAATGTCATGATCTGGTCATAAGTAGGGTGAGGTTCTTTGTGGAGCGAGGTAGACGACCATCTAGGAGAGAGAAAGTCAGTGAGCCAACAGAAACTGTGCGAACACTCAGACAATGGGGCAAATTCACAATTAAGTTAGGTATACTTTACCGTGTGTCTAAGAATCCGACAACCAAGAAAAAGACTTTTCAGTATGTCGCTCCAGCAGCTTTGAGAGGTTTGGTCCTTAAAGGGGTGCATGATGACGCAGGTCATCAGGGCCAGCACCGCACTCTATGGCTAGCGAGGCAAAGATTTTACTGGTATTCTATGGAGAAAGACACTAAACTGTACGTGATGCAGTGTAAGCGATGTGTGTTGAGTAAGGCTCCTGAGGCAAGAGCTCCACTTGTGTCAATAACCACTACAGCGCCGCTTGAGTTGGTTTGTATCGATTTCTGGTCGGCTGAGGATGTCAATAACAAATCGGTTGACGTGTTGGTTGTAACCGACCACTTCACTAAACTTGCGTGTGCGTATCTCTGTCTGAATCAGACTGCGAAGTCTGTTGGCCGGGTTCTGTGGAACAATTATTTTTGTGTATATGGGTTCCCAGGACGGATCCATTCAGACAAGGGTGCAAATTTTGAAAGTTCTTTGATTGCTGAAATGTTGAAGTTGTCAAGTGTTACCAAATCTCGTACCACACCCTATCACCCTATGGGTAACGGGCAAACTGAAAGGTTTAATCGTACTCTTGGTGACATGATAAGGTCCCTGCCTCCGAGGTCTAAAGCGGTTTGGCCTCAGATGCTGAACACACTGACTTTTTCGTACAATTGCACTAGACATGAGACAACTGGCTACCCACCTTTCTTTTTGATGTTCGGCCGTACTCCGAGATTGCCTGTAGATGTTTTGTTTGAGAGTGTAATTTTGGATGATGGGACTGTTGATGTGAGTAAATATGTCCAGTCTCTGGGGAAGGATTTAAGGGAGGCAATGTCACTTGCACAATTGAATGCGCATCAGCAGCAGAGTAAACAAGCTGAATATTATAATCGCAAGTGCAAGGGTCATTCTTTGGAGTTGGGTGATCGGGTCCTTCTGGCAAACAAAGGAGAAAAGGGAAAGAGGAAATTAGCTGATCATTGGGAAAGCACGGTGTATATTGTGGTCAGTAAGAACCTTTCTTTGAACACGTACAAGATTCGCTACCCTGTTAATGGTCGTACCAAAGCTGTTCATCGTAACCTGTTGATGCCGGTGAACTTCTTACCATTGCCTGCTTGGGATGATTCTGTGAGATCAGAGTGTGATTTGAGTTCAGACTGTGATTTGTCACATACTGACTGTCAGAAGAGTAATACTACAGACCGAATTTCTAAATGGATTACTGATGTAGACGATGTGGCGGGGACTGCCAGTGGTGAATTGAATGATGACATGATTGACAGTGGTGAGCGTGATATTTGTGATAATGTAGTGGGGAATCAAATTGAACAGGTTGAAGGGATGGAGTGTCATGATATTTCTGAGAGAATGTCTGTTCCTTCAGCGTCTTTGTGCCTCGCATCAATTGCTGGAACATCATATGTGTCAGATGCTCATTCTGAAGTCTCTGTATCTCCGATTGTCGTGCCGATAAATGATCATGATGGTGACATTTCAGTGGTAATGCAAGAGGTTTCTGCGAGTCCATCTGAACGTGATTCGGTGTTTTGTCATGCTCTCAGAGAGCCTGGTGAACAGCAGAAAGTATATACAAGATTTGGTAGACTTATTAGGCCTGTGAGTAGATTGATTCAAACAATGTCAACTCAAAGAGTTTATCCTGTTCAGGAAGTTTGATTTTTTTTTTTTTTTTGATTGAGTGTGCATCTGTCGATCTGTCAGAGGTGGCATGATCTTTCATGATCTGTCATACATTAAGTTGTTTAAAACAAACAATTAGTGTAAGAAAAGTGATTTATTGGTGTGTGTCATATTTGAAACTATGTATATGGCATGGTTTTTCGAATGGTAGATTGGGGATTAGCTACCCTTGATTTGTCTGAATCTTAAATAAGATGGCTTTAGAGCTGTATAACCTAAGGTGGTTTATGTGAAATGACATCACTGATATGTCAAGTAGATGACCTGTCCTATAATCTAGCGTAAAACAGTGGGGGTGAATGTGACGAGTGTATGTTGTTACACTAGATCGGGGGTACTCAATAGGCGGACCGCGGCCCGCATCCGGACCCAGACGCAATACAATTTGGACCGAAGCCAAAATCAACATTATATAATTTAGTCATGATCCAAGCGAGTTTTCATTGGTGCGTGATTTCATGCCTATATTGTTTTCCTACTAGATGTGGTTTATCTATCTTCTGTGTCTGTCCAATCCAAAGAACCAATCAGGAGCTGTAATAACTGTAATCACCATGACAACTCACTCACTCGTTGGCCGCGCTGTGTGTGTGTGTCATTCGCAACGCAGGCGCTAATCCATCTGCGGTACCTGTTTCCTTGCTAGCGAAAATCATGGCGTGCTCAAAACCTGACAAAAAGAGAAAAGTCGATTCTGAAAATCGCGAATTTAAGACAGAGTGGACTGACAGTTATGCATTTGTGCTGCCGGCGGGGAGCACAAAACCAATGTGTTTAATCTGCAACGAGACGGTTGCCATTGTCAAGAGTGGTAACGTGAAACGTCATTATGACTCAAAGCACGGACACTTTGACCACAATTACCCGCTTAAATCTGAGGTAAGAGCCAGAAAAATCAAACAACTGCAATCATCATACCATGCAACATGCAGTGTAATAGTTAGATCAGCCACCCAACAAGAACGTGCAACTGAAGCCTCATTAAGAGTGGCATGGGTCTTAGGAAAGCACAAGAAACCATTCTCTGACTCGGAGATTGTGAAGGAATGCATGAATGAAATAGCAATTGCCCTGTTTGAGGGAACTCAAAAAGATGACATCATACAAAAAATAAATCAAATATCTTTGTCTGACTCCACTGCTGTAAAGCGAACTGAAGTCCTTGCTGAGGATTTGCTTGACCAAATGAAGTCTGCAATAAAAAAGGCTAAATGCATTTCATTGGCTTTGGATGAATCCACAGACAACACAGACAATGCACAACTTCTGGTGTTTGTCAGATTTTATGATGAAGAGAAGGGAGAATTCTGTGAAGATGTGTTAGGCCTCACAGCCCTCCATGGACACACAAGAGGGGATGATATTTATGAAGCACTGATGCAGATGTTGAGAGACAGAGAGATAGACCTGAAGCATGTTATTTCCATTGCTACTGATGGAGCTCCATGTATGACTGGAAGAGAGAGGGGATTAGTGGCACGCTTGAGAGCTCATCACCCTGAACTAATAGCATATCATTGCATAATTCATCAGAAGGTTTTGTGTGCCAGTCTTGAAGAAAAGTATGCAGAGGTCATGACAACAGTAATGAGACTTGTGAACTTTTTGAGGGCATCATCTGCCTTGCAGCATCGCTTGTTGCGCTCATTCCTAACAGAGGTGAATGCAGAATTTGATGATTTGCTCCTTCACAACAATGTCTGGTGGCTTAGTAAAGGCAAGGTACTGGAGCGCTTTTGGACATTACGGAAAGAGTTGGAAACCTTTCTGTTGGATCAGAAGAGTGCAAAAGCAAAACAATTTGTGGAATTTATGCAGAATGAAGAAAAAATGGAAATTGTTGCATTTCTATCTGACATTACCTCCCATCTCAATGATCTGAACATGAAGCTCCAGGGCAAAAATAACACAGTGTGTCACCTCACATCAGCTGTCTGTGCCTTTCAGAAGAAACTGGAGCTGTTCAAGTGTGACTTACAGCAGGACCTGCTTCACTTCCCAAAGCTTTTAAATCAAACAGCAGGAACACATCATCATCACAATCATGCTGAATTCCTGGACAAGCTGATAAAAAATTTCCAAACTCGCTTTGGAGATTTCCCTCTGGGAAAACAAGTCTTACTATGCATGGAAAATCCATTCCTTGTCAAAAACATCACAGAATTTTCAACTGAAGCCCTGAAAATCTGCCCATGGGCTAATGCTGCTTCTCTTCAATCAGAGCTAATTGAGCTTCAGGAAAACCTTGCACTGCAGGAGTCTCTCTGTGACCCTACCACCTTCTGGACTAAGATGGTCCCTACAGCAGGTGTCCCTTCCTTGCAGAAGGTGGCCCTTCAAATTCTCACCATGTTTCCCTCAACATATTGTTGTGAGTCTGCCTTTTCAACCATGAATATGGTGAAAAACAAATACAGGAGCACCCTCACTAATGAACACTTACATCAGTGCCTCCGCCTGGCGCTCACACCTTTTATGCCCAAGTTTAAAGATCTGGTGGCACAAAAAAGGTGTCACTTTTCACACAAATAAGGCCAGACCACATCACCTTTTGTACATAGTTTGAACATCTTGTGGGATTTACCACCTTTTTTGTTGGAGTTCTGTTTTTGGATTTTGACTATCACTGTTCCGGACCCTGGACGCAAGGAAAATTTGGTGAGTGGACCTTTTAGGTTTCAAATTGAGTACCCCTGCACTAGATTATTGACATAATTAAATCAATAACAGTATTATTTTATGGGACTCTTATTTTGAAAACATTTGTTTTGAAAACTGCACAGTTGTGAATGGTCATGTGATCATAAACTTAATAAATTGCGTTGTTTTCAATTCTTCATACATGTATATTTCTTATTTTTTTTGTATTGTTTTTGGGATCTCTTTCTTTAAAAACCAAACACAACGCAGAAGAAAACCCACTACACTGGCCATGTCGAGAGATCAGTTGTGCAAACAAAGGGATATGGTGCTCAGTCACCTCAGCCAGTCCTGGCCATGTCGAGAGAGCAGTTGTGCAAATACAGGGATATGGTGCTCAGTCACCTCAGCCAGTCCTGGCCCAGTCAAGAGAGCAGTTGTGCAAGCACAGGGATATGGTGCTCAGTCAGCCAACTCAGCCAGTTGGGGCTTCGGGTCAACTGGGAAACTATTCCCAAAGGCAGCCTCAGCATGCTGAATGCCAAAACACGAGAGGCAACTATTGTGGCCGTCTGCTGGCGCCAGTGAGCGACCGCGTCCAGAAACACATAGGCGGAATGTGTTGCTCTTCTGTGAAGACAAGCACTCTTTATGTCTCTCAGCAGAGCCGAGGCACCCAGGAAATGGCGGCGGTGCACAGCAGGTTAGTGCAAGGAAACTCTCAGGGAATGCCCACCGAACCGACACAGACATTTGAAATGCAGTGAAAACAGCAGTTGTTGAGCTTTTCAGTCAGCTCACGGCCACACGCTGATCGCGCCGTTTACTATTAGTGAGAGAGAAGAGAGAATTCTCGTGCAACTGGTAGTCTCTGATACTGAAGTCCAACAGGACGCTCGGCTCCTCGGTGAAAGACAAAAGGTGCATTCAAATTTAAGAAATATGATTTTATGTCACTATGCAAAATTGAACATCAATTATGCAATTTTATGATTTCAATAATTATAACTAAATGTGGCTTCCATGTGTTTACAGAAATGTTTATAATAAGCAGTAGAATTATAATAGGCTAATCTAATGACTGAGCTTGAGATATTTATTGATCAATCAGTCTCTCTTTGAAAAAGACTAATAAGGAGGTTGAAGTCTTATGGAGTGAAATGATTACTTTGTATGATGAGCAAAGTGAAATCTGAGTCCTATTCCCTCTCAAAGCAAATCTGTGATCAGTTCATGTCCTGTTACTTTATCCGCTACAGTAAAAGACCTGGGTGTTACATTAGACTGCAACCTGTCTTTTGAAAAGCATATTTCATATGTTACAAAAACAGCCTTTTTCCACCTTAGAAACATTGCTAAGCTACGTAATATGCTATCAGTCTCTGATGCAGAAAAGTTAGTTCATGCATTCATGACCTCGAGACTAGATTACTGTAATGCTTTATTAGCTGGTTGTCCTGCATCTTCAATAAACAATCTACAGTTAGTCCAAAATGCAGCCGCTAGAGTTCTTACTAGATCAAGAAAATATGATCATATAACACCGATTTTATCATCACTTCATTGGTTACCTATAAAGTTCCGTATTAATTACAAGGTATTGCTTTTGACTTATAAAGCTCTGAATGGTCTAGCTCCAGTCTATTTAACGGATCTTCTATCGCCCTACAATCCATCGCGCTCTTTAAGATCACTAAATTCGAGGCTTCTGGTCATTCCTAGGATATCCAGATCCACCAAAGGAGGCAGAGCATTTTCACATTTAGCTCCGAAGCTCTGGAATAGCCTTCCTGATATTGTTCGTTGCTCAGACTCGCTCTCCCAGTTTAAAACTAGACTGAAGACGCATCTATTTAGCCAGGCATTCATATAAATTTTTTATCTTACAGTTACTGTAAATTCGGCCTCTAGTTCATAAACGCCAGAGGAGAACTGGCCCCCGACTGAGCCTGGGTTCTCCCAAGGTTTTTTTTTTTCTCCTTTGGGTCATCTGATGGTGTGTTAGGACACCTTTAGGTCACTGGATGGAGTTTTTCGGTTCCTTGCCACTGTTGCCTTTGGCTTGCTCAGTTGGGGATATTCAAATTAATTAACCAATCATACCATTGATCAGCTCTACCAAACTTGGATGTCTTTTTTTTTCAGTCATAAACAAACATTAAGTTGTTTTGATTGATACTGTGAAGCAGCTTTGATACAATCTGTATTGTGAAAAGCGCTATATAAATATATTTGACTTGACTTGACTTGACAGAAGTCTGATCATAAACCTCTGGGTTATCATCACGTGAACATCAGTTCACAGTGTTATTGTGTACATTGATTTATTGTTTATTATGTTATGATTTCATTTATGTATAGAGACAATGTCAATGTTTAGTGTTCAAACTGTGTTTTGTAGCAGAGTACAAGAATTGAACAGAGATTTTGAAGACTTTACATTTCTTTTATTTTGCACATGTCTGTAATGTCTTTGTCAGGTGTTCACCTGCCAGACTGGGTATACATTACATAGTATATCTTACCTGTCTGGTCCAGTGTTGTGGTAGGGAGTGGCCATTAAGCTCCCGAATAGACTTAGACTTAACTTTATTGTCATTCTCACAACACGGATGAGGGGAACGAGATAAGAACTCAGGTCTCGGTGTTGACCAACTACTTCAATAATTAATAAAAATACTTAAGAAACTTCCTTAAAAACATTTCAAACATAAATAAAGTGCAATACTATTTTTTTAAAAGACAAAGGCATGGCAGTGTGGAGGCGTTCATTAGTCTGACCGCATCCGGGTAGAAGCTGTTCTTCAGCCTGGTGGTCCTTGCCTGGATGCTACGCAGCCTTCTGCCTGAGGGGAGGTGGGAAAACAGTCCGTATGCAGGATGGGTAGAGTCCCTCATGATGCAGGTTACTCTATCCCTGCATCGGCTTGCGTAAATGACCGAGAGGCCTGGTAGTTTGCAACCAATGGTCCGTTGTGCAGACCTTACCACCCTCTGCAGCATCTCTTTTTCTGCCATTGTGCAGCTGCCATACCACACAGTTATGCAGGAAGACAGGGTACTCTCCACCACACACCTGTAGAAGGATCTGAGGATGGTAATGTCCATCTTTGCCTTCTTCAGCTTCGTCAGGAAATATAGGCGTTGATGGGCTTTTTTTTAGGGTGGTCAAGGTGTTTTGGCGCCAGGTAAGGGTGTTGGAGATGTCTACTCCAAGGTATCTGATGCTGGATACCCTCTCCACAACTGCGCCATCAATGCGGAGAGGAGGGGGGACAATGCCCTTCTTGCGAAAATCTACAATCATCTCCTTGGTCTTGTTCATGTTCAGGATGAGATTGTTCTCCTTGCACCACAGCTCCAGTCCATCCACCTCCTGCCTGTATGCTAACTCATTCCCATTGGTAATGAGCCCAACCACTGCAGTGTCGCCTGCGAACTTCACTATGAGGTTGCTATCATAGTGAGCTCTGCAGTCGTGCGTGAGCAGTGTGTAGAGCAGCGGGCTGAGAACGCAGCCCTGGGGGGAGCCAGTATTGAGGATGATGTTTGATGATGTAATATTATTGACTCTTACAGACTGGGGTCTATTGGTCAAGAAGTCCAAAATCCATTTACAGAGTGATGGAGCTAGACCTAGTGCTACTAGTTTATTCACCAGTGTCTGTGGGATGATTGTGTTGAACGCAGAGCTAAAGTCCAAGAAGGGCAACCTCACGTAGGAATCCTTGTTTTCCAGGTGTGTGAGGGACTTGTGGACCACAGCAGCAATTGCGTCAGCCGTCGAGCGGTTCCCCCTATAGGCATACTGGTGGTGGTCAGCTGTTATGTCGATGGACTTTTTTATGTGTGACATAAAAAATGGTCACACATTTTATGTGTGACCAGCCTCTCAAAGCACTTCATTGCTATTGGTGTAAGAGCAATTGGGCGGTAGTCATTTAAACTGGACACTGAGGCGGCCTTTGGCACTGGGACGATGGTAGACGTCTTAAAGCACGTTGGTACTATGGCCTGGGAGAGTGAGATGTTAAAAATATCCGTCATGACATCTGACAGCTGGTACGCACAGTCCTTCAGGACCCGGCCCGGAACCCCATCGGGGCCTGCAGCTTTACGGTAGTTTATTTTCTGCAGTGTCATCCTCACCTCAGCTGCTGTCAGACTAAGAGGGGGGTCCTCCTGTGGAGGTATGACACTGGACGTGGTGGTGTTGTTTAATACCTCAAACCGGGCATAGAAGGAGTTAAGGGCGTCAGGTAGTCGGGGGTCTCGGGAAGAATTCAAATTCAAATTTTTCTTGCTGTAGTCCGTAACGCATTTGATGCCCCTCCACATGCTCCGAGGATCATTTGAGGAAAAGTATCCCTGGATTTTCCGAGCATAACTTGATTTTCCCCTCCTTATGCCTGCCACCAGGCCTCGTCGGGCTGCCCTCAGTGCGTCTGGATCTCCCCCCCTAAATGCAGCATCCCGCTCTCTCAGGAGGCGGCGCACTTCTGCATTCAGCCATGGTTTCTGGTTACGAGAGACCATGACAGTTTTAGTGATTGTAACATCCTCAACGCACTTTTTGATGTAGCCCAGTACTGATGTAGTATATTCCTCCAGGTTCACTATGTCCCCCTTCATTGCTGCTTCTCTGAACATCTGCCAGTCCGTGGTGTCAAAACAGTCCTGCAGCATTGGAACGGCTTCAGTGGGCCACACAGTAATTGTTTTCTGTAAAGATTTTCCGTTGTTTAGTATGGGGCAGTATGCAGGGACCATCATGATAGAAATGTGGTCTGAAGCGCCAAGGTTGGGGCGGGGAGAGGCTCTGTATGTTCCACGTCTATTTGTATACACTTTGTCGAGTGTATTTTCCCCTCTAGTGGCGATGGTGACGTGCTGGTGGAACATGGGGAGTATATCTTGCAGGTGAACATGATTAAAGTCCCCTGCAACAACATACAGGGCCTCCGGGTGTTTGTTTTGCATAGAGCTAATTATGCTGTGCAGTTCCCTCAGGGCTGCGTTAGCATTAGCTGATGGGGGGACATAAACAGCAGCTATAAACACGGCTGTAAATTCGCGTAATAGGTAGTGCGGCCGGCATTTGATAATCAAGTATTCAACTGCTTCAGAGCAGTGACTATCAGCCACGGAACAGTTTGTGCACCAACCTTCGTTTACATAAATGCAAAGTCCACCTCCCCTCGTTTTCCCCGACAGCTGATTTCGGTCCGAACGGAAAAGAACTCGCCCCTCGAGCTGGCAGACGGAGTCCGTGATATTGCTATGAAGCCAGGTCTCTGTCAATACAAAGACACAGCAATTCCTCATCTCCCTCTGGCACAGTCTCAGTTTTAGTAAGTCCATCTTGTTATCCAACGCTCGAACATTGGACAAGAAAAGTGATGGGATGGCCGGTCTGCTGGTCTCCTTTAACTTAGCAAGCAGCCCTGCTCTTTTTCCCCTCCTCTGTTTCCTTGTACACCGCCTCCTCTTTCTCCTGTAGTGGAGTAATCTGTTCCTCCATGCCGCTGTCCTCAACAACTGCAGTCTACCTAACATCGTTTTGAGCATAAACGGAACAGGCCAGTTTTCATTTAGTACCAAGAGCTCGGACCTACTAAACTTTATCGCTGTAATCGTGCTAATAGTAGACTCGGTAACACCGGGAGCTAGAGAAGCCGCTGCACAGCTGCGCGCCGCCATCTGCGGCGTATATACTGGGTTATTAGTGGTTATACCATTTACTAGGACAGAGAAGGATAGGAATGCTCTGAAATGGTAATAGTCTTATTTAAAGGGTTTATTGTTTACCTTTGATCAATGATATTATTCTAGATATTATTACTCTAGTTGAGCAACAGGCGGGCCAAGGGGCAGAGCTGCTGCAGCCCAAAATGCTGTAAGAAGCGAATGTCTGGTGTAAGACGTCATTGTCAGAGGCTTGTTCCTCAAGGCTAGATCTGATGCCTGGTTTGCTGCTCTCAGCATGTTTTATTTATGTTTTGTACAGTCTATTTTATGTATTTTTTTATGATTTATTTTGTTAATTTTTAACTTTATTTGGAGCATGTGTGCAGAGACAGCTGTCATAGTAAATTCACTTGAACTTCAATGATTACCTACGCTGTACTCAACTCATTCCATCTTTTCCCAGGCCTGTCGGCAAAACAAAATCACATTACAACTCAGGGTAACTGTATACAACCAGCCATCCGACACCTGGCCGTTGCGGCTTTCCGACACAAGGTGGCAGTGGTTCTTCTTCTTCTTCTCTAGGGTTTATGGCGGGTCGCAACCAGCTTTGTTCAGGTGCATACCACCACCTACTGTACCGGAGTGTGTAATTTCAAGGTTTTAGTACTTAGTATTTAATAAATAAAAAAAATAAAAAAAACTATATGATATGATCTAATCGTGTATATTTAAGAAATTTACATACAGCGAGTCCCCTCATCCATCCCCCGTTCTACTGGCTCTAGAAATAGAGCTGGTACTTCGGCTGGTGGCCAGGGTGATCTGAGGGTGACGGTTTGGAACAAAGCGCCGACTATCAGTCCGTGCCCAGCCGCACCCTCTCCAATGTTGCAACCCGCGAGTGTTCAGGGGATTTCCGCAGGACCATCTTCGGATGCCCTTTCGCGCTCCAGAGGAGGACGCGATGTCTATTGCAGCATCACAAAGTGGGTCTGAATCTTCTGGAAGTGAAGACTCAGCGCAGCTGCCACCTTCCGGTGTGCATACAGTTGTGCCTGAGTCGGATCCAGAGATGACGGCCATGCTTGCCCGGGCCGCCGCGAGCATCGGGTTAGAGTGGACCCCTCCACCCTGTCCCGAGCGCTCGCGGTTGGATGATTGGTACTTGGGTAAGGCCGCGGACCCCCGTCCGCGTCAAACCCCAATACCTTTCTTCCCGGATGTGCATGATGAGATCTCGAAGTCCTGGAAGACCCCCAGCTCTTCCCGTGACCGCTCGTTGGTCTCATCCACCTTTCCTCCCCTCGATGAGGCGGCTGCCCGTGGGTACACTGGGCTCCCCCCGGTTGAACGCTCTGTTGCGATGCAACTGTGTCCTCAGAGCACTTCTTCTCGTGGTGAGCCTAAGCACCCATCCAAAGCCTGTAGGTACTCGTCTACGCTTGTGGCGAAGTCCTACAGAGCGGCGGGACAGGCAGCCACCTCTTTGCATGCCATGGCCATTCTGCAGGTCTACCAGGCCCAGATGCTCAGGGACATGCACGAGGGTAGGACAGACCCATGGCTCTTCAATGAGCTGCGCGCCGCCACCGACCTTGCTCTCCGAGCGACGAAGGTGACCGCACGATCCCTGGGTTTGGTGATGTCCACAGCCGTGGTCCAGGAGAGACACCTGTGGCTGAATCTTGCTGATATGCGGGATGCCGAGCGGTCTCGGCTGCTCGACACCCCCATATCACAAGATGGCCTCTTCGGCGGAGCAGTCGAGGACTTCGCCCAACAGTTCTCGACTGCACAGAAACAGACTGAGGCGATCAAGCACATTCTGCCCCGACGGCCCGCTGCTGCCTCCACCCAGCCGACCGGGCAGAATACTCAGTCTGTTCGCCGCCGAGGGCGCCCTCCTGTGGCTCCCGCCCCTCCCGCCCGGCCCAAGCAGCAGCCTTCACCTGGGCCCGGTCGTGGAGGAAGCCGCAAGAAGGGGCCCCAGCCCTCTCCTGCCCCGCCCCCCGCTAAACGCCGGGCCAAGCGGCGCTCCTGAGACGGGCTGCTCAGGGATGATGTTCACTTCTCGGGAGATGGTAGCAGGACCACTCCTTCCCCTGGTGGAGGGCCAGGGGAGAATCTTTTGTTCCAACGCTGCTCACCCACGGGTGGGCAGCACCCTTATGTGGTTAAAGAAAGAAGTGACACATTCATCCCTGAGCACACAGAGTTCTCGGACGACACGGTGCGCCGCCCCCGGGCCGTGCACCCCTCGTCCTCCTCTGTCCCAGAGCCGGATGACAGTGCGTGCCGTCCCCGGACCGTGCCGCTCTCATCCTCCTCTGACGCCAGACCCCTGGCGGAGCAGACCCCCGTGGAACGTTCGTCCTTCCCTGGTCTGCTCTGTCAGGACGCGGTCAATGACTGTGCCCCCACACCGAGCCGCTATGCCGTCCACGTCTGGGCCAGTCATTCCGCCTCGCTGCACCACCAGTGGGAAGTCTGTAGTTCGTTTGATCCCGCTGGTACAGTCGTTGGGAGCTTGGCAAGAGCTTCCCAACCTGTCCCGCTGGGTCGCTCGAACAGTCAGGCTCGGCTACGCGATTCAGTTTGTGCGGTCTCCTCCCCGCTTCAGGGGAGTCCGCTCCACTATGGTCGGTGGCAATGCCCCTATCATGAGAGCGGAGGTTGCTACCCTGCTGGCGAAGGGTGCGATCGAGACTGTCCCTCCAGCCGAAATGAGGTCCGGCTTCTACAGCCCATACTTCATTGTCCCCAAGAAAACTGGTGGGTTACGGCCAAACCTGGATCTGCGCGTGCTGAACCGCTCCCTTCACAGGCTGCCGTTCAAGATGCTCATCATCAACCATCAGGGTGGTCTGCGCTCCCGCCGTATGTCGCAACTCGCCCGCCACCTCCTCCTATGGAGTCAGAAGCATCTGAGGTCGCTTCGTGCCATTTATATCCCCGGAGCTCTGAACTGTGCAGCCGACGAGCTCTCACGGCTTCAGCCCCTCCCGGGAGATTGGCGACTCCATCCCCAGTCGGTTCAGCTGATTTGGGACCAGTTCGGTGACGCACAGATAGATCTGTTTGCCTCTCACAACTCGACCCATTGCGCTCAGTTTTATTTCCTGACCGAGGGCATGCTCGGCACGGATGCTCTGGCGCCGAAGCTCTGGCGCCGATGCTCTGGCGCCGAAGCATGCCAAAGCAATGAATACATTGCTTTGGCGCACAGCTGGCCGCGGGGCCGCAAATATGCGTTTCCCCCAGTGAGCCTTCTTGCGCAGACCCTGCGCAAGGTCAGGGAGGACGAGGAGCAGGTCATTTTGGTCGCGCCTTACTGGCCCGCCAGGACCTGGTTCCCCGAACTTGTACTCCTCGCGACAGCACCTCCTTGGCCGATTCCTCTGAGGAAGGACCTCCTTTCTCAGGGACGGGGCACCCTATGGCACCCTCGTCCCAATCTTTGGAACCTCCACGTGTGGCTCCTGGATGGGACGAGGCAGATTTGAGTACCCTACCACCAGCGGTGGTGGCTACCATCACTTCCACTAGAGCTTCGTCCACGAGACACCTCTACGCGTTGAAGTGGAACCTCTTCGTCAGCTGGTGTTCTTCTCACCGAGAAGACCCCCGGAGATGTTCGATCGGTGTCGTGCTTTCCTTTCTTCAAGATGGGTTGGAGCGAAGGCTGTCTCTCTCCACCCTCAAGGTCTATGTCGCCACCATTGCCGCACAGCACGACCTTATAGAAGGTAAGTCCGTAGGGAAGCACGACCTGATCGTCAGGTTCCTGAGAGGAGCGAGGAGACTGAATCCTCCTCGCCCTCCTCTCGTACCCTCTTGGGACCTCGCAGTGGTGCTAACTGCCCTGCGGAGTGCTCCCTTCGAGCCTTTGCAGTCGGTTGAGCTTAACTTCCTGTCAATGAAGACAGCGCTTCTGACTGCATTGGCCTCCATTAAGAGGGTAGGGGACCTGCACGCATTCTCCGTTGATGAGACCCCGGCCTGGATATGTGCCCAAGGTTCCTACCACTCCCTTCCGGGACCAGGTGGTGAACCTGCAAGCGCTGCCCCCAGAGGAGGCAGACCCAGCCTTGGCACTGCTCTGTCCAGTACGTGCTCTCCGCATCTATGTAGACAGAACGCAGTGTTTCAGGACCTCAGACCAGCTCTTTGTCTGTTATGGTGGGAGACTGAAGGGAAAGGCTCTCTCCAAGCAAAGGTTGTCTCACTGGATAGTGGACGCCATTGCTTTGGCTTACCAACAGCAAGGTCGACCGTGCCCCCTTGGTGTGACTGCCTACTCCACCCGGAGTGTGGCGTCCTCTTGGGCTCTAGCGCATGGCGCCTCGCTAACAGACATCTGCAGAGCTGCAGGCTGGGCGACACCCAACACATTCGCCAGATTCTACAATCTCCGAGTGGAGCCAGTGTCCTCTCATGTACTCGCTTCAACCAGCTAGTACTGGACCCGCTCAGGTGTCTTCGCTTGCTCGCCATTCCACTCCACGGACTGGATACGTGCGATATTCCCCTCAGGTGAGCTTCCCGAGAGCCCTGAGTTCCTCCAGCACTCCTGATGCTGGCGCCAGTGTCTTTTGCCTGCGCGTCGGCTAGGTGCCTCCCGTGTGCATGGTACCTCCTCTGAGCTACCCCCACATGTGTATTTCCACTGTAAGCCTCTCTGAGCATGTGTCTTTCCCTTGGCAAGCCACCTTGCCACCCCTGGGGTTGAAATATTCCACCTGCGGCTGGACAACCCAGTGATTCCCCATATGCATCCCTCGGGTCATATGTGTATTTTCTAAGTCCCCCCCCTCTGGGTTGGCAGTAATTGCATATTCCCTTAAAAACCTTGGGATATGCTCCCCAGTGTACCTTGGTATTCCTGTGCTAATAGGAGTCCTTCGTCCGTGCTGTCTCACGTCAGGGATCTCAGATTACGCAGGGCACTGGAAGACAGCGAGAAGGTGGCGTGATTAGACTGGTATCCCCATTCGTCGTCATCCGACGGAACTCGGAGTGACAATGAAAGGGAACGTCTCGGTTACGGATGTAACCCTCGTTCCCTGAGTAGGGAACGGAGACGTTCCGTCTTCCTGCCACTTTCCGCTGTACCGCGGGGATCGCCTGAGCTCAGTCTTGGCTCCTCAGCGAGGAAACATACTGCTTTGCTGGAATTTCCTCCCTTTATACCCACGAGGTGGGGCGGAGTTGCTCCATGCAAATTCTGCAGACCCATGGCATTTCTTTGCCATTGGCTCGTTTTGTATTACTCGAAGCAGATAGGCTTTCTAAGCGAAACCCCCATTCGTCGTCATCCGACGGAACGTCTCCGTTCCCTACTCAGGGAACGAGGGTTACATCCGTAACCGAGACGGTTTGGATATAATGATCAGTCCTGGAGTTTGGCCTGCTCTTCCTCCAGTTACACATTCACACACAATAACATACGCTGTGCACTCCCTGAAAAAGTCCATTAGTCGTAGAATAGGAGTGTATGTGGACCAGATTGCAGGAACTCTGTCCTTCTACAGCGTCGACAGAGACACAATGATCCTCATACACACAGTCCAGACCACATTCACTCAGCCGCTCTACCCTGGGTTTGGGGTTTATAAAGGATCAGTGAAACTGTTGATGAATCAGAATAGACTGTAGAGAGATTCTACCCATAATGCTTTGGGGCTGCATGATAAATCAGTAACAGTGAGATGCTGTAGAGTCTCTTAATTTCATTAATAACACAGCTGAACTATCACTGAAATATCATGTCAGAATAAATGTGTGTAATAAATCCTCATATAGACATCAGTGTGTGTGACGGTGTGTGTCTGTGCTTTTCTCAAGCTCTGTTTGTGTTGATGAAGATCACAGTTGTAACGGTCATCAGCTGGAGTGCCCTCGAGAGCCACCAGAGGGCACTCCACTTCAGATTGTTATTTTCCCTCACAAACTACATTTCCCATACTCACTGCCCGGACTCATCATCACTGATCTCATTTACCTGTATGTCATTACCTTGTTTAGCTCACCCCTTATAAGCCTGGTTTTCACATTCACTCACTGCGTAGTTTTGTATGTGTGGCACTGCATCTCTGAGCATTTCTTTGGTTCCCTGTATTTTGGTTTATTGGACTCTCTGCCTGCCTCTGGATTACCCGTTTGCCTTGTTGTGTGTTTTGTTTGTTTGGACTGCCTACCTGGATTTAGACCTATTGCCTGTACATTGGATTACGTGTCTGGATTACCCCACCATAATAAAATCTGCATTTGGATCTCTACTTTCTTGTCTCAGAGCAGTTTGTGACAACAGTCATTTAGTTTTACAGTAGAGTCACATCAATCATTTATAATTCATGTAGAAGTGTGATTTTTTAAACGTGTTTTAATCCAGGGGGTATTTTGGGGGTTCAAGCACTGAAGCTGCTGCAACATTATTGTATTTGCACTATTTTATCAGTTATTATTTTTCTGCTCTAAACATGTCTGGGCGTCAGAGACTGTAAGTCATGAAGATCTCAAGCTTTGAAATAAAAGAAAAGAAACTTCTCCGTTTGATCCAATTCACGCGAAACTCATGACAAAAGTCATCAAAAAAACTTGATACATCAAAACACTGAAGATATTAAATTACAATTTTTATGTGTTGATCTGTATCTGCTGAAAGTCACAGTAAACCCAACGAATCCTGATATTCATCTCTGGGTCAAATAATAACACATTCTTCAAATATCACTCATACAATTCAACAAACATGGCCGTGAGCAGCCAATGAAATTACAGCAGCAAATAAGGTCAAATCATAATGTCTGACTGTTATGAAAATAAACATATTTGTGTCAAAATGAGGCTGTGTATCTAGTCAAGTCAAGTCATCTTCTTTTATATAGCGCTTTTAACAATGTAGATTGTTTCAAAGCAGCTTTACAGAGATAAACATACAATTTACGGTAACAGAGATTGTTTTGGCTTTATAGTGATTTTTGAATAATGTTATTTCCAGCTAAAGTTAGTCTTGATTGATTCACTTCCAGCAAAATTATCATTTGTTATTAAATTAGGGGCTACTAAGACGACGGCGTTCTCTCTAAACAGACTTTAAACGCGAACCTGTGACCTGATGGTGTTCACATGCGTTCACATGCGCATTAAGAATTGATTCTATAGTTATATCCGTTTAAATATATGTGCGCGGGTTTGTAATTTCCCTACAAACCATGCCTAAACAAACTGCTTGTCTTGCCTATACATTTGATAAAGAATTTTGTTTTATTTTATCACTTCGGGGTACGCGAGCCGGATTATCAACAACGCTTTATCTGTAGAGTGAGAAAGGGATCCTCCATAGGGAGAGGATAGTTGACACTTCAGCATTGCATTGTCATCGGTCCAGGCGAAGCTCCTTCGTCAGATCTGGATACGGCCTGGATCCAGAAGGCTGCGGGAAAACCTCGGGATAAACAAAGACACTAAAGTTACCGTAGATGCCATTCTTCTTATGATGTAACGAGTACATCTGGATTTAAGGGAAGTGTTCCCAGTTCCGGCTGACCTAATCTATGCAGCCTAACATTGAATTATAGAAGTCTATAATGTATTATGTGTATGCTAGGTCAAAGAGATGTGTTTTTAGTCTAGCTTTGAACTGACAGAGTGTGTCTGCTTCCTGGACAATGGTAGGAAGACTGTTCCAAAGTTTTGGTGCTAAATAGGAAAAGGATCTACCGCCAGCAGTCGATTTTGATATTCTAAGTATTATCAACTGGACGGAATTTTGAGATCGCAATAGACGTGAAGGACTATAATGCGTTAAGAGCTCGCTCAAGTACTGCGGACCTAAACCATTTAGTGCTTTGTAAGTGATCAACAATATTTTTAAATTTATACGATGTTTAGTAGGGAGCCAATGCAGTGTTGACAGAACTGGGCTACTATGGTCATATTTCCTGGTTCTAGTAAGAACTCGAGCTGCGGTGTTTTGAACTAGCTGTAGTTTGTTTATTAAGCGTGCAGGGCAACCACCCAGTAGAGCATTACAATAATCTAGTCTTGATGTCATGAACGCATGAACTAATTGTTCTGCATTTTTTAATGAGAGCATTTGGCGTAATTTAGATATATTTTTAAGATGGAAAAATGCGGTTTTACAGATACTAGACACACGACTTTCAAATGAAAGATTGGTATCAAAGAGCACACCCAGGTTCCTAACCGACGACGAAGACTTAACAGAGCAGCCATCAAGTGTTAGACAGTATTCTAGGTTATTACGTGTGGAAGTTTTTTGTCCAATAATTAGAATCTCATTTTTTTTTAGAATTTAGTAGTAGGAAATTACTAGTCATCCAATATTTTATATCAGCTATGCATTCCGTTAATTTTGTGAATTGGTAAGTTTCATTAGGTTTTGAAGAAATATACAGCTGAGTATCATCGGCATAACAGTGAAAACTAATTCCGTGTTTCCTAATGATATCTCCTAATGGTAGCATGTACAGAGTGAACAGCAACGGTCCTAGTACTGAGCCTTGTGGTACGCCATACTGAACTTTTAATCGATAAGACATCTCTCATATATATATTTTTAAATAAATTACTTAATTTAAAAGAAGAGAATTTCAGCTTCATAAAGAGAAATCTCTCGTATCTCTGTGACAAGTATTGACTGAATTACAGTTCATTTTACGGACGCGTTTCAGAATGGACCTCACTGACAGAGAGAAGGCAAAACGCGCATCATGTTTATTTTTCTTTATTTGACGAAAAGCACAAAACTTTGTTTTTATTGTGAGTACCCACAAAAATAATAGAGACTTAACATGATCTAATGATGTACAACACTTATATGTAAGATCAAAATCAACAGAGTAATTTGATTCTCTTTTGCACTGATAAGGAAAAAATCGAGCTCGTCGCGCCGGCGCGATAGCCGACCTCAGAGGGTTAAAGACATTGTAAACTCAATTGGAGTTAAACAACACGTGTCAGGACCTACTCATTGTCGTGATCATACTCTAGGTCGAATACTATCACATGGAATAGATGTTGATGCCGTTGAAAGTCTGCAGCAGAGCGATGACATCTCAGATCATTATCTAGTCTCATGTAAATTACATTTAGCCAGCATTTTGATATTGCAACAGAAACTTTTAACTCTCTCTTTTCCAACACTTTAGATGCAGTTGCTCCGTCGCGCTTAAAGAAGATTAAAGAAAATAGTCCAACACCGTGGTACAGCGAGCACACCCAGGCCCTTAAGAGAGCAGCCAGAAAAATGGACCGCAACTGGAAGAAAACTAAACTAGAGGTATTTCGGATTTCATGGAAAGAGAGCTCGATTGCTTACAGAGAGGCCTTAAAAGCTATAATCCAAGGTATTTATTTGAAACAGTGGCTAAACTAACGAAAAAGAAAGCTTCAAGCTCAGAAGTGTCCAAGCAACACTGCAGTGATGACTTTATGAACTTACTATAATATCAGGGACAAAATTATAACTATGCAACCGTCTACCACAGTATCGCATCAGGCAGTGCATTGTAGTCTCCCTGAGGAAAAATTTTATTCATTTGTTGCCAGAGGAAGAGGAGAGGAAGAATTTTCTAAGCTTGTTAATTCATCTAAATCGACAACTTGTATGTTAGACCCTATACCGACTAAGCTACTGAAAGAGATGTTTCCAGAGGTCATATATCCTCTTCTTACTATCATTAATTCGTCTTTGTCTCTAGGATATGAACCAAAAACCTTTAAGCTGGCTATGATAAAACCGCTTGTTAAAAAAACGCAACTTGATCATACAAAATTAGTCAATTACAGGCCGATCTCGAATCTGCCTTTTCCATCAAAGATATTAGAAAAAGCAGTATCCTCACAACTGTGTTCCTTTCTAGAAAGAAATGATATCTGCGAGGATTTTCAGGCAAGATTCAGACCGTACCATAGTACCGAGACAGCTCTCGTTAGAGTTACAAATGATATGCTCTTATCATCCGATCGCAGTTGTATCTCTCTATTAGTGTTACTTGATCTTAGTGCTGCATTTGATACTATTGACCACAACATTCTTTTAAATAGACTCGAAAATTATGTTGGCATTAGTGGAATTGCATTAGCATGGTTTAACCCTCTGGGGTCGGCAATCACGCCGGCGTGATCTGCTCGCTTTTTTTCTTATCAGTGCAAAAGAGACTCAAAATACTCGGTTGATTTTGATCTTACATATAAGTGTTATACATCATTAGATCCTGTTAAGTTTCTTTTTTTTTGTGGATACTCACAATAAAAACAAAGTGTTGTGCTTTTCACCAAATAAAGAAAAACAAACATGATGCGAGTTCTGCGTTCTCTTTATCAGTGAAGTCCATTCTGAAACGCGTCCTAAGATTAACTGTAACTCCGCGATTACTTGTCACACAGGCACGAGAGATTTTTCTTTATGAAGCTTGAATTCTCTTCTTTTAAAGGAAGTTATTTATATAAAAAACAAATATTCTCAGTTTATGCAATCCGTTTGAAACCAAGGAGAGGTCCAGTTTTTTCTTTCTCCCCTCATTATTTTTAATGAGTTGAGGCCGCCACGCCCCCGGCGCTGTTCACATGTAAATCTGATCGCTGATCGATTGCTCCTGTCTGCCTCGCTGCTGCTGTGTGTTTGTTTGCTTCGAGGCTGTAAGCTCCGCCTGAGCCTCGTATTTCTTTATGTTTTGAGCCATCATTTACTATCTAGTTGTTTATACTACTAAATACAGCTTACCCAACTTCTCAGATTAACCTTACATCTCTAGCTTCCGTTATTGTTAACACAGCACGCTAGTAACTCGCTAACGTTAGCCTGCTAACGCGCCACCCGTGCGCTCATTTATATATTTATTTTCTCTCGCGCGCCCGCGCCTTTGAGTTCATAAAGTCCAGGTAAGTAAGAAATCAGTCAACAAACACGGTGAGTAATGTCTTCTTGTCCTGTTATTGTCACCTGTGTCACATGTCATATGTTTAGTATAGCCTTCTCCGATGGCAATATAGGATTTATATGTGATAAATGCAAGGAGACAGTCAGGCTGACGGAGAAGATTTCAGAACTAGAGACACGCATCCAAACTTTAATTGAGAATGGTAAGAATGCTAGATCTTTAGATCGTGTTTTGGATGCGCCTAGCATAGTGAACTCTTTACATGATTCGGTTCCGGCTGAAGTAGAGCCCGTGCAGCAGGGCAGATGGGTGACCGTGAGAGATCGTTCTAGTCGCGGATCAAAGAACCACTCTTCCGTTCCGATTCCCATAACAAACCGATTTGCCCCACTCAGTGAAACACCCACTGAGAATTCTGTTGATTGTGCCCTGGTAATTGGTGATTCGATCACACGGAACGTGAAAATAGAGACACCAGCCACCATAGTCACATGTTTGCCGGGAGCCAGAGCGCCTGACATCAAAGCAAATTTAAAAGTGCTGGCTAATGCTAATCGTAAATTCTCTAAGATCATTATTCATGTCGGCATTAATGATGTTCGACTCCGCCAGTCGGAGATCACCAAAATTAATATTAAAGAGGTGTGTGAACTCGCAAGTACGATGTCAGGCACTGTAATTTGCTCTGGCCCCCTTCCTGTACGCAGGAGTGATGAGATAGTTAGCCGATTGGCCTCACTGAACGGTTGGCTGTCGAAGTGGTGTCCGCAGAATAATATAAAATTCATAGACAATTGGAAAAGTTTTTGGGGCAAGCCTGATCTGTTGAAAAGAGATGGTATCCATCCCTCCTGGGCTGGTGCTGCTCTTCTCTCTAGTAATTTGGCTCATAGTCTTAGAGATAAAACATGACAATCTGGGGCTCAGGTCAGGAAGCAGACAGACTGGCTAAACCGACCGTCTGCTAGCGGCCTCACGTCACCAAGGTCAGATAAATCCCATCACATAGAGTCTCTTTCACCTAGATGTCATCATATAGAGACTGTGTCTGTTCCCCGAATTTGGAAATCCAAAAAACGTCAGGTTAAAAATTTAATTGATGTTCAACAAATAAAAAACAGATATAATACAGATGAGCAAATGATAAAGCTTGGGTTGCTGAATATTCGATCCCTTACTTCAAAATCTCTCATAGTTAATGATATGATTTCAGATTATAATCTTGATATGCTGTGTTTGACAGAAACCTGGCTAAAACCAAACGATTACATTATTTCAAATGAGTCAACCCCACAAGATTACAGTTATAAACATGAACCTCGTCTGAAAGGCAAAGGGGGAGGTGTTGCTGTAATTTATAGTAATATTTTCAAAACCACTAAGACATCTAGCTTTAAATATACTTCTTTTGAAGTATTGGTGCTTAATGTAAAAATATATAGTGTAAACGATAAATCACATTTGAGAATTATGCTGGCTACTGTATACAGGCCACCGGGGCACCATAAAGATTTTATCAAAGAATTTGCGGACTTTCTATCAGAATTAGTATTGGCTGCAGATAAAGTACTAATTGTTGGTGATTTTAATATACATGTAGATAATGAAAAAGATGCATTGGGATTGGCATTTAAAGACATTGTAAACTCAATTGGAGTTAGACAACACGTGTCAGGACCTACTCATTGTCGTAATCATACTCTAGATCTAATATTATCACATGGAATAGATGTTGATGCCGTTGAAATTCTGCAGCAGAGCGATGACATCTCAGATCATTATCTAGTCTCATGTAAATTACATTTAGCCAAGGCTGCAAAGCCGACTCCGTGTTATAAATACGTTAGACCTATAACTTCTGCCACTAAAGATTGCTTTATCAATAATCTTCCTAATCAGTTTCATCATCTCAGCATCCCGGATAGCTTAGAAGAACTTGATATTGCAACAGAAACGTTTAACTCTCTCTTTTCCAGCACTTTAGACGCAGTTGCTCCGTTGCGCTTAAAGAAGATTAAAGAAAATAGCCCAACGCCGTGGTACAGCGAGTACACCCGGGCCCTTAAGAGAGCAGCCAGAAAAATGGAGCGCAACTGGAAGAAAACTAAACTAGAGGTATTTCGGATTTCATGGAAAGAGAGCTCGATTGCTTACAGAGAGGCTTTAAAAGCTGCTAGATCTGCTTATTTTTCAAACCTATTAGAAGAAAATAAACATAATCCAAGGTATTTATTTGAAACAGTGGTTAAACTAACGAAAAAGAAAGTTTCAAGCTCAGAAGTGTCCAAGCAACACAGCAGTGATGACTTTATGAACTTCTTCACTTATAAGATTGATAATATCAGGGACAAAATTATAACTATGCAACCGTCTACCACAGTATCGCATCAGGGAGTGCATTGTAGTCTCCCTGAGGAAAAATTTGATTCATTTGTTGCTATAGGAGAGGAAGAATTCTGCAAACTCGTTAATTCATCTAAATCGACAACTTGTATGTTAGATCCTATACCGACTAAGCTACTGAAAGAGATGTTTCCAGAGGTCATATATCCTCTTCTTAATATCATTAATTCATCTTTGTCTCTAGGATACGTACCAAAAACCTTTAAACTGGCTATGATAAAACCGCGTGTTAAAAAACCACAACTTGATCCTACAGAATTAGACAATTACAGGCCGATCTCGAATCTGCCTTTTCTGTCAAAGATATTAGAAAAAGCAGTATCTTCACAACTGTGTTCCTTTCTAGAAAGAAATGATATCTGCGAGGATTTTCAGTCCGGATTTAGACCGTACCATAGTACTGAGACCACTCTCATTAGAGTCACAAATGATTTGCTCTTATCATCCGATCGTGGTTGTATCTCTCTATTAGTGTTACTCGATCTTAGTGCTGCATTTGACACAATTGACCACAACATTCTTTTAAATAGACTAGAAAACTATGTGGGCATTAGTGGAATTGCACTAGCATGGTTTAAATCATACTTAACTGACCGTTATCAGTTTGTAGCAGTAAATGAAGAGATGTCTTATCGATCACAAGTTCAGTATGGCGTACCACAAGGCTCAGTACTAGGACCACTGCTGTTCACTCTGTACATGCTACCATTAGGAGATATCATTAGGAAACATGGAGTTAGCTTTCACTGTTATGCCGATGATACTCAGCTGTATATTTCTTCAAAACCCAACGAAACTTACCAATTCACAAAATTAATGGAATGCATAGCTGATATAAAAAATTGGATGACTAGTAATTTCCTACTACTAAATTCTGAAAAGACAGAGATTCTAATTATTGGACAAAAAACTTCCACACGTAATAACCCAGAATACTGTCTAACACTTGATGGCTGCTCTGTCAAGTCTTCGTCGTCGGTTAGGAACCTGGGTGTGCTCTTTGATACCAACCTTTCTTTTGAAAGCCACGTGTCTAGTATCTGTAAAACTGCATTTTTCCATCTTAAAAATATATCTAAAATACGCCATATGCTCTCATTGGGAAATGCGGAACAATTAGTCCATGCGTTCATGACCTCAAGGCTAGATCATTGTAATGCTCTACTGGGTGGTTGCCCTGCACGCTTAATAAATAAACTACAGCTAGTTCAAAACGCCGCAGCTCGAGTTCTTACCAGAACCAGGAAATATGACCATATTAGCCCGGTTCTGTCAACACTGCATTGGCTCCCTATTAAACATCGTATAAATTTTAAAATATTGTTGATTACCTAAAAAGCACTAAATGGTTTAGCTCCGCAGTACTTGAGCGAGCTCTTAACGTATTATAGTCCTTCACGTCTATTGCGATCTCAAAATTCCGGCCAGTTGATAATACCTAGAATATCTAAATCGACTGCAGGCGGTAGATCCTTTTCCTATTTAGCACCAAAACTTTGGAACAGTCTTCCTACCATTGTCCGGGAAGCAGACACACTCTGTCAGTTCAAAGCTAGACTAAAAACACATCTCTTTGACCTAGCATACACATAACACACTATAGACTTCTATAAATTCAATGTTAGGCTGCATAGATTAGGTCAGCCGGAACTGGGAACACTTCCCTTAAATCTTGATGTACTCGCTACATCATAAGAAGAATGGCATCTACGCTAATATTAGTGTCTTTGTTTATCCCGAGGTTTTCCCGCAGCCTGCCGGATCTAGGCCGTGTCCAGATCTGACGAAGGAGATCCGCCTGGACCCGATGACAATGCAGTGCTGAAGTGTCCACTATCCTCTCCCTATGGAGGATCCCTTTCCCACTCTACAGATGAAGCGTTGTGAATTCTGGCTCGTGTACCCCGAAGTGATAAAATAAAACAAAATTCTGTATCAAAATTTATAGGCAAGAAAAGTAGTTTGTTTAGGCTGGGTTGTATGAATTATAAACCTGCGCACATATTTTAAAAAAGCACATAACTATAGAATCAATTCTGAATGAGCATGTGAACGCCGTCAGCGTTAATCACAGGTTCGCGTTTAAACGTCTGATCATTTCGACGGAGGTGAATCAATCAAGTTAACTTTAGCTGGAAATAACATTATTCAAGAACCGCTATAATGCCAAAACAATCTGTTACCTTAAATTATATGTTTATCTCTGTAAAGCTGCTTTGAAACAATCCATTGTTAAAAGCGCTATATAAATGAAGATGACTTGACTTGACTTATTTGCACATTTTAAGAAGATTGTCCAAATACTGTATATTGTATGTGCACTAATATACAGTCCTGTTCTAAAGACATAAGATGTTTCATGTCTTGCTTTTGAATTAATCAAACAAATGATTAGACATTAGGTTGTCCCCAGCCTCCCATAAGTATTGTGGTTATCTGTATTCCACTCAACAGGAGACTGTGATATGGCCTTGTGTGGGGGTGTGACCTGTATATTGGAGCCGACCATTTTTGTGACTCTCTCCAAGGCAAAAATGATCTCCTCTGATGGAACGAGTAAACCTTTCAGCAGCAAAGCAAACGGATATTACAAGCTCAAAATGATTAATCTCACATTGTTTTAGAGCAGGGGTCTCCAACACGTCGCTCGCGAGCTACCAGTAGTTCGTGGCCTGATTGGTGGTAGCTCGCCAAGGGGCCTGTTCACATATCGCGCTCACATATTTTGCGCGCTCAAGTTCGTTATTTCAAATTTCATAATTGAAGCGACGCGCTCATTTTTTCCAGGCGCAGTACTTCGCGGTTGTCTATGACAACTATTGACAACAAACCCACTGTAAGCTGTCACAAGACTATCTATGGTAGCCCATAAGGGATAAAAAAATAAATAAATAAAAAAAAACGCGGCACGCAACGACGGGACGCACTAACATTAAACTTTAATGTCAAGTAGGGGGCCACAAAATATCACCCCACGCGTTTGAGACCACTGCAATAGAGCATCTTTGGGATGTGGTGGAACGGGAGCTTCGTGCCCTGGATGTGCATCCCACAAATCTCCATCAACTGCAAGATGCTATCCTATCAATATGGGCCAACATTTCTAAAGAATGCTTTCAGCACCTTGTTGAATCAATGCCACGTAGAATTAAGGCAGTTCTGAAGGCGAAAGGGGGTCAAACACAGTATTAGTATGGTGTTCCTAATAATCCTTTAGGTGAGTGTATAGACTGAACACAACACACTATCACAGTTTTCACAAATTAGTTTTTTGTGTGTTTTACAGAGATGATAACGGTATAGTTCAGGCCCACAAAACGCTGTTGGCGTGTAAATGAACGATCAAAAAACACAAAAAGGTTTTCGATTTTTAGTTAAAACTAAGCGGCTCCTAACACTTCCAGCAGCAGGATTGGACACCCATCAATGATCAGAGGGTAAAAGATGTAATATCATGAAAGATCACAGTTTTAAAGACTTTTGCAAGGTTAGTCCCATCAAATCTGTGAAAGAGTTTTAAGACGGAGGAGTTTCTATCCACAGTAGTGAATACATCACCCCAAAACATCATGAATGAACAGAATAAACTTAGTGATTGCTTTACATGCCAGTATAAGGCGACAGTTTCTGCCCAGAATGCCCTGTTTTATGTCCATAGATGAACCGTGCGCACGTTTCAGATTTATACATGCTGTTATTGTTCACGTATTCTGTCATAGGAATTAATAAACTCTAATTATACACTCACCTAAAGGATTATTAGGAACACCTGTTCAATTTCTCATTAATGCAATTATCTAATCAACCAATCACATGGCAGTTGCTTCAATGCATTTATGGGTGTAGTCCTGGTCAAGACAATCTCCTGAACACCAAACTGAATGTCATAAAGGGAAAGAAAGGTGATTTAAGCAATTTTGAGCA
This sequence comes from Tiaroga cobitis, assembly GCA_030578255.1. NCBI lineage: Eukaryota > Metazoa > Chordata > Actinopteri > Cypriniformes > Leuciscidae > Tiaroga > Tiaroga cobitis. The sequence continues at coordinate 240,887 of CM060594.1, forward strand.
TGGCATGGTTGTTGGTGCCAGACGGGCCGGGCTGAATATTTCACAATCTGCTCAGTTACTGGGATTTTCACGCACAACCATTTCTAGGGTTTACAAAGAATGGTGTGAAAAGGGAAAAGCATCCAGTATGCGGCAGTCCTGTGGGTGAAAATGCCTTGTTGATGCTAGAGGTCAGAGGAGAATGGGCCGACTGATTCAAGCTGATAGAAGAACAACTTTGACTGAAATAACCACTCGTTACAACCGAGGTATGCAGCAAAGCATTTGTGAAGCCACAACATGCACAACCTTGAGGCGGATGGGCTACAACAGCAGAAGACCCCACCGGGTACCACTCATCTCCACTACAAATAGGAAAAAGAGGCTACAATTTGCAAGAGCTCACCAAAATTGGACAGTTGAAGACTGGAAAAATGTTGCCTGGTCTGATGAGTCTCGATTTCTGTTGAGACATTCAGATGGTAGAGTCAGAATTTGGCGTAAACATAATGAGAACATGGATCCATCATGCCTTGTTAGCACTGTGCAGGCTGGTGGTGGTGGTGTAATGGTGTGGGGGATGTTTTCTTGGCACACTTTAGGCCCCTTAGTGCCAATTGGGCATCGTTTAAATGCCACGGCCGACCTGAGCATTGTTTCTGGCCATGTCCATCCCTTTATGGCCACCATGTACCCATCCTCTGATGGCTACTTCCAGCAGGATAATGCACCATGTCACAAAGCTCGAAACATTTCAAATTGGTTTCTTGAACATGACAATGAGTTCACTGTACTAAAATGGCCCCCACAGTCACCAGATCTCAACCCAATAGAGGATCTTTGGGATTTGGTGGAACGGGAGCTTCATGCCCTGGATGTGCATCCCACAAATCTCCATCAACTGCAAGATGCTATCCTATCAATATGGGCCAACATTTCTAAAGAATGCTTTCAGCACCTTGTTGAATCAATGCCACGGAGAATTAAGGCAGTTCTGAAGGCGAAAGGGGGTCAAACACAGTATTAGTATGGTGTTCCTAATAATCCTTTAGGTGAGTGTATAAACATTTCTTTTTGCTCTTTTATAGCAGTGACACAGACTTGACATGTATCATCATCATCAATCAATCATCTTTCTTTATTTGACAAAATCTGAGAAACCACCATCCACCTTCCCATCATGAACTGCTTAAAATCCATTTACAGAATAAATAGATGAAATACAACCATTATAAGTCCCGTCCTCAGTCAGAAAACCAGGTCGAACAGAAGTCCACTGGACTCGGGTCAGGAGCCGGAAAGCACATGTTTATTCTGTAGAGTCTTGATCCTCCACACCGTGTGTGTGTGAGTGTGGGGTCCGGTCGAACAGGAAGTCCACTATGTCTACTGTGACTGAGGACTCGGGTTAAGCATACGATTCCCCAAGCCATGTTTATTCTGTAGAGTCTTGATCCTCCACACCGTGTGTGTGTGTGTGTGTGTGTGTGTGTGTGTGTGTGGGGGGGGGGGGGGGGGGGGGGTCTGGTCGAACAGGAAGTAAACTATGTCTACTGTGACTGAGGACTCGGGTTAAGCACACAATTCCCCAAGCCATGTTTATTCTGTAGTCTTTATTCTGTAGTCTTGATCCTCCACACCGTGTGTGTGTGTGTGTGTGTGGGGGGGGGGGGGGGGGGGGGGGTCTGGTCGAACAGGAAGTCCACTATGTCTACTGTAACTGAGGACTCGGGTTAAGCATATGATTCCCCAAGCCATGTTTATTCTGTAGAGACTTGATCCTCCAGGACTACAATAACAACCAGCTAAACCTAGCAGAGACAGGAAGTGATGTTCTGTGTGTGTGTGAGAGAGTGTGTGGGGGGTAAACGGTCATCTGTGTAATGTGTGTGTGTGTGTGTGTGTGTGGTTAACTGGCCTCCTGAGGGTCGGTTTGGGGGACTGCTGATGACATCACTAGGGTCACGGCACCACCGGAGGCTTTAAACGAGCAGGTCGAGCAGATGTAGTCCTCGTTCTCCGCCATCTCACACGTCACTCCCACACACACCTGATGAAACCACTCGTCACAGCCGCCGTCACACTGGACCCAGTCCACCTGAACACAGACACCAGAGTCACACACACACAGCAGTGGACATGAGTTTAGCCTTTCTGCTACTCTCATCACAGCATTAGAAGATTGGTGTTAGTAGTGTGTGGACATGTTGAGGAGCATCACAATAAAGAGTTAGCAGATATTACGCATCAGTCTACTAATACTCTAATGACTGCTAGTTGACATGGAGGTACAAAGTAACATAGTAATATCTAAAGAATACTATCAAAATAAAGTGTCACTCCTCATATGATGATCTATGTGAGAAATATAAGCCATCATTCACTGAATCTTCTGAAGCACCTCTCAAATCACTAGGGATGGCTGATATAGAAAACGATATTAGAGCGGGGGAAATTATTTGATCCCCTGCTGATATTTTAAGTTTGCCCACTTTCAAAGAAATGAAGAGTCTGTAATTTTGATGGTGGGTTTATTTTAACAGATAGAGACCAACCAAGAAAATCAACCAAAAAATCCAGAAAAACACATTATATAAAGGCTATAAATTGATTAGCATTTGATCGAGTGAAATAAGTATTTGATCCCCTACCAACCGGCAAGAATTCTGCCTCCCACAGATTGGTCATGTGTCCATGGGGAACACAGATTAGTCCTGTCACTTTAAGAAAGTCCTCCTAATGTCAGCTCGTTATGAGTATAACCACCAGCATGGGCAAGACCACAGAACTGTCACGCGTCAGGGACCAGACTGTAGACCTGCACACGGCTGGGATGGGCTACAAGACCATCATCAAGAAGCTTGGAGAGGAGGAGACAACTGTTGGTGATATTATTCAGAAATGGAAGAAATAAATAATCCATCGCCCTCGGTCTGGAGCTCCATGCAAGATCTGGCCTCGTGGGGTATGGATGATCATGAGAAAGGTGAGGGATCAGCCCAGAAGCACACAGGAGGAGCTTGTTAATGATCTCAAGGCAGTCGGACCACAGTCACCAATCAAACCTTTGGTAACACACTACGCCGCAATGTTAACCTGTTAACCGTTGCCAGAGCGCCGGCGCACGGAAGCGTTTTTTTTAAAATAGTTCAAAGTTACTATCATAATTTATGTTATTACCTTGACAAACTATAAATCATTAAAAAGATATAATACTCAAGTTTCAGTATTTGACCACTATTGTATTCTGAGAAACTTATAGTGACAGTTATGTCTTAATTGGTTTTAGGAGTTATGCAATTAAAAAATGAGTCGATACCTTTAATATAAATTATGAGCGTCAGCCGCTTCCATTCAGAAAAAAACTCCTGTGTCGTCGTCATGACAGCGCTTGACAAAACAACGTCCCTCAGGGCTTTTAGCTCAACAATGTGCAGATTTGGAGAAATATTGATCGATTCTCATTGGTCTAGATCAGATTTCTATAGACAGGAATAATATTTATTGAATTTATACCCAAATGTGTCGATGTAAACATTATGAGCGCTGGATACTCTGATGTACTGTGTTTTCAATCCATACTGGCAGCCTGAGGGCGCCGGCGCGCTATGCACAGTAATAGTCCATATATGGAACACACGAAGAAGTGCCATAATCATGTGACATTCCAGGAAGTCCCTGGCACAAACAAAGCTTCCAGAGATCGCTGTAACATGCAGATAAAGATGTTTTGAAGACAATAAACATGATTGCAATGATATTTGATTTACCTGTGTTCTTCGAGCCATGTCAGGTATTTTTATAATAATAGATTATATTTATAATGTAATGCTAATCGATATAGACTTTATCATTGTGCAGAATACTATAAAATCATACATTTTCTGTCTGATTTTTTATCTGAAGCCAAATCAGATCACAGGTTATTTAAAACACTCGACTTGCACTATAAAGTAAGTTTGAAGCACAAATATGGTTTTAATCTCATAAATTGTCGTGTATTGATGATGTGCTAAGCTAACATGCAAGCTAGCTCTAGGAGGTGCACCTGCCACCTAGCTGTTATTTTTATGATTTTTTCTAAATATAAATTGCTTACTGAAATGTTTCTTTTTTCAAAAAGGGCATTTGATACAGTTGCAAACGTGAAGTGAGAACTTTGATAAAAGAGATTAGGGATTGAAACTAGTAATAGTAATAGTAATTATAATGCAGACAAAAGAAAAGCATATTTAGACCCATAACCAGGCTGGAGAGGTGTGAATGTGTACAGGGGAGACTGACACTGAATGGGGCTCGTTTGCACCACAAAGCAATAGAGAAAATAGTCTGAATAGATGCTAGAAGATGACAATAAACACCAGTTTGCATAGTAGAGTCCAATCAAAATAAAGTCATATGACATGATCTTGAAAAACATTTAACTAAATGCAGAGTTTTAGACTTATCATCTTCAAATTTTAAATATAACATGGTCAGACATGTGGCTTTAGCTGCAGTGCATTTCTAGATTGATACAATGCCAACTTCAATTCTATTTTCATAAAGATGTTTCATAAAAATATATTTCTAATAACTTTACAAAAATTTGAAGCTATTTATAACTTTTTTTTTTCATTATGACAATAATTAATTCCACATTTACAATAAACTGCCAGGTGTCAGCTTTCAAATGAGATCATACTTGTGCTTTTAGTACAAAGGGTTCATGAACTGTATCTGTTTCAGTTTGGGTATGCCATTTCTGGGGATTTTTCAAAAGTGGGGTTGCAGCTTAAGAGGTTAAAGTCCTGCAGCGCCCCCAAGGTCAAGACGGCACGTGTAGAAGCCCATCTGAGGTTTGCCAATGAACATCTAATGATTCAGAGAAGGCTTGGGAGGAAGTGCTGTGGTCGGATGAGACCAAAATTGAGCTCTTTGGCAAGCCTAGAAATCTAGACGCACCCTAGCGGCAGCTAATTTGATTTTGCAGCCAGGGTGGTCTAGCAACTCTCCATTGGCTTTCGAGCTGGAAAAACCAAACTCTAGTCAGGCCAATCACATCGTGTGTAGAGTCGGCGGGGGGGCTTAACATAATGACGACAGAGTTACGACGGTTCCCTGCTACTTGAAAACAAAGAATGGCTGCTGCTGCTGGCGAACAGCGGCCTTTCGAATCGGCTTTGGCCACGACTCTGGAGGACATGGAGTTAAGCTTTTCTTTGGGAAAAGAACAAAGAACGGCACTTAAGTCATTCTTAAAAAAGGAAGATGTGTTCGTAGTTTTGGCGACCAGATACGGCAAAAGTTTAATCCATCAACTATCTCCGCTGGTGGGAAAACGCTCTGGTTGGTTGTAGCGCTATCCTATTGCGTGCAGAGGGAATTTGAAAGACAACCGTTTATCCCGGTTCCAGGATTGAGCTCTGCCAATGGTGAGTTCCCAGACCCAACATCTTGATGTGGGTCTGGCTTGCCAGGCTACTCTTTGGCATCAGCTCGACTCAAAAAAGCTGTGTTTGGAGGAAGAGAAATGCTGACTGTGACCCCAAGAACACCATCCCTGTGGTCAAGCTCTGGGGCCGTTTCTCGCCTAAGGCCGGAGACACACTGGCTGCGTGGCGTAAGCGTCTCAGCTGCGTGGCGTGTCCGTTTTTATTTCGGCTCTCATGTTAACAGGTTAGAGCTTGCAGACTGCCTGCGTGACACGCGCGTCTCAGGCGTGGCTTGAGCCGTGCGGAAAAAGCGTGCATGCTAGAAATAGAACCAACGCCTATTTTTCACGCGACATGCAAGCGTGTTGTAAGCGTTTTCAGGCAAAATAGAATAGGAAAAGATGTTTATATTTTATTTTGTACACGAATACATATTAATAAATTACATTTTGATGGTTGAAAGTCTAGGTTTTGACAAATTCAGATATACATTTAATTTAAAAATAAATAATGATCAATTTTCAAATATTGCACCTGTCAATACAGAACGAAATATTATGTAGTCTATTTTGCAGTCAATACTACTGACAGTGTCTTTATCAGTAGGCTTTATATTTATGCTTAACATGAAGTATAGGGCTTCCACAATACGTCCTCCCTGTACGTCACCTAGCAGCAGCAGCGCCCCGTCAGAAATGTTTCTGGTGTGCAAAGACACAGAAAACGCGACGCAGCCGCCACGCAACAGAAACGCCACGCTCACGCCACGCAGCCAGTGTGTCCACGGCCTAAGGGTACAGGACGACTTCACTTTTTTGAGGGGCCGATGGACGGGGCCATGTACCGTAACCGCCATCCTTCAGCCAGAACACTGAAGATGGGTCGTGGATGGGTCTTTCAGCATGACACGGACCCAGAACACACCGCCCAGGCAACAAAGGAGTGGCTCAAGAAGAAGCACATTAAGGTCTTGGAGTGGCTAGCCAGTGTCCAGAACTTAATCCTACTGAAAATCTGTGGAGGGAGCCGAAACTTTGAGTTGCCAAGCGACAGCCAAGAAACCTTAAGGATTTCGAGAGGATCTGTAGAGAGGAGTGGACCAGAATCCCTCCTGAGATGTGTGCAAACCCGGTGACCATCTACAAGAAACATCTTACCTCTGTGCTTGCCAACAAGGGTTTCTCCACCAAATACTAAATAATGTTTTACTTGTGGATCAAATACTTATTTCACTTACTGAAATAGAAATTAGGGATGCACCGAATCCAGATTTGTGGGGTTCGGCCGAATACCGAATACACTGGTTAAGATTCTGCCGAATCCGAAACCGAATACCGAATCCTACTCTCATCCTCAGTCCATTAACAAAGTAAACACATTAATGAAGTAAACAACGTTGATTTTTCATTTTATTTATTTTAACTGTAAAAAAAAAAGAAAGAAAAAAAAAGAATAAGCATTATTATGCATTTTAACAGCAGCGATGATGTGTATTGTTTAGAGTCCTTGCCACCATGAGACAAATTGGCATTGCAAATTGAACGTGTAGCTCGACTTGAATTGCCTTCTTTTGACTGAAAGTACTGCCAAACAACACTTTTTCTGCTCAAAAGTTCCATTTTCACTTTCTCACAGCCTACTGCGTTCGAACGGTCCACCTTCTGTAACGAGTGGAAATAAGATGTGTCCCCTTTAAGAGCTGCGCGCTCCCTATTGAGCTGTCTGCAGTCTGTATTGTATGTGCCGTGCGCCTCGAACACCCCATGCATGCGAGTTATTTCTGTTTGATGCTCATTTTTATCTTATTTTGTTAAGTAACGCTGTGGACGGTAGAACGTGTGACAGACAGTTACACGAGTTCGATTGGGGAATAAAGTGCGAGCTGTGAGATGCCAATCGCCTCCGTGAGTCTGTTTTCTTCCTGACACAACGCGTAACACTACAGGCTTGTTTGACTTGAACTGGCGCTGTACAGACCGATCGGTTTATGACATCAAAGTACCGCGAGAGCATTTCAAAAGCATAAGGAGCCGTCTGCTCTCTATTCGCTCTGATGTCATACTGATGATATACTCTGATGTCATTCACCAATCGGTCTGTGCAGCGCCGGTTCAAGTTGAACAAGCCTAAGGTAAACACCTTCCCGTAATCAACGGCAGCGTGACATCGACGTAGCGCGCGTAGTGCAAGCCTAGGGTTCGGTGGAAAAAAATTCTAAGGTTCGGCAGAAACCGAGCCCTGTTAAAAAGCCCAATATTCGTCCGAATCCGAAACCGAATCCTGGATTCGGTGCATCCCTAATAGAAATCAATTTAAAACCTTTAAATAATGTGTTTTTTCTGGATTGTTTGGTTGATATTCTGTCTCTATCCGTTAAAATAAACCTACCATAAAAATTATAGACCCTTCATTTCTTTGTAAGTGGGCAAACTTACAAAATCAGCAGGGGATCAAATAATTATTTTCCCCACTGTATGTTCTATCAGAAAATAGTGCCTGATTATTTTCTCACTTTCTTGTTATTGTGTAACTTATCTGAAAACACGGTTTGGGTTTTACTGTTTGCACTATTTTTTGCCACTGAGTATACATACAGAATCTGTGTTAACATTTCAAACTTATAATTGATTTAAATTATCACTATGTGTAATTATTATTACTGTGTAATTGTAATTACTACTAGTGCTCACTGCACTTTTACAGAATCAAAGTATATCTGCAATTTTTCCATTTCTGCAAGGCAAACGTATTAACTGGTCAACCACTAGATGGCGATGTACACCAGTGGTGTAGGTGAGATCACCTGTTCATATCACATGATACCTAAACTTCCCACTTATTCATTCTAAGCTTCAGAAAGCTTTTAACCTATTGGACTCATTCATGTAAATCACAGGCCTAGCGCCGATGAGTCTGGATCAAATTGCCCCATTGTCACTTTAGTGGCATGGCAGAGGCTAAACAGAAACGCCTCCAAACTCCATCGTGAGCTTCAAAAAGATCGTAATCAACTCCACTGTCGATGGACGGACAGCTGAGAGACGCCCCAATACACACACACAAACAATCTTTCCATTAAACTCATAATATAAGTTATTCCAAAATGTATATGATATACAGTACTCCTGTGTGTATGTATGTTTCCCACGTCATGTTAGCCTAGTTATGACATTCTAGTTGTGTTAGTTGAACTCTAAGTGCTTATATTCAAGTGTAAGAATGTATCTCTACTTTTGTATCTTCCAGACATATCTTTCTTGGTACCGAAATAAACCTCTCGGTTTGCCTTAGCTAAATATATATAGTAGGTTACGATAAAATGTATTATACTATGTTTACCATCCTTTGGAGTGAAAATTACCAATTCTGACACTCTCATAAACCATGCAAATTAGGCGGTCAGAAGGAGAACAAGAAACTCTCCCGCCAAAAGTTTTCTAAGTGCTAATATTCACCCAAAATAGGTGTGGACTCAGTTTCCCTTAACCCTCTGGGGTCGGCAATCACGCCGGGGTGATTTGCTCGATTTTTTTCACATAACAGCAACCTAGACTTAAAATACTCCGTCATTTATGGTCATACAGAAAAAAGAAACATGAAAAAAGAATCTGTGAGATGTCTATTTTTGTCTGTGTCCACTTACAATAAAAACAAACCATTGTGCTTTTGTAAAATAAAGAAAATAAACGGGGTATGCGTTCTGTCTCTACGTCTCGGTGAACTTTTTTTTTCTTGAGCACGTCTATAAACTGAAACAACTCAGCGAATACACGTCTCACATTTATGAGCCATGTATCTTTATAAACATGTAAGTGTGTACTTTTAAATTATCTGATTCAAAACAAAAATAAATATTCTCTGTTTAAGTAATTTGTATAAAACCAACAAGATTTCCAGTTTCTCAAACGCTTGCTCATTATTTTTAATTCGACCACGCCCACGCGCGCAAAAGAGATTGATATGCAAATATCCACGTGAAGGAACGCGAACGCCCTCATTACCTCAAAAACAACGCACCAAACTTCATCAGTCCAATGCTTTTCGCCGAGGTTGGAAAACACGCTGTGATCTTACATTGGATTTAACTTACCTCAGAAGAAGAAGAAGAAGATCGCGATTTGAAGACAAGAAAGATGTAAGGTAAGAAATGTATTATGAATAATATTAGTTAGTGTTATTGTTGAATTGCAGTTAAGCTGTTGCTAGACTAAAATGTATGAAATCGACAGAAACATGTTGAAAAATGAACTATAGACAGGCAGGCATACCTTTCAATGCGAAATTTATATTCATGTACGACACAAGGTTGTTCTTATGTTTGATAATAAAACACAGCATGATATAGTAGGCTAGTAGCCTAGTGTTTACTCTACTATGGTGAATATTATAATGTTTAGATCCGGGTTTACTGTTAAATACAGTGTTTGTGGATATCTGCTCAAACGTAACGTTAGATATGTATAATATGTTAACAATAATGTTTCATAGTTGCTCGATCAGAGCGTCATAACGATTGTAAACATTTGAAGTAACATATCAATAAATTTTTCTCTAGTGTAGTGTTACCAGGCCGCCTGCAATAGGCTGTTATTAGTTTATACAGCCATACACGTTGGCTATATGCATTGCACAACACACCTGGTGTTTATTATATATGTGTGTGTATTTTATAAATTGTAAAAAGATATTTTAACCAGAAAAATCTCAAATGTATTCCCAAAATTGTGCAGCCTTTCTCTTGATATCAGCATTCACAGTTGTTTTTTTGTTTGCTGTTGTTTTGTTTTTTTACAGGGACCACTGAGCCACTGAGTCCTGCTGACATTCACATGAGTCTCTGTAGTCTGTACATGAACATGGTAAATGGAACATGGACAGGTATGTACTATGTTTCAGGAATGTCACAAAGGTCTCTGTTGAACAGAGTGTGTGTGATCTAAAGATCAGTGTGTTCAATAATGTGCTTTTTTGTCATTTGTTGTGTGTCTTTGGATTATGTTGTGTTGTAAATAAATCTAAACAATCAAAAAGCCATTCTTTTTTAAGGCTCTCCTCATTCTTTGTGCAAGGCTCCTAATGATAGGGCCTGATAGCACCTTAATAGGGCCATTATGGGAGGGGTCTTTGTCTTCCTCAGGTGTGAAAAGCATACATAATAATGAGAGATTCACAGTGGTTTACGCCTTCTCGCATAAAGCTTTCTTACCCAAAACACGTCATACACATTCTAAAATACTTTATTGACTTATCTGAATGAGTAGTCAGGATGATTTTCACATAGTTTTGAAGCAAATATTCTAGGCTACGTGATACAATTTTCAAAAGTCTTGTGAAGAAATAATTAGTAAGGGTTTTATGATCTTATTTCAGTGATATTTGTTTTTTGTTTTTTCACAAACCACGCATAAACGTCATTATCTCAAAACTAAAAACTTTTACATACATGCTGCTGACATATTACTGTAGCAGAGTTTGTGCTGAATACAGTGTAATCAGACTTTAGCCATGAAAATGTCACAAGTACCAGAAATAAACACAAATGTCAGAGCATGTAAGAACACCTCCAGGACCCAGATAACAAATCAGACCCCAGAGGGTTAAAGGCCATTCCTTTCTATCTGGGAACTTTGCTTTCAAGTAAACCTTCTAAACTTCCTGCGAACGACGTGCTCTGCGGAAGAACCGAGAGACCGCTTCAAACTCACGGACACAGCGAGGATCATTACACACACACACAAGCATTCTTGCTCAGCACCAAAGATCCATGCAAGTATTATTTCTATTGAGATATAGATGCGTTCAAGATTGTTTGCCCCTGCTTTAAGGTGATTTAATTCTTTGCTGGCTCTCAAAGGTTAACTGTTTTTGATATTTGCCATTCTGAGATCTACTCGCTCTTTCTTTCTTTACTTTCGTTATTCTGTTTATATGTATTCTTGGTTTAAGTGTAGTCGTATGTATTTGTAGTTTGTAAAACCCACTATACGCTTGATTGCCTCTGTCTCCTGCTCATTTGACAAAGTCTCTTAAATGTGAGATCTTAAGCTACAAGTTATTATATTGTTGAGTACTTTTCATGACCAGAATAATAATCTTGCTTGAGAGTTGATGAGAAAATCATACTGTCGGTTCGGTGACTCACCTTGTCTCTGCAGGGCCTCTGGAGAACGCTGTGGCTCAGAGTGAATAAAGGAGGAGAACGGAGGGAATGAAGGTGGAGAACAGAGGGAATGAAGGTGGAGAACGGTGTAGGAGACTCACCTTGTCCCTGCAGGGCCTCTGGAGAACACTGTGGCTCAGAGTGGATGTGTGAAAGGTGGAGAACAGAGTGAATGAAGGTGGAGAACGGAGCGAATGAAGGTGGAGAACGGTGTAGGAGACTCACCTTGTCCCTGCAGGGCCTCTGGCAGCTGCTGGCGGAGCACACGGCGTTCTCGTCGTTGGAGTCCTCCGCTCCGGACCAGTCGTACTTGGAGGGAATGTCCAGGATCTTGCGGGTCTGGGTCTTCTTCTCCAGCGCCTCCTCCCGGGCGGCTGCCTTCTCCTTCCTCTTGCGCTCCTTCTCCTGCTTGGCGATCCGCTTGGCCAGTGCCTTCAGCTCGCGGGACCGGTCCGGGCTCAGCTTCAGCTTCTTCTTCCTGGGCTTGAGCTCCAGAACCCTGGGCTTGGGCCGGGCCTCCATCAACAGCTGCTGCTCAGCTCGCTCCAGCTTCCTCTTCCTCTTCTTCTCCACGTCCTTCAGCTTCAGCTTCACGGGCTTGTCCAGCACCGAGTCCTCGGGCTGCGGGAGGGAGGAGAACCACAGGTTAAACACCTCAATCTGTCACCAGGACAGGGCTGCTGCACACACACTTTTTAAAGACAAAATTAAGGCTTTTTAACAACTGAAGAAATAAAAGTGAATGCAACACTGACAAAAAATTATATCTCAATATTTTCAAAGCTTTGCTGATAATAATTAGATGATATTTTGCTGAGTGTGTTTTTGTGCTGGTACCATGGCTGATTTAGACAGCTGACTTATTAAGACATTCATATTCTATGCAGTTGTCAGTTCACAGCACTGACAGAAATGGAGTAATAGTAATTTCATTAAGGAGTAATATTTGCCACCATAAATTGATTTCCAGGGGCATTGTTACCTATACAAGGGCATTTAAAAAAACTCATTAGATGTATGCATCATCTTTTATGTCAAATTCTAAAATTCAAATTAAATTATATTAGAATAATAACAGAATAGGGCTTTTTCCCCTAATCAAATGAAATCATTAAATCAGTGTCAGTGTGAGTGACCGGAGCAGTGTGAGTGTAAACTCCACTAGGAGAGGAGGCGGTGTCTCTGACCTCCATGGACTGCAGGAACCGGTCCTCTGCGGGCGGGTGCGTGGCCTGCAGGATCCTCCAGATGTGCTGGGTTTCGTCGAGCGACACCTCCAGCAGGTCGCCCTCCATCATCAGCTCCTCCAACTGCAGCGTGGCTGGCGGGGACAGCTCTAGCACCGGGGGCTCCAGGCTACGGGGAACCAGCGGGGTCTTCCTTGGCTGCTTGCGGGAGCCGGCCGGGTCTGAGGAGGACAACAGGAGATCAGGAGAACAGGAGGTGTGTGTGTGTGTGTGTGTGTGTGTGTGTGTGCTGGAGTCTCACTCTGAGGAACAGACTTCGAGGCGGAGGAGTACGCGTGCTCGGCACAGAACGACGGGGTCGTCGGCCACATGTGGCTCACCACCTCCTCAGATTTAACTGGGATCTCTTCGTCGCAGAACAAGTACGGCTTCACCTCTCCCGCGTCCTGAGGAGGGAAACACTGAGATGACAGAGGAACTGCACCACATGTTCACCATAAACATCCTGACAGCAGCACTACATCAAAACACTCACACTATACTGTCAAAGAGCACCGTCCTTCGGATGAGACGTTAAACCGAGGTCCTGACTCTCTGTGGTCATTAAAAATCCCATGATGTCCTTCGAAAAAGAGTAGGGGTGTAACCCCGGCATCCTGGCCAAATTTGCCCCTTGGCCTCTGTCCATCATGGCCTCCTAATCATCCCTATATACTAATTGGCTTCATCAATCTGTCTCCTCTCCACCAATAAGCTGGTGTGTGGTGGGCGTTCTGGCGCAATATGGCTGCCGTCGCATCATCCAGGTGGATGCTGCACATTGGTGGTGGTTGAGGAGATTCCCCCCTACCATATGTGAAGCGCTTTGAGGTCCCAGAAAAAGCGCTATATAAATGTAACGAATTATTATTATTATTATTATATACACGTCTCTATGCTATTCCGGCTCAACTGGATGTGAACGTCCTCAACAAGACACTCGTTTAGGGGAATCATTCATGTCTGGACTCATCCTACTCTGAACTCTGAGTGTTAAAGGTTTGAGCACTAGCGATGTGAGTTTCATCACGTACCTTGACATCATAGCCATAGGTCTCTCTGATGTCCTCGTCGGAGTCGGTCTCCTCATCATCGTAGTCCCCCGAGGGCCGTGGAGACGTGGCCCTGCTGAAGCCGGCCTGCTGGAAGGTCTGGATGTGGCCCTGTAAGCGAAACAGAGTTAGTCAGGGCTCACTCGTGCACTCAGACAAGGCGTGTGTGTGAGACGGCACATGCCTGCAGGTCGGGGTTGGCGGCCGCCTTCTGCAGCTCAGCGGTGATGATCTTCTCGGTCTTCTCGCGTGCGGCCAGCTCCACCATGCGCTGGCTGAGCACCGAGAGCTTGGCCAGGGCGGAGGACAGCTCGTCTGTGGCCAGGGCCTGTCGAGCGCGGTCCTGCCAGCCCATGGCTCTCTCCGTCAGGCACTGCAGCGCCTCACCCTCCGGCAGCCGCACCGGCAGCTTCTGCAGAGACACCAGCAGCGCCAGGATGGTCTCCAGCCGGGGTCGGCGCGAGCGCTGGCACAGCGGGCACAGGAACTTGGCCTCCTTGCTGGCCGCCAGCCTCTTCTGCGAGCCAGCTTTAGGCAGAGGCACGCAGGCGCCGTGGAACCAGTCCTTGCACAGCTCGCACTGCAGCATGAAGCCGCCGGCCGGCTTGCGGCACAGGCAGAACTTCGCCTCCTCCGTGCGCTCCAGCAGGGCCATCTTGGCCAGGTTAGCGGCGCGCAGTGAGTGGATGGCCTGCACCTCCTGCTGCTCGCGGGCCTTGAAGGCGGCCACGACGGCGGCGGGATCGCGCACCTCCTCCACGCCCTCCTCCGGGTCGCTCGCTCCCTCCAGATCCAGGCACGCACGCTCCTTCTCCAGCAGCTCCTTCACACGCTTGCGCTTGCTCTTGCTGGAGCCGTACACGCCGACGTCCACTCGCGGGCTGAGCACCTGGAAGAGTTTGAGCGCAGGTGAGTGCAGATCAACACCACAACACCTTACATCAACATGCAGCTACTTCTGAAGAAAACTCACATTCATTTCTATAGCGCTCTTCACAATACACACCTTTTCAAAGATTTTCATGCAGTTAGCTAGAATCCTGTGTTCAAGGCAGAAAGTGTGCATGAAAGTGTGCGTTTCTCAGAGAGTGCTGTACGCTTGAATGGTCAAATTGGCATGACTCTTATAAAGATGTGCTAATTATACACTGTGCAACTGGATTATGGTGCAATGTGGTAATTTGAAGCTGTTTGCACATTTTGAGAGAGAAAGAGAGAAAGAGCTGTTTGTGAAATCACTTCTCACAAGAAGTTGTCAAATTACTGATTTGTCAAAAGTTATTTAATAAACATATCTGTATTGTACCTCACCTTCAGCAGTATAAATGTTTTACCCGCGCCGGAAAGAGATCGAGAGAGAAAGCACGTCATTTATGCATTACCTCTCACGGAAGATCGGTCTGAGTTTCTGAGATCGGCGCCTGAGTTTCTGAGATCGGCGCCTGAGTTTCTGAGATCGGCGCCTGAGTTTCTGAGATCGGCGCCTGAGTTTCTGAGATCGGCACCTGAGTTTCTGAGATCGGCGCCTGAGTTTCTGAGATCGGCGCTTTCTGAGATCGGCCTGAGTTTCTGATATCGGCTTCTGGGTTTCTGAGATCGGTCTGAGTTTCTGAGATCGGTCTGAGTTTCTGAGATCGGCCTGAGTTTCTGAGATCGGCCTGAGTTTCTGAGATCGGTCTGAGTTTCTGAGATCGGCGCCTGAGTGTCTGAGATCGGCGCCTGAGTTTCTGAGATCGGCGCTTTCTGAGATCGGCCTGAGTTTCTGAGATCGGCGCCTGAGTTTCTGAAATCGGTCTGAGTTTCTAAGATCGGTCCGAGTTTCTGAGATCGATCGGCGCCTGAGTTTCTGAGATCGGCTTCTGAGTTTCTGAGATAGGCGCCTGAGTTTCTGAGATCGGCTTCCGAGTTTCTGAAATCGGCTTCCGAGTTTCTGAGATCGGCTTCCGGGTTTCTGAGATCGGCTTCTGGGTTTCTGAGATCGGCTTCCGGGTTTCTGAGATCGGCTTCCGAGTTTCTGAGATCGGCTTCCGGGTTTCTGAGATCGGCTTCCGGGTTTCTGAGATCGGCTTCCGAGTTTCTGAGATCGGCTTCCGAGTTTCTGAGATCGGCTTCCGAGTTTCTGAGATCGGCTTCCGAGTTTCTGAGATCGGCTTCCGAGTTTCTGAGATCGGCTTCCGAGTTTCTGAGATCGGCTTCCGGGTTTCTGAGATCGGCTTCCGGGTTTCTGAGATCGGCTTCCGAGTTTCTGAGATCGGCTTCCGAGTTTCTGAGATCGGCTTCCGAGTTTCTGAGATCGGCTTCCGAGTTTCTGAGATCGGCTTCCGAGTTTCTGAGATCGGCTTCCGAGTTTCTGAGATCGGCGCCTGAGTTTCTGAGATCGGCGCCTGAGTTTCTGAGATCGGCGTCTGAGTTTCTGAGATCGGCGCCTGAGTTTCTGAGATCGGCTTGTGAGTTTCTGAGATCGGTCTGAGTTTCTGAGATCGGTCTGAGTTTCTGAGATCGGCGTCTGAGTTTCTGAGATCGGCGCCTGAGTTTCTGAGATCGGCTTCTGAGATCGGCTTCTGAGTTTCTGAGATCGGCTTCTGAGTTTCTGAGATCGGCTTCTGAGTTTCTGAGATCGGCTTCTGAGTTTCTGAGATCGGCTTCTGAGTTTCTGAGATCGGCGTCTGAGTTTCTGAGATCGGCTTCTGAGTTTCTGAGATCGGCTTCTGAGTTTCTGAGATCGGCTTCTGAGTTTCTGAGATCGGCGCCTGAGTTTATGAGATCGGCGCCTGAGTTTATGAGATCGGCGCCTGAGTTTCTGAGATCGGCGCCTGAGTTTCTGAGATCGGCGCCTGAGTTTCTGAGATCGGTCTGAGTTTCTGAGATCGGCTTCTGAGATCGGCTTTTGAGTTTCTGAGATCGGCTTCTGAGTTTCTGAGATCGGCGCCTGAGTTTCTGAGATCGGCGCCTGAGTTTCTGAGATCGGCGCCTGAGTTTCTGAGATCGGCGCCTGAGTTTCTGAGATCGGCGTCTGAGTTTCTGAGATCGGCGCCTGAGTTTCTGAGATCGGCTTGTGAGTTTCTGAGATCGGTCTGAGTTTCTGAGATCGGTCTGAGTTTCTGAGATCGGCGCCTGAGTTTCTGAGATCGGCTTGTGAGTTTCTGAGATCGGCTTCTGAGTTTCTGAGATCGGCTTCTGAGTTTCTGAGATCGGCTTCTGAGTTTCTGAGATCGGCTTCTGAGTTTCTGAGATCGGCTTCTGAGTTTCTGAGATCGGCGCCTGAGTTTATGAGATCGGCGCCTGAGTTTATGAGATCGGCGCCTGAGTTTATGAGATCGGCGCCTGAGTTTCTGAGATCGGCGCCTGAGTTTATGAGATCGGCGCCTGAGTCAAGTCAAGTCAAGTCATCTTCATTTATATAGCGCTTTTAACAATGGATTGTTTCAAAGCAGCTTTACAGAGATAAACATATAATTTAAGGTAACAGATTGTTTTGGCGTTATAGCGGTTCTTGAATAATGTTACTTCCAGCTAAAGTTAACTTTGATTGATTCACCTCCATTGAAATGATCAGACTTTAAACGCGAAACTGTGATTAATGCTGGCGGCGTTCACATGCTCATTCAGAATTGATTCTATAGTTATGTGCTTTTTAAAATATGTGTGCAGGTTTGTAATTTATACAACCCAGCCTAAACAAACTACTTTTCTTGCCTATAAATTTTGATACAGAATTTTGTTTTATTTTATCACTTCGGGGTACGCGAGCCGGAATTCACAACACTTTATCTGTAGAGTGGGAAAGGGATCCTCCATACGGAGAGGATAGTGGATACTTCAGCACTGCATTGTCATCGGGTCCAGGCGGATCTCCTTCGTCAGATCTGGACACGGCCTGGATCCGCCAGGCTGCGGGAAAACCTCGGGATAAACAAAGACACTAATATTAGCGTAGATGCCATTCTTCTTATGATGTAGCGAGTACATCAAGATTTAAGGGAAGTGTTCCCAGTTCCGGCTGACCTAATCTATGCAGCCTAACATTGAATTTATAGAAGTCTATAATGTATTGTGTGTATGCTAGGTCAAAGAGATGTGTTTTTAGTCTAGCTTTGAACTGAAAGAGTGTGTCTGCTTCCCGGACAATGGTAGGAAGACTGTTCCAAAGTTTTGGTGCTAAATAGGAAAAGGATCTACCGCCTGCAGTCGATTTAGATATTCTAGGTATTATCAACTGGCCGGAATTTTGAGATCACAATAGACGTGAAGGACTATAATGCGTTAAGAGCTCGCTCAAGTACTGCGGAGCTAAACCATTTAGTGCTTTGTAGGTAATCAACAGTATTTTAAAATTTATACGATGTTTAATAGGGAGCCAATGCAGTGTTGACAGAACCGGGCTAATATGGTCATATTTCCTGGTTCTGGTAAGAACTCGAGCTGCGGCGTTTTGAACTAGCGGCGTTTTGAACTGAGTTTCTGAGTTCGGCGCCTGAGTTTCTGAGTTCGGTGCCTGAGTTTCTGAGATCGGCGCCTGAGTTTCTGAGATCGGCGCCTGAGTTTCTGAGATTGTTCTGAGTTCCTGAGATCGGCGCCTGAGTTTCTGAGATCGGCGCCTGAGTTTCTGAGTTCGGCGCCTGAGTTTCTGAGATCGGCGCCTGAGTTTCTGAGATCGTTCTGAGTTCCTGAGATCGGCGCCTGAGTTTCTGAGATCGGCGCCTGAGTTTCTGAGATCGGCGCCTGAGTTTCTGAGATCGTTCTGAGTTCCTGAGATCGGCGCCTGAGTTTCTGAGATCGGCTTCCGAGTTTCTGAGATCGGCTTCCGAGTTTCTGAGATCGGCTTCCGAGTTTCTGAGATCGGCTTCCGAGTTTCTGAGATCGGCTTCCGAGTTTCTGAGATCGGCTTCCGAGTTTCTGAGATCGGCTTCCGAGTTTCTGAGATCGGCTTCCGAGTTTAGGAGATCGGCTTCTGAGTTTAGGAGATCGGCTTCTGAGTTTCTGAGATCGGTCTGAGTTTAGGAGATCGGCTTCTGAGATCGGCTTCTGAGATCGGCTTCTGAGATCGGCTTCTGAGATCGGCTTCTGAGATCGGCTTCTGAGATCGGCTTCTGAGATCGGCTTCTGAGATCGGCTTCTGAGATCGGCTTCTGAGATCGGCTTCTGAGTTGTTTCTGAGATCGGCTTCTGAGTTGTTTCTGAGATCGGCTTCTGAGTTGTTTCTGAGATCGGCTTCTGAGTTTCTGAGATCGGCTTCTGAGTTTCTGAGATCGGCTTCTGAGTTTCTGAGATCGGCTTCTGAGTTTCTGAGATCGGTATGAGTTTCTGAGATCGGCGCCTGAGTTTCTGAGATCGGCGCCTGAGTTTCTGAGATCGGCGCCTGAGTTTCTGAGATCGGCGCCTGAGTTTCTGAGATCGGCCTGAGTTTCTGAGATCGGCGCCTGAGTTTCTGAGATCGGCGCCTGAGTTTCTGAGATCGGCGCCTAAGTTTCTGAGATCGGCGCCTGAGTTTATGAGATCGGCCTGAGTTTCTGAGATCGGCGCCTGAGTTTCTGAGTGTGAGAGAGTGTCACCTGCAGTAGGGTGTGTGTGGAGTTCTTCTTCAGGAAGGTGCGAGCGGTTCTCTCTCTCAGTAAGGTGTGTGTGTGAGTGTTACCTGCAGTAGGGTGTGTGTGGAGTTCTTCTTCAGGAAGGTGCGAGCGGTCCTCTCTCTCCAGGCTCGGGCCGACCCCACCTGTGCCTCCACCTGTGGCAGCGCCTCCAGCCTCACCGGGACAGAGCGACCTCGAGCCAGAAGAGCCTCCAGCTGCTCCAGGTAGGCGTAGCTGCTGCCGTTCTGTTCACGGAGACACAGGTCAGATGACGGGCTAACACTACAGCAGAGTCAGCATGTGTGAGTAAACTAGCGTGTCCGGGTCACTGCGGGACACACGGTCACCTGAATAGCCTCCACTCGGGCCGTCCACTCCTTGGCTCTGAGCAGGGCGTCTCTGAGGGCCAGGACGTTGGGCAGGTGCGCTGGGATGTTCCTGGCCTCCGTCACGATGCTCTCCAGCGTTAGCAGGCTGTGGCGAGGCCTGCAGAAGAGCAGAGACCCCCCCGTCACACGGGGAAACGACACACACACGACAGAGCAAAGTCCACTGTACAGGGGAGGGCTTCTGCAGGATTATCAATCTATATTCAAGACTTTAAGACCTCTTTAAGACCAAATAAAGGCAATAAATTGCAGGGAACACAATATGTTCTCTATGTGTAAAATAACATCCCTCTCCTCACAAAATTGCACTGGTTGCCAGTTGCTGCTCGCATTAAATTCAAGTCACTGACGTTTGCCTACAGAACAACCACTGGCACTGCTCCCTTTTACCTAAACTCATTACTTCAGACTTATGTGCCATCCAGAAACTTGCACTCTGCAAGCGAATGTCGTCTTGGGGTACCATCTCAAAGAGGCACAAAATCTCTTTCTCGGACCTTCACCATGACTGTTCCTGCTGGAGGAATGATCTAACTCAACCAGAGCTGCGGAGTCAGTGGCCACTTTTAAGAAACTGCAGAAGACGCATCTTTTTCAGCAGCACTTGATCCAAGTACAAGAACAAAGGTCAATTTGAGCGAAAATGCAGTGGAGTAGCAAATATATATTGTGTTTTATATATAGACAAATACCAAATACCTTTGAACAAATACCAAATCTAGTGCATACAAATGCATATCTGTCTGTTATGATTGTGAGATCTCTCGGCTCGATTTTCTCACAAAAGTGTCCAGGCAGATTAATGTAGCGCTAGTCTCCCGGGAGAAGCACTGAATCGAGACGCATGTTTTCCTTTGCCTACAGCAGAGGAAAAAGACCGGAGAACAGGTGTTTCTGTCTTACTATATCTACAATGAACCTTTTTGAGGTTTTCTTTTGCAAAATGTTTATTGCATATCTAGACAGAAAACCACATTAGCACTTCACTCTCTCCAGGATAGGGGAATCTAAGCTGAAAGCTCTGCCATCATATGTTGCTTTTTACACTTTCTCTACATCGGACGCGTGCGAAATGACTAAATTAGTGAACATGTCTACACTGAACGAGTCTATTTCTTTCGCTCTCCATAAATCAATGAGAACATTTCATTGAATTTGTCTGTCCAAAATAATTTGGGCACTGCATACATCACAGGCTAGTTAAGAAGCAATTACATATTGTTTGTTTTGTTCATTCATTATTACATTAACAGTTAAGCTGACTGACTGAACGCAATGGCAGAAGATCCAGCAAAGCCTGAAACTGTTCTGTGGTTGAGCACAGACGACACTGAACACTATTGACCAGAACATGTCACCGCTGTAGAGATGTTCCAAAACCCTTTTTCCCTTCCCGATACCGATTCCGATACCTAGACTCAGGGTAACAGCCGATACCGAGTACTGATCCGATACCTGGGTGTGTACAGTATCTATACAGCTGCAATTCATACTAGCACTGTATGAATTGATAGAATTATTTTATGGTGCGTTTCAGACTTATCCCTTAAACATGAACAAATACATAGTGAACTAGAGTATTTTTATTATCTGACATACATTTCACAGCAATATATTATTTATCTTTCTTAAGTGAAAAAGAACTTAAAATGCAACCACACATCTAATACTGTAAACTGAAAAAGGTATTTTAGTTTTACAACATAACTGCATAAGGAATCTAGGGATCTAAAAAATTATATATGAATAATATAAGAAAATAATCTCTTTATAATTTAAAGTCCATAAACAATTTTGTTAAATAAACGGCATTTCAGTTTTGACCGCGGCTGGTCATCCAGAACAATAAACTCAACACATGTCGTCGGTTATATTTATCGCTCGTTGGCTGTCTTTTGAAAACATTTCTCTTTGTTTGAATGATGCTTTCAGAGATTGTTGATTCTGGCGCGGCTCATTCTTCTCTGGCCTTGCCTTTGTGTAATCGTGTTCTGCGGGGTGACACGTCTTCAAATGCTTTAAGTTACTCGTGTTGAAGTTGCTAATACTTGTTCCACCCCTCGAAATTGCAGTATGGCATACTAGACATGTCGGCGTTTTCCTGGCTGGTTGGTCCAGTCTGAAATACTGCTAAACACATAGACAGTGGCTAAACAGCGGACATACTGCTATCGCGCGCGCGCGTTTTCTTCTACGCTGCTCTAAACAGTAGGTTGCTTGTGGCAACAGCACAACTCCCTGTGTCGCCACAAGCAACCACTGTTTAGAGCAGCGAAGAAGAATTGATCTCCGATTTGCAGCGTTATGCAAAGCTAGCGTGCATTACTAGATATTGTTTAAGAAAATGGTATCGGATCGGTACATGGGTAGAAGAACTCGCCGATACTGATGCCAACATTTTTATTGGTATCGGCGGCATTTCCGATACTAGTATCGGAATCGGAACAACTCTACACCGCTGTCTTATAAACACCTCAGAAACTGTGGACACTTGTGGAAGAGTTCAACATGATGAGATGATCAGTGTAACTCCACAGCAACTACAGAAATGTCTCCGCTAACATTCAGAAACGTGTAAAAGTGAAGCTCTCCCTGAGTCTCTCCGTAAGGCTGCACTCGCTGCTGGTTACTCCTGATTCTGGATCAGTGAGATTGGCCTGTGTTGTTATTGCCGGAGTCTCTGAAGCTTGTGTAAAGGCCCACCCCTCTTCTGAACGGAGGCGGAGCTAAAGCTTATTTGCATTTAAAGAGACACACAAGTTCACACAAGGGGCAAATTTGACAAGCTATAATAAACGATCTGGTATTTTGAGCTGAAATTTCAGACACATTCTGGGGACGCCATAGATTTATATTATATCTTCAGAAAGGAGCATAATATGTCACCTTTAAATTTCAAAAAGTCAAATTCAAGCAGCTTGTATGAACCCTGAAGATCACTCTTTGCGCAGTGACCCCTGATTAAAGAAGAGCGTGCCGAAGCCCTGATGTGTGTGTGTGTGTGTGTCACCTGGCCTGCAGACAGGCGCGCGCCCGCTCCTCCCAGTGCTCGGACACCGTCAGCAGCTCCTGTAGCTCGGCCATGGCCTTCTCCACGGCGTGGTGCGGCGCCAGGCCCACTCCGGAGTCGATGAGCCGCTTCATCAGCTCCAGCGTGAGGCGTGGCGGATCCGCTAGCGTCAGCCGCACCTCGTCCAGCCAGCGCGCCTGCGTCAGCTCCTGCTCGAGCCGCGGCAGCTCCGGCAGCTCCAGGTCCAGCCCCGAGCCCAGAGCCAGCAGAGCCGCCAGCTTCCCGGAGTCCGGCGTGCGGTCCGCCAGCGCCGCCTGCGCCCGCTCGTGGAAGCCCTGCACGCTCTCCAGCAGATCCTGCGAGGACACACACACACACTCGCGTGAGGACTCGCTGCGGGGACAGGCGGTGCAGGGGTCAGGGCAGGGGTCACTCACCTTGACCTGTCGGGCCTGGCTGATGACGCAGGGCAGGCGGTACAGCTGCTCCACAAACACCTTCAGCTCCTCCACCGTCAGTTTGCTGCGAGCCTTCTGTGCACTGCTGTCAGGACGCTCCTTCCTGAACACACACACACACACACTCATGATGGGGTGGCCACACATGTGTATATCACACCAGACAGCTACACACACCTGTACTTGTTGCTGAGCCGCAGCTGAGCCACAGACGAGCACACACACACACACACACCTATGCCTGTGCTTGTTGCTGAGCAGCAGCTGAGCCACAGACGAGCACACACACACACACACCTATGCCTGTGCTTGTTGCTGAGCAGCAGCTGAGCCACAGACGAGCACACACACACACACACCAGTGTTTCCCCTACCATTGTTTTGGGGGGGCGGCCCCCCCCCCCGCCCCCCCTAAAATGCTGACGAAATCCAGTCATAAAAACGGAATTTACTGTATAACGCAGAATTTCACAGAATTTGTAAATTTTTTTTGAGGAATAAATTTCAGACATGAAAATCACTCACCTTTCGGCGAAATTTGCCGTTTTGAAACCAAAATAGGTGACCTACGTGAATCGTGTAGATTCGATGAGAAAATGTTTGGAGGGAGGGAGGGGGGAGGGGGGGGGTGTATAATATATATGAAGCCATAGTATAATGTAAGATAGAAATTAATATTTAAGTCATTAAATTCAAGTTCACGTAAACTTTTCCCTCAGCTGCGGCTGTCAGTAATTCTCCATTCAGCGTTCAAACAGCACAGAGCGTCGTCAGTCATTCAGCGTTCAAACAGCACAGCGCGTCGTCAGTCATTCAGCGTTCAAACAGCACAGCGCGTCGCGTTCGGCAACGATGAACTCTCTCCAAGATGAATTAATGTTGATATTATTATACTTGATCTGTAGATAAAGCTCTGTGGTTTCGCATAAATTGACTATCTTGCTGTAGTACCTCAATCATGTTCCTTTACCGCGTGTCTAGATCACAACACTGGAGAGCACTATCATTGTTCTTCACGCGCGCAGTAACTGAAATTTAAAACTGTTAAAAGAAAAGACTGAATAAACTATTGCATAGATAGATACTGTATAATACACTATGCATCGATATGTATTTCCTTTGTGCTTTGAACTTTTCACTGCGTACTCGAAGAGCTGCGCGCTGTGACTCGTGTTGCCTCAAGCGCATCATTCAGCGCTCGGGATGCGCATAAGCACTGTGTGCAGGACTCTATTGGAGTCTTTCATAATCATATCATAATACTTTTGCGCAATGAAAGATTATTAATAGCATTTTTTGTTCTGTTCTGCCCTATCTATCATATGTTGCTGCCTCATTAAACAGCTGTGCTTTACATTTGTGCTATATATATTTTCTTAATTTTATAGTAGACTATAAAATAATTGATCTTTTTTGATTTTTATCTTGTTTTTCATGAATGTATTTTACAACAATACAAAGAGCAATGTGTAACGTTTTACCAGATTTAGTGTTACACTTATTGTCTCTTATTTGTTCCCCACTAAA
This sequence comes from Tiaroga cobitis, assembly GCA_030578255.1. NCBI lineage: Eukaryota > Metazoa > Chordata > Actinopteri > Cypriniformes > Leuciscidae > Tiaroga > Tiaroga cobitis. The sequence continues at coordinate 265,672 of CM060594.1, forward strand.
TATATATTTTTTTCACTAAATGCTCTGATTTCATAAAATTATTGTTTTTCTAGACTAAATTTTACTGAGTTACCCACTAATCTAGTTTATAATATAATTTTTGTCAGTTTATGATCATATTTTTTGTTGTTGTTGTTTTTCTTTATAAGGAAGTTGTCTGTATTAAGTAGATTGTGTTTAACACACAAAAGAGTGATTATCAGTTCAACACACAGTTATAGAAATTCTACTTGATTTTTTTTTTTAAACTGGGTTAGTAACGGATCGGTATCGGTCTTTTAAAATTTTTTTTATTATTATTAGCTAACGCTACGGAGGCCATAATATTTTTGACTAATGGCTGAAGTTAAGTTTCTCCTGCTCTCCCCAGGTTGGCAAAAAATGCATCTCAAAATGCATCAGATTGATGCTTTAAAATATGGAATATTTAAAATGTTCTTACGGGGGAGCATGCCCCCGGACCCCCCTAGAGGGGTTATATCCTTCTCACCTCTTTCACCCCTGACCCGTTTTCATGCCTGATTAATAGAAAGCAGTTCATTTCATTTGAAATCAAATCGCGATGTAGACTAGTGTGTGTGAATATTAAACCACAAAGACTATTTAAATACGAATCCTGCATGTTCTGTGTGAATGAATGGTGCATACAACTTTACGTGCAGTTTCATTTACCACACACACACAAGCACACAAGCACACACTGAAGTACGTGTGACGCTTGCGCTGTTTTTTTGCCTATATGACCCTAACCCACAAATGCATGAACTTCCTCTCCAGGCTCTAGATCCACTCTGAATGTCACTTCGTGATCATTTAACCGCTTCATTTGAGAAAAACTACCATCATGACATAAACACACAGAAACTCAAAAGGTCTTCACGGCAACCCGTCAAAATAAAAGTTCGATTTAACTTTACAGAAATATATTACCGTTGTACTGTAGAATTTAGATTTGTCCCAATGTAATAATACTAACACTAATCCAAATAAATTATCAAAACTAAATTTTTAAAAAAATAATATATTTTTCTTCCATGTTTTAATTTTAACAGTAGCCTAAAGCTCATTGTGCTGCACGTTATTTGACAAAAAGTTTATTTAATTGCATATGATTAAAATTGATGATAAATGATACAATTTGTGTTTTATGTCTTCATTTTATTACCAGAAAAAAACACAACACAGAAATAGTGACTTTTTTCATAGATTAAAAAAAAAAAATGTTGTATAAGTTTTATGATTCATAATACATGATTTCAATTAATTAGACATGCTTTTTGATTACTAAAAAAATTACACCACGTATCCGTAACACGCCCGCTCCGCAACACTAGCAGTCCCCCCCCCCCCCCCCCCCTGAAAAAAATCTTAGGGGAAACACTGCACACACACACACACGCACTCACACACACACACACCTGTGCCTGTGCTTGTTGCTGAGCAGCAGCTGAGCCACAGACGAGCACACACACACACACACCTGTGCCTGTGCTTGTTGCTGAGCAGCAGCTGAGCCACAGACGAGCACACACACACACACACACACACACCTGTGCTTGTTGCTGAGCAGCAGCTGAGCCACAGACGAGCACACACACACACACACACCTGTGCTTGTTGCTGAGCAGCAGCTGAGCCACAGACGAGCACACACACACACACACACACACACACCTGTGCCTGTGCTTGTTGCTGAGCAGCAGCTGAGCCACAGACGAGCACACACACACACACACACACACACACACACCTGTGCCTGTGCTTGTTGCTGAGCAGCAGCTGAGCCACAGACGAGCACACACACACACACACACACACACACACACACACCTGTGCTTGTTGCTGAGCAGCAGCTGAGCCACAGACGAGCACACACACACACACACACACACACACACACACCTGTGCCTGTGCTTGTTGCTGAGCAGCAGCTGAGCCACAGACGAGCACACACACACACACACACACACACCTGTGCTTGTTGCTGAGCAGCAGCTGAGCCACAGACGAGCACACACACACACACACACACACACACACCTGTGCCTGTGCTTGTTGCTGAGCAGCAGCTGAGCCACAGACGAGCACACACACACACACACACACACACCTGTGCTTGTTGCTGAGCAGCAGCTGAGCCACAGACGAGCACACACACACACACACACACACACACACACACACCTGTGCCTGTGCTTGTTGCTGAGCAGCAGCTGAGCCACAGACGAGCACACACACACACACACACCTGTGCTTGTTGCTGAGCAGCAGCTGAGCCACAGACGAGCACACACACACACACACACACACACCTGTGCTTGTTGCTGAGCAGCAGCTGAGCCACAGACGAGCACACACACACACACACACACACACACACACACCTGTGCCTGTGCTTGTTGCTGAGCAGCAGCTGAGCCACAGACGAGCACACACACACACACACACACACACACACACACCTGTGCCTGTGCTTGTTGCTGAGCAGCAGCTGAGCCACAGACGAGCAGGTCTCGGCCTCCTTCACCGTGTCCCTCAGGCTGCGGAACAGGAAGTTGTTCTCCGGGTACTTCCTGTCCTCCGCGTCCTCCATCAGCACCTTCAGCTCAATCAGATCTGTGGAGCACCAGAGACACGTGTGTGTGACCCACAGCAAGCCCGTCATCTGATCGTTCATCTGGCAGTCACTCGTACAAGGGAAAAACTTGCCTGTCCGGAATTTCTTTTTTTGTGTTGTAAATATAATTTAGAGGGCACCCCCCCCCCCCAAATATTATTAAATATATGCTTCATCTTTCATTTCAAAGGCACTTTAAAGCTGATACCAATCAAATTAAGTAATTTACACAGAAAAATGACAACTGGGTTAAATGTTGGAAAGAATGACACTTTTGAACATAACACTAAACCGCCAGTAGGTGGCGGCAGGCGACCGTCTTAATGAGCGAGTCATTGAGTCATTTATTCAAACGATTGGTTCGAACGGCTGATTAATTAAAGAATAAGGCAGTTATTTATGAGTGAGTCATTGAATCTTTGATATAGCCGTGTTGTGTCTGACCTTTCTTGCTCCTGCTATCGGCCGCCAGCGCCTCCGAGACCCTCCTGGCCCAGGTGTCGTAGGACTGCGCTCGCGACTTCACCCCGTACAGCATCACAGGGAACTCGTCCTGGTGGTACCTGAACCTGCAGCGCACACACACACACACACACACAGGTCAGCATCAGCGGGTGCGAGGGGTGTGTGTGTGCCGGAGGTGGGCCGGGCTCTCACCGCAGGCACTTGTCTCTGGCGGAGCAGCAGCACAGGTGAGCGGACACACACACACACACACACACACACAGGGCTCTCACCGCAGGCACTTGTCTCTGGCGGAGCAGCTGCACAGGTGAGACGCGTGACGCAGACACACACACACACACACACACACACAGGGCTCTCACCGCAGGCACTTGTCTCTGGCGGAGCAGCTGCACAGGTGAGACGCATGACGCAGACACACACACACACACACAGGGCTCTCACCGCAGGCACTTGTCTCTGGCGGAGCAGCTGCACAGGTGAGACGCATGACGCAGACACACACACACACACACACACACACACACAGGGCTCTCACCGCAGGCACTTGTCTCTGGCGGAGCAGCAGCACAGGTGAGCGGACACACACACACACACACACACACACACACACAGGGCTCTCACCGCAGGCACTTGTCTCTGGCGGAGCAGCAGCACAGGTGAGCGGACACACACACACACACACACACACACACAGGGCTCTCACCGCAGGCACTTGTCTCTGGCGGAGCAGCAGCACAGGTGAGCGGACACACACACACACACACACACACACAGGGCTCTCACCGCAGGCACTTGTCTCTGGCGGAGCAGCAGCACAGGTGAGCGGACACACACACACACACACACACACACAGGGCTCTCACCGCAGGCACTTGTCTCTGGCGGAGCAGCTGCACAGGTGAGACGCATGACGCAGACACACACACACACACACACACACAGGGCTCTCACCGCAGGCACTTGTCTCTGGCGGAGCAGCAGCACAGGTGAGCGGACACACACACACACACACACACACACAGGGCTCTCACCGCAGGCACTTGTCTCTGGCGGAGCAGCTGCACAGGTGAGACGCATGACGCAGACACACACACACACACACACACACACAGGGCTCTCACCGCAGGCACTTGTCTCTGGCGGAGCAGCTGCACAGGTGAGACGCATGACGCAGACACACACACACACACACACACACACAGGGCTCTCACCGCAGGCACTTGTCTCTGGCGGAGCAGCTGCAC